>JAUNZO010004729.1:37500-301013 GCA_031894775.1 Chloris gayana
AATAACGACGAACAACGATGGCATCATACACACGACTACCAAAGGAACAAACTAGTCAAAAGCAGGAGCTCAGCATTCCTGGTTTTTACCATCAAAGGAAATATCTCAATCAGCAAGTACTTGCGATTTTTTTCATGGGTAATTTTATTCAAAAGAAGGATTGGAAAAACGAGGGGAAAAAACTGCCAGGACATTCATTTCATCCAAGCATCCCATCAAAAGACGAATAGCGGCATCTATTAGTCATCGTCAAATCGTCATCATGTGCTTGCTCACAGTACTCCAAAGTATGTGTTTTCTAAGCCATGACAAATACACTCTTGACATTAATCAGGATGAATTGAATAATTACATGCGGAACTGTGGAAGTAAAATGCACTCTTAACATTTTGGCACCTAGTGGTTTTGGAGCAACTGGCCATGTTACACGTACCAGTAAGTAGTAAAGACTAATCTTGGAAAGTTCAACCAAAGACTTAGAGGAAGCAAAGTAAAATGATGGGCCAGGACTTACCTTCCTTACCTTCTGAACTGGCGCACATGGTCAAAGATCTTGTCCCATCAATCACTCAGGCTGTTAATCCTTCGAGGAGATTGTAGTTGTGGGGGTATATTCCAAGTGCCACCATCACGAAGACCTTTCTTCCAACGGATTCTGCTTCTGCACGAGAAAGAACGGTCTAGTCCACGATGCAGCGCAGCACGAAAGGGAGTTAAAACTACCAAGATGCGAAACAATACTCTTCCACCTCCGATATCTGCCAGAAGTGTTGAAGATTTGAAGACGATACTGCTGGTAGGCAGCCACTTTGGGACAGTACACGTACACACTGTTCAAATTTCTTGCATGCATACTTGTTGATAACGAAAAGACCAATTAACTTAAATGGGCTAACAAGTAACACAAGTTAAACAGGTAGCTAAGTGAACTTCAGATTGACAGGCAGCTATTTGACATCTGGAAATTTGTTCTCATAGTCGTATTGGATCAATCTTTACACATCCAAATACAAGTTCAATTTTGAAATTTTCAAGAAAGATCAGGTACGATTTCCTGCAGAATGTCTAAGTATAAAAACTTTATACATGCTATCAAGTATGGTGCATATGTTGTCACACGACTGGAGACATGAAAGGAGATGCTTCTTTTCATTTTCAATAAACATGGGGAAAGTGGGGTTAAAACATTATCCTGCTATGCTAATAGAAAATTTTATTGCAATATATCACTACAGATGATTATTCATAAAGAAAAGTCACCATGCCAAACCCCATGGTCACAATCCTTGCTTATGTAAAAGCAGGTCACAAGATTTATGGCTGCAGCATTTATTGAAGACTTTGGCCAGTGAAAAAGCAAATGCTAACAGCATTTGACTTCAAAACATGCACTGAGAAAGCTATTTGGTGCACAAGGATCCTGTCTGTCAAGAACACATTCAAATTGGACTCACAAGAGAGGAAAAAAGGCATTCATACTTCAGCATTCACAAGTCAGGCACCTATGGCTGCAAGAATGCAACTGCCTAGCGTCATCCAGTATGCCTATAAAAGCCAAGTTATATTGAAGCACAAGAGGCCAACTGGAGCAAGGGTGCAAGACTCCATACCTTCAAGATGGCAGAACCTCAGAGCACAAACAACAATGGCGTTACTCATGGTGATTCTGACCCTGCATATGCATCAAAGGACATGCCAACAAAGAAACTGCAGAGATCTGATTCACTGCATATGGAAGCTGCAAAGATTCCTGGTGGCAAAACGCTTGCGTCCAAGGTCTGTTCCCTCCCTTGCTCTTCTTTAATCCTTACTTTTGCCACAATTCACACAACTGCAATAACGTGTTTTTTAATTCACGTTAGTTTAAAGAAACGAAAATTATATCACACATAAAGGCGACCATACATTAAACATTCAAGATAGTATATCTGTTACTTTGTGAAGAACAGTAACCAAAAGTAAAGATTGCAGGAGTATTATCATGTAATCATGTAACTACACATATCAGCTGCTTGATCATCTACGCATTTCACATGGCTAAACAATGGAATACATTATCAGCTTTCTTTGAGGTAAACGTAATCTGATCCGGGTTTGCACTTTTGATACTGAAGGTCGGCTGGGCGACTACACTACATTTGGCATTCCAGAGTATAGGTGTGGTTTATGGGGACATGGGGACCTCTCCCCTCTATGTTTTCTCAAGCACCTTTACAAGTGGAATCAAGGACACAGATGACCTCCTTGGTGTTATGTCTTTAATTATCTACACTGTGGTTCTCCTTCCATTGATAAAATATTGTTTTATTGTCCTGCAAGCTAATGATAATGGTGATGGTAAGTAAATATTCTCCAAACATCTCCACAAAACATAAAGTATGACTGTAGTAGTGAAGTGTTTTCAATAACCAGAGAGTAGCGAAGGTGATTTTCTAAAAGCAGTAACCTCTCTACAACAACAACAACAACAACATAGCCTTTTATCCCAAGTAAGTTGGGGTAGACAAGCAGTAACCTCTCATTTAAAAAAAGACATAAAGTAACTTTATTAAGTTCAGACTGTAGTATCTTTAGAATACAATTCACAGCAGACGAACATTATTTGTGTCATGAATGACCTTGACATCAAAAAATCTTGCAGGAGGAACATTTGCACTTTATTCATTGATATCTCGGTATGCTAGGATTAGCTTGATACCCAATCAACAGGCTGAAGATGCAACGGTCTCTCGCTACAAGCTAGAATCCCCCACAAAACGTATCGAGAGGGCTCACTGGATCAAGGAGAAGATGGAAAACAGTCCAAAATTCAAGGTCATGCTTTTCCTAGTGACAATCCTGGCCACATCCATGGTGATTGGTGATGGTGTGCTCACTCCATGTATCTCAGGTAAGTTGGGTTTCCTTGCTTTGCTCGTCTCACATAAGAAATGTCGCAAACAAGAGATAGTTGGAAGACAAGTGGATTCCTTGAATGCATACATAAGAAATCTGGCCATTTGTTTTATGAAGTTATTTCGCACACACTCATGATAAAATTTTCATAGAAATTCAAACATAGCAGAGGGGAACTGTCAGCAGAACTTAATAGAAAGCTCTTATCCAGCTGGGCTACATGCTATGCACTGACTCCTAGAATATATTTGCAAGGATGATGTTTCTAAAGGACTTCATTTTTTTTGGTTGCAGTGCTTAGTGCTGTTGGAGGGATCAAGCAATCAGCACCATCTCTGACTCAAGGTATACAAATCTATGTGTCTCATACATACCAGAGAGCGTCATATCAGTTTAACTAATTTAAGTATAATTTTGGATGAAAACTTAACCTGACCTTGACCCATCAACAGGACAAATTGCCGGCATTGCAATAGCCATTCTGATTGTCCTCTTTCTTGTTCAGCGGTTTGGCACGGACAAAGTTGGTTACACATTTGCACCTATCATCTTGACATGGTTCATCTTGATTGCCAGTACTGGAGTTTATAATTTGTTCAAACATGATGCTAGTGTTCTGAAAGCATTCAATCCGAAATACATTGTGGATTATTTCAAAAGAAATGGGAAGGAGGGCTGGATTTCTCTTGGAGGTGTTATTTTATGCATTACAGGTATATTTGTTGTCATGACTCATGAGTGATGAGTCCATGATGGAGAATACGACAACCTGCCCTGGTTTCTCTGAATCTCCTTTATATCTTTCTAACGTGTATTGTGTCATTTCTGAAACAGGGACAGAAGCAATGTTCGCTGACCTTGGTCACTTCAATGTGAGAGCCGTTCAGGTAATAAAGCACACCTTCCAATTCAGCCTTTCACTACCAGAGTGCACATAAAAAACATATAGGCCAAATGAAGGAAATAGACTGTAATAAACTGCGCAAATAGAAAAGCTTTCAAACGCTTGAAAAAAATATACCTAAAGTGAAAAAAAATATCTAGCAACAAATACTTTGAATTTTGAAATAACTGTTCTTGCTATTTTTGTTGCTTCATTTAGCAGTTCACAAAAAGTTATTCACTTATTCTGCACAACAGATTGGCTTTTCGGCAGTTCTGCTCCCTTCAGTATTGCTAGCATATATTGGACAAACAGCTTACCTTCGTATCAACCCAGAAAATGTTGCAAATGCATTCTACAAATCAATTCCAGGTGAGAACCTAGAAGGATCGGCAAATAAATGGCTTGATTCTGGCATTGAAAAATTGACATCTAACAAGCTCATGAACTTTATCTTCAGGACCATTATATTGGCCAACATTTGTGGTGGCTGTAGCAGCTGCAATCATTGCAAGCCAAGCTATGATATCTGGTGCCTTTGCAATTATTGCTCAGTCCCAAGTTCTCGGTTGTTTTCCACGAGTTCGTGTGACTCACACTTCAAAAAAGTTTGAAGGGCAAGTCTACATCCCAGAAATCAACTATGCATTGATGATTTTATGTGTAGCTGTTACAGCTATTTTTCAAACCACAGATAAGATCGGCAATGCATATGGTAAATTCTCACTTCTAGAAATAAGTGTTCTTCCCACATAACCCAAAATTTATGATCTGTGAGCTTATTTTGTAATATTAGAAACTAAACAAAAATGGCACGCACTCCAAGACACAATCTTGTTTCATCCAGGAACTAGCAGTTTTCTTTTGGCCCTTTCTGAAACATATATATGAATGACATTCATACCTTGATCATATTGTGCAGGTATTGCTGTTGTTTTCGTGATGTTTATAACGACACTTCTAGTCACTCTAGTAATGGCTATGATATGGAGGACAAGTCTGTTATGGATTGCACTATTTCCATTCATATTTGGCGGTGCAGAGCTAATATATTTATCTTCAGCATTGTACAAATTTACTCAAGGTGGCTACCTGCCACTCATTTTTGCAGCAATTTTAATGTTTATAATGGCCACATGGCATTACGTCCATGTTCACCGGTACAATTACTGAACTCCAGAACAAGGTATCGAGCAATTATGTGGCAGAATTAGGAGCAAGGAGAAACCTTGCCAGGTTACCGGGAATAGGCATTTTGTACTCTGAGCTTGTGGAAGGCATCCCGCCCATACTTCCGCACTTGGTAGAAAAGGTTCCTTCCATCCATTCAGTTCTTGTGATTGTCTCAATAAAGTACCTACCAATCAGCAAGATAGAAACAAATGAGCGGTTCATCTTCCGTTATGTGGAACCTAGGGATTCCAGGGTATTCCGATGCGTGGTGCGTTATGGATACAATGATAAAGTAGAAGATCCAAGAGAATTTGAAGGTTTACTTACTGGCCATCTGAAGCAATTTATCTACCAAGAATCATTCTATGGCCAAGGAGATAATTCAACAGAAGAAATAGGTGATGTAATAGAGCCTTCTACTGGAATTCAAGAGACACGGTCGTCCAAAAGTTTTTCAGATGGAATCACCTCTGCTCTACCAAATGGGAGCATCAGCGAGATACAATTACTGCAGCGAGAGATGGATGATGGTGTTGTCCATATGCTAGGAGAAACTAATGTGGTAGCAGAAGAAAATGCAGATTTCTTTAAGAAGATAGTAGTTGACTATGCCTACAATTTCATGAGGAAGAACTTCAGGCAACCAGAGAAGATCACTTGTGTTCCTCATAACAGACTGCTACGTGTGGGAATGACATATGAGATCTAAAGTTTTTCTAGACTCCGTACTATTACTACTATACAACTATTTGACAGAAAGACTCAGAGGATTAGTTAATTGACAACAGAATTGGTGCCTTTTTCAGTACCCAGTCAGGAAGGACAAAGGCAATGGACTGGTAGGGGGCAAATAACCAGCCTACCTGACATAACTGAACAGAGAAACTAGACTACTAGAGTACATAATGGAAGATAAATGTTTGCAACAAATGCTCCTAGTGTGATTGATAAAGTTATCTCATGATGAAAAGTTGTAGGTATTGTATATAAATGAATATTTGAACATATTTCCATAGAAAATGAAGTATACTAGTAACTTTATTCTAATCAGTTGGTAGGTACTGTGTCTAGGAATGCCCTGAAGAAGTGGTATTACGTTATTGTTATTTCTTAATTGTTAGTACTTCAAACAACCAACAATGATAAAATGGAAAGAATCATTTCTGCATTTGAACTTTACAATACTGTGTGCAAATTTAAAGAGCGCAGGTGATCCAAATTGTTATTAAAATAACCAAGACAGATGAGGGAGAAATGGTATCAATTATCACCCACTATATATTCCCGTAAGGCTTGGAGTCATCGGCGAATATCAAATATACACACAGTAACAACCCACCGTCTCAATCAAACACATACGATAAGATCTATAAACAGTAATGAACCATCACACCGTGCATGGAAGGGACATTTCATCAAACAGAAGGGGGCAACGAGCCAGAGAGGCTGGAACTGTGACGATTCACAACATTGTACCTTGCCGTGGCCGTGGCAACAGAATCGATCCACATGCTTGAGCGATCTGCTGCTGCTGATCGATTCCCGATCCGCCACCTTGTTTCTGCGATTCGACAGAGTAGCGAGTGGATTGTGTTCCAAAAAAGGAAGGGAAGGGATTCAGGGAAACGACGACGGTGAGTGGGTCACCGATTACCTGCGAGGTTGGCGGCCCCGGAAAGTCAACAAGAGAATACAGAGGTGGCTGTCGCTTGCCGCGGTGCTGCCGCAGAAGATTTCCATTTCGCGCGTGAAACGCAACCGCGCGTCGGTCGCGGGCTGCGTATGCGGGGCAATGAAATGAGAAATCTCAAAACGCAATGATGTGGGCTTGGCCTGGTGGCCCATCGCCATAAATGTGGGTTGAGAATTTTTTTTATTTTTTTAGAACCCTGCTATACACACACACACACACACTCTGAAACACATATACGTAGGCTGAGTGCTATCCATGTCTGAAACGCCGGCGTATCCGTGTCAAGCAAGTACAAGAACTGATCTAAAATTCTAGCTACGAAAGATCAACGGAGTTGCATGCACGAGGTCTAGAGATTTAGAACACCAGGTAGCTATGCCTGCGATCATTCAAATCTTATGATATATCTTCTTGCTTGTATAAATTACATCAGATTCAACATGACTAAATAATCTATATAGGTTACAAGTCAGATTTATATGACGTATGTTACAGTTCTAATCTCATAGTTGGTTGGTCAAAAGATCAGCGTACCCTAGCCTACCCTCATGGTATTGGAAAGATTTAGACGCATAAATCTTAGCAAATTCTATTGAAATGTTGGCTTTAAATCCCCCAACTTATGGAAATGCATATTTTTCACAACTTTATTGAATAGACATCCGGTTTTCCCTTAAAATGCACATTTATCATGAAATTGATTTTCTAGCTTCTCCTATGAAAACAATGATAATTATATACACATGTTTTATGAGTAGTGCTATACATACGGCTGAGTTTTCATAGGTCGGAAGATGTAGTGGGAAGAAATTGTCGCATCGTAGAGCATTTCCGATGTTTTATATAGAGACTGGAATATGAATTCTCATTTTCTAAAAAGAAATATGACTTACATATATCTGTATGATTCTAGCATCATGCATGTGCTTCCTCTTTTTTTCCCTAAAATAGGATAAGTCATGTTTTATGGCCTTCCTTGATTATGAAGGGAACATGTTTTATGGCCTTCCTTGATTATGAATACCTAGGGTAAGTCAACACCCAAATAAACTTAGTCGTTTAACCGCTAGCTTGGTCATAAGAGTCGCACTATTTTTCTCTAAAATGATACTTATAATGAATGACATCTCTTACATACTGACGTGCATGCTATAGTTATGTACAAGACGGGTACTAAGCAAAACTGGAATAAAGTAAGATACATGATTTGCCAAAGACAGGTGATATCTTGACAGGTGCTATCTTGACAGGACACACCATAAGAAATCCAAATATCTTTTCTCTTAGAGGGATTGGATAAGTGCCGTTTGCGTCATCAATTATTTTTGCTCCGTTTTTTCAATTTTACACTATTGCCTTTATATTTGACCAACTTATTGTACGGTCCCTATACTTCAGTGATAAAATATGTATTTTTTTCCACCAAAGTAGCGGTAAGGGCTATTGACTTGGTGTTGATGGTGTAAAGTTGAAAAAAATAAGAGCAAACTAACAATTAGCGTCCAAATTAGGGGTAGGAACGTAAGAGTGACTTTTGTGAGCGTAGGGTATGTGTTCACCCTAATTTAATTTCTAATGTTGGTTCAATACAAATATCGAATCTCTAGTTATACTATTAAACATGTGAAATTTATCCATCGTGGTGTCATACCATATTAATTTGAAGAGTAAATATTTCAATTTATTAGAATTTGCTATATTTGTACTTCAGATTACGATTTGACACGTTAATAAAAATATATCTACATCGAATTTGACATATTTAACAATATAATCATATATTTGATATTAATATTAAGGCAACATATCCTATGGAAACCACCTATCTAATGTAACCTTTGGAAACTTGAATCAGGATCCTAAGATGTGTAATCGGTGGTCACAGAGATAGATGGACTAACTTTGCACTTAAACCCTCCCACCATTAGCTTTGCTAATCTGTTTTTTCAGCAAACTCTCTACTCTAATCACGTCAGCCCGATCACAAGGATTAGACAACGAAGAGGCCGCCGCCCACCTGGTGGATGGCCGGTCACCGCGGCCTGGTCGCCTGGTCGACGAAATTTTCACCTGGTGAAATCTGTTCTAATTCTACGTACTATTACTGTCCTTCTGATTACTCCAGAGTAGCATATACATGTGTCAATTTATTCACTCCAGGATAGCATATACATTAGAAAACATCCAACCAGGCGTCAACTGATGCATGTGTCAATTTGTTTACTCGAAGGTAGCATATAGATAAGAAAACAGGATGCCATTCTGACAAATCAATTTCTGAAAATTCAAGCGGGCATATGTTCTTTGCTCAGCTGAACTTAGCTCTTTTTCTACGCAGCAATTTCAGCGGCAAGGACAGACTCAGCTCTACTTAGCTCATAAGTTTCTACGCAGCAATTTCAGCAACAGAGCCACGGTCCAGCAGGCTGCAGCGTTCCTTCAGGCGAGCGGCGGCGATAGTCAACCAAGCAGCTGCCAGGCGCGCGGCGACCCACGAGGCGGGTGCGCGATCGCGCGACTGACCATGCTGGCGCGCGGCGATCTACCAGGAGGGAGCGCGGCGACCCTTCAGGCGATCGTCGACCAGGCGACCAGGCCGCGGCGACCAGCGATCCACCAGGTGGGCGACCGTCTCTTCGTTGTCTAATCCGTATGATCGGGCTGACGTGATTAGAGTAGGGAGTTTGTTGAAAAAACATACGGAGTATTAGCAAAACTAATGGTGGGAGGGTTTAAATGCAAAGTTAGTCCATCTATCTCTGTGACCACCGATTACAGATCGTAGGATCCTGATTCAAGTTTCCAAAGGTTGCATTAGATAGGTGGTTTCCATAGGATATGTTGCCTAATATTAAATTATAATTAATAATTAAACTAGGGTGGGCAGTGCTCATTAAGATATTTCCGAAATGTATTAGGTTCTTTGTTGTTTATCATATATGGTACTGTTTATCAGCGTTCTATATAATTTTAATCCAAATGAATGACGACTTAACATATTTGGAAATGATCGCCTAAGCTTTCTGCGGCTGCAGTTGTTGACAGTGGCTGTTGCGCAGCTGTAGCCACAAGAAATCACTTCTGGCCAGAGCTTTTCATAATAGAGAGCATTTTTCAAAGGTGACCATAGTTTCAGTGTTTATTGAAATTTTACTTCAAAACAAAAAGGATGAGGCTTACGTCACGTCAGATCTTATTCGTCGTTTCCATAAGTAGTACGTGTAGCATGATTTCTTATGAAGAGTTAGCCGGAGTTTAATAAATTATCTTGATAGATTTGAGATCACAAGGCATCAAACTATATTGTTTCCGCTAATAAAATAACAATACTGATCTTTCATGGACGGTCCTCCGCAAACCTTACGATAATGATCTCTAAGCTAGAGATAGATATCACGGTTGTGTGTGCATATGCATGCTGACACTAGGCTCTGTTTAGTACTCCCTCCGTCTCTAAATGTAGGTTTTTCTAACATCTAAATAAGAAAATAGTCAGTATGTTAAAAGACTATTATACCTGTCATTTTTATCTTCATTCACTCATCCATTAACTCTTTCACCAACCCTAAAGTTTGTTATATCTACAAAACATCCTATATTTAGAGAAAAATTCAAACTCGAAAAAAGCCTTACATTTAAGGGTGGAGGGAGCAGGGGCGAAGCTAGAGCTCAAGCTCACCGGGGTTTGTACCATTGGCGACAGGGTCAGACTGCTTAATCTATAGTGATTAACCATGTTTTGCACTAATTTGGCCGCAAGTCGTCGGGGTCAGCTGACCCTGATGGAACAACGTAGCTCCGCCCCTAGGAGGGAGTAAGGTTTATGCTTATGTAAAAGAATAGTTTTATCTTTAATTTTGATTATTCAACAAAATAGCTTATCAAGTTTATTATAGATAATTAGCATTTTAGCCTAACTATTTGACAAAACAACTTATTCAGAACTACTTAATCAAAAGGATAAACTACAAAAAAAACTACTCCCTCTTTTATTACATTGTTGTCGCCGTTGACTTTTTCCGTGACGTTTGATCATTCGTCTTATCCAAAAAAATCTACAAATACAAAAAGTTATATGCTATATTTTAAGTTTATTTAGTGATAAAATATATTTCAAAAAAATATATAATATTTATTAGATTTTATTTGAATAAGACAAATAGTCAAATATAACGAAAAAGTCAATGACGACAATAATTTATTAAGAGAGTAGTACTTTTTTGGAGTGGACTAAATGGCTTATCCTATTAAAATACAAAAATGAATTATTGTGGCTTATGTGTATAAGTTGTTTTCTACTCAAACCGTTTGGCATACATTATAGGATAAATCGATGATGGAAAAGCTATAAATAAGCTCTAACAAATGACCTCGTTATGAATTGTTGCGGCTCATGCCTATAAGAGAGAGTATTGCTCGATTTTCCATTGTATCGTCCCGTGGTGTTAATCTTCTGTTATGTAGCAATTAATGAGGCCATATCACCAACTAATTTTCAATGATCATATATAATTATTTTTTTGGCTGTCTAATAATATGCATGGTTGCAGGAGAAAGGTATCTGATGGGAGAGAGGAAAATTGCACGACGCTTTTTGCAAATGTCACTGTTTTCTACTTTGATGCATGTATGAACGCAGCTAGCAAGTTGGAAAGATAAACTTCTATCCGTCGAAGGGAGGCTAGTCCTCATTAATTTCGTACTCACAAGTTTAGCCATGTATATGCTCTCTTTCTTTGAAGTACCTAAAGGGGTGCTAAAAAGGCTTGATTATTACCGGTCAAGATTCTTTTGGCAATGTGATGACCATAAGAAAAAATATAGACTCACTAAATGGAAATTCTAGGCGAAGCCCGTTCCTGGGCTATAGCGGGAGCTAGAGATCTAGGGGTGTTGCTTTAGCGGTTTTTCATGTCGAGGGAAAGATTGTGTGACCGGTTGTTATTTCAGTTTTATAGGCGCGCCGCTAGATACCCATCATGTAAGCCATCTTTGGCTAGGTTCCGTTTCTTCTTCTTAATATAATGACGCGCAGTTCTTCTGCGTGTTCGAGAAAAAATAAATGGAGTATTGTATGCCGTCCAAAGGATTTTGGAGGATTAGGTGTCCAAAATTTAGAAATCCAAAACACTTGTCTACTTAGCAAATGGCTTTTCAAGCTAATAAACAAAGAGGGTATGTGGCAAGATCTTCTACGAAGGAAATACTTGTCAAATAAAACTCTCACGCAAGTGAAAAGAAACCTGGAGATTCACACTTTTGGTCCAGTTTGATGAAGATAAAGGATCAATTCTTAGAGTGTGGACAATTTCGGGTACAAAGCGGCACTGAAATAAGATTTTGGGAGGACACGTGGGTTGGAGACAAACCGTTGGGTACTTAAATACCCCTCTCTTTATAACATCGTTAGAAAGAAAGATGCGACGGTAGCACATGTACTAAGTACAAGGCCACTAAAAGTTTCATTCCGGCGGGCACTTGTCGGAAATATTCTTCAACAATGGTATGACCTTGTATCCAAGGTACTAGGTGTATCTCTTAATGGAAATAAAGACATCTTTACTTGGAGCCTAAGCGGCAATGGTATGTTCTCGAGTCAAATCCATGTACAAAACGATTATACAAAGCGGTATTATACCTCTCAAGTGTCCAATTTGGAAAATTAAAGCTCCTCTCAAGATCAAAATCTTTCTTTGGTACCTAATTAGGGCGGTCATTCTAACAAAGGATAACTTGGCAAAAAGAAATTGGCATGGCTCTCTTACTTGCTGCTGTAGTTCATTAGAGAGTATTCAACACCTCTTCTTTGACTGTCGATTTGCTCATTTTGTTTGGCTCACCCTTTACTCTACATTTGGCATTCAACCTCCCACGTCTATTGAAGATTTATTTCATAATTGGATAAATCATTTTCACAACGGTGATAAATAGTGGGTGTATCAGCTCTTTTATGGAGTTTGTGGTTGAATAGGAATGACATGGTCTTTAACAAGACCAAAGCAAACACTCTTTTGCAGATTATTTTCAGGGTGACATATTGGACGCGTACATGGTCTATATTGCATAAGGAGGAGGAGGCGAAAGAAATAAAGCTTGGGTGCCGAAAATTGGAGATCATCATCATGGAGATCTTCGCTAAGTTTGGTTGATGTTTTCTAATCGAATCGAAGCCTAGCTCCTTCCATTCGTGCCTTATGGTTCATTATAGTTCAATCCTAGTTGTGAGTGTGTGGTTGCTTCATCTATTTCCTGCGTGTTACGGAGTTGTTTCCAATCTAAATTTTTGGTGTGAGTCTAAGAACTCTTATTGTAAACTATTGCTGTGTATATCTCTTTTGGGGTGTAGAGGCAGGAACAATGTTCCGTTATCTAAAAAATATATGAACGCAGCAAACACTCAGATACGAGTGGAATGGATGATCTAGCTTTGCACTGCAAGGCGATTCATCAGCTTGCTAATTCTTTTTATATAATCTGTGTCTTCAAAGGTCGTACCTATAGAATTTCCTATACTTGTCTAGTGGAAAGGACCGAACTAGCCTTGTGTTTTTGTTTTTTTCTTGCAAGGGAACCTAGCTTATTGGTTTGTCAGTTCTATAAATTGGGTTTGTTATAAAGAGAGTGAGCCAGCAGTATCAGAAGAGCCAGTTAGAACAAGACGTGTGGTACAATGGCCACTGGGGACCTTGTGGATTGGAGGGGGAAATCAATCGACAAGAAGGTTCATGGTGGAGTTCGAGCTGCATGGTTCCTATACAGTAAGTTATTATAATCTGAACCCTCTGATTCTATCCTGGAATCGGTGTCCCGGAATACTAATATCAACGCCTACTTTTTGTGGTGTAGTTCTCGTGTTCGTAAATTTCTTTGTACACATGCCAACGCTACAAAATATGGTCGCCTACCTGCACGGGGTGATGCACATGGGGGTATCCGATTCTTCAACAACAATTACCAATTTTATCGGTGCCATGTGTGCGTTCGCTCTGCTAGGAGCAGTCCTCTCCGATTCCTACATCAGTTGCTCTACAACTATGCTCCTGTCTGTCCCGCTTGTGATTTTGGTAATTTGAATCCGGACACACATAATTTACTATACTACAGAAAGGATGTAGTAGTTGGTATGCAGATGATTGACCATTTAATTTTGTGCGTTTCTTCTGAAGGGCTTCGGAATGCTGGCTCTTCAAGCCCACCTCCCTTCACTCCACCCGCCACGCTGCAACACTGAAGCGGACCCAAGCAGCTGCGTCACGGTTGATGGCTGGAGGTCTGCCTTACTATACATAGCCCTGTACACCATTACGGTCGGAGAGGGCTGCGTCCGTGCTTGCATTCCTGCCCTTGGTGCCGATCAATTCGACGGCGACGACTCTTGTGAGGCCCGGCAGCAGTCAAGCTTCTTCAACTGGTTCACCTTCTGCCTCTCCATTGGATCCATTGCCGGTCTTGTTCTCATAGTGTGGATTCAGAACAGCAAAGGATGGGACGCTGCGTTCGGCCTCAGTACCCTCCTAGTTCTTCTCGGATGGATCGTTGCCGCCGCTGGCCTCCCTTTGTACCGCAACCGTATACCTCAAGGAAGTGCTCTGACTGGAGTTGTTCAGGTCGTTACTTGCTCTGTTCTTACGCTTACTTATGAGAAGAGAAGAGAGCATGTAGGTGCTTCGGTGAATCTTGTTCATACTGTGTGTTGTTTCATTCTCCCAGGTTTTTGTGGTTGCATTCAGAAACAGAATGCTCGAGCTACCCGGGAACATGGAGGGGGCACAAGAAAATAGCAATCGAGGATTTTCTCAAGGATTTTATCGTCGTCCTGACAAGAGTCTTCTTAATAAGTACTCTCTCATTTACTAAATTGTTGTCGCTATTGACTTTTTTTGAAGTTTGACCATTCGTCTTATTCAAAAAATTTCTTCAAATATGAAAAGTTATATGCTATATTTCAAGTTTCTTTAGTGATAAAACATATTCCAACAAAATATATCATATTTTTTAAACTTTATTTGAATAAGACAAATGGTCAAACATAACAAAAAAGTCAATGAGCGACAACAATTTAGTAAGGGAGTAGTAAGTTTCTAAGTTTCTTGATTTGAAGTTTCTGTGGTATCATCATTAAACTGGTGATTAATTAGAAGCCTTTTACTTTTTTTTTGGTCTTCCTTACGCTGGATGAAATCCGTGAACAAAACTTTAGGTTCCTGGACAAGGCATGTTTGAACACCGGGAGAGGTAACGGAGCTTGGTCAGTCTGCAGCGTGGCACAGGTTGAGGAGACCAAGGTCGTGCTCCGCATGCTTCCTCTCTTCTTCAGCGCCATGGTGGCCCATGTACCGAGCCCTCTGCTGGTGGCATTCACCGTGCAGCAGGGCATGACGACAGACACGAGGCTGGGCAGCGTGCACTTCTTCCCGGGGATGCTCTTCGTCATCCCTTCCGCGTTTCAGATGCTGATGCTGGTGGCGTACGACCGAGCCCTGGTGCCATTGCTGCGGCGACGAACAGGCTACCGGAGCGGCATCACCCATCTGCAGCGCATTGGCGTAGGCTTCGTGGCCACGTGCGTGGCGCCGGCCATCGCAGCGGTCGTGGAGAGGAAGAGGAAGGAGACGGTGGCCGGAGGCGGGCAGATGTCCCTCTTCTGGTTGGCGCCTCAGTTCTTCCTCATCGGCGTAGCGGACTCGACCTCCTTCGTGGGACTGCTCGAGCTCTTCAACAGCGAAGCGCCCCGCAGAATGAAATCTATCGGCGTGGCGCTCTTCTGGTGCCAGTTCGGGATGGCCTCGCTGATAGGCACGCTCCTGGTGAGGCTGGTGAACAGGATCACTCGTCAAAGTGGCGGCGGCCATGGGTGGCTGGAGGGGGCAACCCTGGACAGCAGCTGCCTCGACCTCTTCTACTGGGTCGTCACAGCTGTTGCGTCTCTCGGCTTGATCAACTACCTCTACTGGTCCAAGAGGTACAAATACCAACATGACCCGAGAAATGTCGGGAAGCCGGAGGAGCAGGAGGATGACAGGTTGCTCGTCTAAAGACACTCAAGATCGTCTGTATTGGTCAAAGTGGAATATCCAAAATTGTATTCCGGTATAATCTCCACATTGTCACTCATATGCCTGGCTTCCGATATTGTTTCTTGTTTGAGATACGAACAATAACATTACAATAAAACACACAACACAACAAACATGATCTACGTATGTCATCAGACCAGCAACAAATTATCATAAAGTTCGAATCAACTGGGCATTTTATCAAACAAACAGTTGAGGTGCAAATAATAGTCTAAAAGGACTACTACACTCTACGAGTTTAGTCATCGCATCCTAACAGATTGAACCATCACAGTATAAAAGATTGAACCATCTGATTAAATAGAGTTCTCCACTTGCAACCAGTGTCCTCCTCCACCTCAAAGAGTTTATACGATTCAACAGAGTTCCCACCCGATTGTGTCGGAGTCCTGAAGAGAAAGGAATGGAATGGGAGTGAGTGGAGCAAGTCAAAGATATCATCAGCTTTGGTACGGCGATGCACTCACAACGCACGTGCCGTCTGTGGTGGAACGGGGTGAGAAATGTCAAAACGTATTTGATATGGGCTTGGCCCGGGCGCAGATAAACGTATGAGGCCCAAGAGAAACAGCGTAGACCGTGACGGGCCCAAAGGCAAAAAGATGTATTTTGGGTCCAAGAGAAACAGAGTAACCCGTGACGGGCCCGGATTATAACATGGGCTTATGTATCCTTTATTTATTGTATTTATTATTATTTTAAGAGAGAGACCGACACCAGCAACATTTTTATTTTTTTGGAATCAGCACCAGCAACATTGTGCAGCATATTTGGACTCTCGCTTGCAGTTTCGCCGCCAGCTATCTTTTCTGGATCGATTGATTGGTTACCAGTTTTCACAAGGAAATGAACAAGCGAGGCTGACAGATTCGAAGTCAAATCAGAGCACCGACAGAGCAGCGTCTGTTCGTGGCAAGTCAGTCAGACTCCATTCTCAAAAAAAGTCAGCTCAGCTCTTGTTCCTTTCCAATGTCCAGCAGACCAGGAAGCCATGTCGAGCAGACAGAGCCGCGGATTCTCAAAGCATACTCAACTGATCCGTATGATTGAGCAGCCTAGCTAACTGCGGAGGTTTGTTTAATATTCGTATGATGATGACTCCAGACTTTGTTCTGTACGAGTGTGGATTAGGTTGCGCTGCTGTTGTGCTAACACCTCATTAAGGCAGTAGCCACAGCTGGACTTGCAGAGCTGCAGTTCATCATTGCCCAGGCCGGGGCTGCTGTCCACCAAACGACACTGATGCGCTGTCAGGCGTCCCGTTTAGTTCGTGCGCGCGTCGCTTTCCCTTCCTTCTTCTGTACTCTGTAGGTGTGTGCGAGGCTGCCATGGAATGGAAGCTGTAAAGCAAACGTGACCCAGTGTCGGGGAAAGAGAACAACTCGATCGATCGCATCAAGCGCATTTGTTCCATAATTGGTGACCATGCATCTCGGTTGTATTTATAAAAAAAACGCAGCGTGCATTGGACGACTGAACTAAATTGGCATATATCCGCACCGACATTGCAGACTGATTGGAGTGAAGTAACAAAATTCATCGCTACCCATCCATCGAACAGAACAGCTTCAATTAGAGGGAGATGAAGCCACAGGGAATCAGACAGGTATTTGTTTATCTACCACTTGACCAAGAGGATTAGCTCCATCAGCCAAGTTGGCGCATGCGTTTTTCCTGTCTAGTGATTCTGCTCCCCGCGGGCAGCAAGAGCTTTTGCCTGGCGGTGTTATCCACAATGCAGAATTGTTTATGTAAGCAGCACACACACTCTGTTGTTTGTTTCCTCTGCCGGGAAGATAAGGGTAATGGCACTTTAGATGATGCACAAGATATTTCATTTCATGCATATGGTAGTTATTTACATGGAGCAAGGGGATTACATTATCCTTCCAATGCAAGCAACAGAAAAGCTGAGAAAAGAAAAACACAATAATTACGGAAACAGGTAGCTAGCTTGCCTTGCATGAGTAGTCCCAGCAACCAAAACCATGGGGGACTCAAGGCCATGTACAATACGTGCATAGTACATGGTAAAACATAGTGGTACAAGATATGCACACTGTACTGTACACGTGGATGATGCGCAGCAAGCAATCCGTCAATAATGGTGATCTCAGTTGGTCGCAAAACGGAGGGACGTGATCAGGCGGCGGATTCTTGCATGTAGTAGGGGAGCAGCGCGATGGTGTTCTGGGTGCGCAGCTGGTCGTAGAAGCGGCGGATGAACTCCTCGGCGTCGTCGTCGACGGCGGCGCTGCCGGCGCCCTCGTCCTCGGACGAGTAGTTGGAGACGCGCACGGAGAAGGCGCCCGGCACGAGGAGCTCCGGCTCGGGCGACGACGGCGCCGTGGAGGAGGAGGAGGAGGCCGCGTAGTACTCGAGCATCATGGCGAGGGGCGGCGCGGGCGAAGCGACGGGGAGGTCCTCGTCCGCCTCGGTGACGGCGCCGAGGCAGGGGAAGTAGGCGTGGCGGCGCCGGGCGGAGGAGGATCCCGGGTCGGGGCTGTTGCTGCAGGAGAACTCGTAGTCGCGGCGGCGCAGCGCGTGCTTGCTGCCGTGGTAGTGATGGTGGTGGGACAGGAGGCTGGCGACGGTGCGCTCGACGGCCTTGTTGCGCCGCTTCATGAGGAGGTGCATGCTGATCAGCAGCTTCCGCTTGTTGGACAGCAGGCCCTTGCGCACCATGAAGAACACGGCGCGCAGGTAGCTCCACATCCGCTTCGCCGCCGCCGGAGCACTGTGCACCTCCATCGATCACCTCTGCTCAGAGTCCGACGAAGGAGGCCGCGCGAGGCCTTCACGTATCTTTATGAAGCGGTGGACGTGGCAAGCAATGTGTCATGCACGAGCACGAGCTGTTTGGAACTGGATGAGGAGGCGGCCGATGCAATTGGACGAGAAGATGTCTCGACGATGATGAATTGTGCGTGTGGTAGGGTCTCGTGGTCCGGCAATGGCTTTGGCGTGCTGCGTGGTGGAGGTATATATAAGAGGAATGAACCCAGCACGCCAGATGGAGAAGAAAGCTACAGCTGCCTTAGCCTGGAAGGCAGCAGGGCCCGTCGGCGAGAGGACATATGGATAATTCTCACTACTTTCTCGGTTGGTAGGTGGCGCGCTTTTTGGTCTCGCACTCCGCTGCTTTGCGTGCGCCACCGGTTCCTCCTCGATCGCCTCCACCCGTCAAACTGCCGCCGGTGCAGTGCACGGGGAAAGGCTATGCTGCCTGCAGCAGCACGAGGAAGGGGACGATGTGTGACCACGATTTGAATGTTTGAACCACTTTATCAATTTCTTCTGTTCGTCCGTTAGCCGTTGTTCAGTAGACTTCACATGAATAATGCTCACAGAGTACTTCTGCGCTACACCAAAGCTGCAGCCTCTCACTGAATTCCTATTTTCACCAATCGTCCTCAATCGCGTTATAACAGTGTGTGTAGTGTGATTTTCTGCTGAAATGATCTGCCTTGCTTATACTACTCCTTGTAGAGTTCCGGTCAGGGTATTGGTATGGAAGGAATAGCACGATGACGCTCCAGAGTCGTTTCTTGGCGGCAGCCACGTGTCGTGCACACTCTGTTTCCTTAGCCCGGTGATCTTTGACAGTACCTGAATGGATCAAGATCAACTTCCAAAAAAGGCGGTGACCGTGAACCCGTGTCGCCAGATTTCGGTCCACCGGGAAGGTGAGAATTCCTTTTTCAGAAAACGGCAAGGAGAAAAGGAAATTTAGCGTGGAAAACAATGCGAAGGAGCCACCAATCATACAGTCCACAGCCGCAAACAAATTCACGAGAAGCCCACGCCTCTGACTTTGACTCGTGACCGGCCGGATCGCCTTAGCCCTGGGGGTAAGGGTAAATAAAAGCATGGAGCTGTAAAGGTCGTCAGAATAAACAGCCAGCCACCTGATCCGTGCTCTGTGCATGTGTTTTGAAGGTTATGCAACAAACCATTTTCTAGTACCAAACTGCAAGCTTGGGAACGTCGGTCCATTTTGCTTTGTTCAGTTTCTCCAAGCATGAGATACGTAAGGTCTGGGCTAAGAATTTTCGTACGCTATGCTGTGCTACCTATTTATTCTGCCGTCTGGGCATCACTAATGGAATTTTGTATTGCCCATGCTTGCTACTGCACGGATTGCAGCAGGCAACCAAGCGTTCAAAAGGAAAGGTATAGTCTTATGCTGAAAGTGCCGAGAGCTTGCTCTCTACTGCACCCAAGGACATGAACTGAATCATCGATGCCGACTGATAGCATTATTTTCGGCTGAATGATGTTCAGTGCTTTGGCCTTATCTGTAAGTTGACACCTCGACAGGACATGAATGTATTAACTAAGAAAAACTGCTAGCCGTGGCACAGCGATCCAATCCACTTGGCTCCTTTTTTGGTTTCTCTGTTCTGCAAAGCGCAACGGAAAGGCCGTGCCGGAAAGAAGATAGTGAAACATTATTATTGGTGTTCGTCAGGTCAGGTGGTGGTCAGTAGCAGTGCTATCGCGCCTTTGATTCATCGCTTTTGCAGTTTCGCCTTGTTTCTTTGTTGGGGCTTGCTAATTTTCAGAAAATTTTAATCAACATTCAACATCACTAGATCGAAATTAGATGATCTAAAAAATAATATTTTTCTATAGACTATACATCAACATATTTTTTTTCTCTATGTACATACTACATATAATTGTACCATTTCACGTCTGATAGTGTTTTTTCTTTACGTATAAGAGCTTGATTGTAGGTCCACAAAGGAAATCATTTCTGCCGTGGACTTTCCATTTTATTTCCATCATTTCTTGTTCTCCCTCTTTTTAAAAAAAACAAATGTTCTAGATTTTTAAGTTATGTTCTACCTATGCATTTGTTCGAGGACGATTATATTTTCATAGTTCATTTCAACATTTATGAATAGTAGAGGTAACATTTTTTTTGAAAATATTGATATGGAATATTCAAAATGTTGACACAGTATAAATAAACGTGGATATAGTACATTCAAAATGTTGACAAACAACTGAATGTTTTTAAAAATTTCAAATTCATTTTAATATTTTTAAAAATTAGTCAACATTTTCAAAAAAATATTGATATGAAATTCTCAAAATGTTGACACAAAATAAATAAATATTGAAATCGTTCATTCAAAGTTTCTTTCCGTCGCAATCAAGCATCATTCTTCTAGAGAAATTTGTAATTCAGTCGTAACGAGGTGTCTGAAGAAGGACTCCAACAAATGATTCTCATACAGCGCGGCACAAATTGAAGATGGCCGTGGTTGTGTTGAGACAAGCCCACCACTTGCTAATTTCATAACTCCAAAGTTTCAGGTATCGTTCCAAAAGCTAATTGTGATGCCATTTTTCACTGAGCAATGAGTGAAAAAAGGACAATTTTACAAGACAGCACACGTGTACCATAAGTCATAAGTGTTTTGCTTGGTCGACTGAAATCATGACGTAAATGCATTATAAAATTAATCATGGAGTGAAAAGAGATACAGACGACACATACTACGGTTCGTACTAATCGTGCGTGATGGTCTGTCCCACACACGTGTACTAATCGGCTCGTTCATGTACACATGCACGTGTGTTGAACGGAACGGCAGACCGCAGTCCAGCAGTAGTTAAGGCCCAAATATGAATGGACTATTCGCAAAAGGGCCCACGTTTGTTGTTGGGCCAGCAAACGACAAATTAACCATAATTCTTTTAAAGAAATTTGTAGTTTGCCATAACAAGGTGTCTGAAGAAGAACTCCAGCAAATCGATCTCATACGGTACAAATTGAAGATGCCCGTGGTTATGTCGACCCAAGTCCACCATCTTGTATATATCGAGACAAGTCCACTTCAAATGCATTATATTTTCCAAGAGAGTTTACAAGCAGACCTGCCAAAGTCTGGACGAATTGTAAAAGAAAAGAAAATACACTGACATGGTATTGGAGATACATACACACAGTGCGTGCGTGCATATAATACTACTGTCTTGTGGCAAACATGCAGTTTAGTAGTACTAGTACTAGTCCGATCCATATTTGTATGGAATTATTATTCGCTCCGATCCGGAACTCAAAGATAGATTATTCCATTTTGGTGAAAGCAAATAGATTATTCCATCGTCATGTATGGGCTGGCTCAGTACGGTAGCTTATCGTCGCTGGGCATCTCGAGCACATTGTTATTTTATCGGCTTGAGGGATGATAGTACCCATCGGCAGTACGTTCTCACAATGATTCTTATTCGTAAGGAACGTCGGTGAGAGACCCACTCGCTGGCACGCACAGAAAAAGTGCTGACATCTGCAGATATAGCCAGGAGGGCAGCCACCACGACAACGCTGCAACAGGGGACGATGATCGTCGGATGCGTCACCGCAAATGCAGATATTGCCGGAGCACGAATGACAAAGCGCGCAACTTGGTTTCACCGTACCGCTGATTAATAAAAATTACGTTTGATCAGTTCATGAGCAAATCAAATCATGAGCTTCGCTCTTGCATACAAGTAAGGAAGGTATAGTATTGTATAAGCTCGAAAGGATCAGATGTAAGGAGTTGATGCAACATAATGATATGATATGTATACCTCGGCTCTGGACGAGATCGTCAGGAAAGGTTGGTGTGGTCCTTTGCCTCCTCGCCGAGCATTGGGTGGTGAAGAAGGCGAAGAAGGCCACGAGGGCCAGTAGGACAACGAGCACACCCTTCTTCCTGCCCTCCATCAATGATACGATGTTCTTTGTCTAAATATTTCCTTGCCTGGATCAGATGCTCTCAACTGAAGAAGGCTTTCCCTGTTTATATAGAGAAGATTGACAACCATACAAAACATCCTGGTACTAAAAAAATTATAGAGGGGAAAGATGCGTGTGATGCAGATCGGATGGGCCATATGGGCAAGTCAGAGAGAAGTATATACATTGTTCTCAAATTTTAGTACCGAGATTCCCTCCTTGATGAAAACCTGACGACTGGCGGCAGGAGATGCTTATCTTACTCAGATTCCTTCGTAGAGGAAACTAATCCACATACAGTACGAGCCAGCGGTCTCCAAATGGCAGAGTTTGGGAAAAGCGGAAAAGGTAGCCCTCCCCAAACAGGAGAGCACAAATTGTTCTAGAGAAATTTGTCATTCGTCT
Source organism: Chloris gayana (assembly GCA_031894775.1). Taxonomy (NCBI): domain Eukaryota; kingdom Viridiplantae; phylum Streptophyta; class Magnoliopsida; order Poales; family Poaceae; genus Chloris; species Chloris gayana. The sequence goes on from JAUNZO010004729.1 coordinate 60,363, forward strand.
TAACAAGGTGTTTGAAGAAGAAGTCCAGCAAATCGATCTCGTACGGCACAAATTGAAGATGGCCGTGGTTGTGTTCGAGACAAGCTCACCATCTCGTGTGTGGCCTTGGTTTCGAAGTCGAGAAGGAAGGCCCCTCTGTGATTGTCTACGGCAACCACAGCCCCCTTACCAAAGTAAAACCAGCTGCTGGCCTTAGGCCTGATGACGAAGCTCGGTGTCATGTGGATCACCCGGGCAGGGAGCCAGGCCTGATTTCCTCCGAGTTGCTGGGTCCAAACAAGCACGTGTTCCGGGTCGTCCACGCGGGCAATGGAAAGCCTGTCGTCTCCGTCCACGAAGAGAAGCGGCACCGCGGCGCGGATTGTGACGGGGAGCTTGGTTACTGTGCCTGCTGCTGAATCCGCCCTGACAAGGTAGAGATCGCGGCATCTCCCAGTCTCAATGCCGTCCTTGTACACCCAGTGCGCCGCCCCTCGGTGAACGACGCCGGTGGCGGACCCGACCATGCGGATGGGCCTGGCGTGCCTGCACCTGGTGTGCACGGTCCAGCTTCGCGTGGCGCCTGAGTACGAGTGCACGTGCAACTGACCAGTATATATTTGGAGGTTGCTGCCGACGACGAGCAGCCGCGAGAAGAGGGAAGATCGGCGGAGGTCGTCGTCATCATCAGCGGCGGTGAAGATGGCGTAGCCGTTCGGGGTAATACTAAAGCATCGGCACTGCAATGGAGGGAGGATTGCGTGGCTGCCGGTAATGGGGTTACACAGTCCCAGGCATAAGATGTCCCTCGACAAACCAGAGTTGGAAGCAACATGCCAGGGAAAGCGCACGAGCAGGGTGCCGGCACGCGACGCGAGGGGAGTGACATACCTGCCGACGATGGCCTGGACTCCGGGGGCCAAGGGCAAGGAGAAGACACGGGAATCCTGGAGCGGCGACCCCGGCCTGGGAAGGAATTCCGGCTTGGAGACCTGCTTCGACATGAACCTGCTGGAGAACAGGCCGAGGAAGCGTTCGCGGTGCCCCTGCTCAGGCCAGAGCTGCCGGAGGAAGTCCGGGTCGGTGAAGAGGCGCAGCCACCGCTTGCAGGCCAAGGCGCACCGAAAGAGGGCTTTCACGTTGCGCACGCGGGTCAACACCTCGAAGAACACCACCTCCTCCGGCAAGGCGGTCGTCGACATTATTCGCCGTGCTGCACCTGCGGTTTGAGGCCAGCAGTCGAGGGAGGGGAGGAATTTATCTCGGGTTAGTAGTAGTAGTAGTAGTCGTCGTGGGGGGTTTGATCAGATCGATAGACGACTTATTATTAGTATGTTCTGTTGCATACAACCCGTGTACGAGTAGGACATGGGAAGGAAATTAACCTTCAACAATGCTGCATCAAAGAAACTAAAGGCCCACCACATAATGAATACGACGACCCAATGCTAATACATGTGGAAAATAATTTACTTGCCCTTATGAAACGACCATGCCGACTCATGAACAGGCCTTGCAAATCTAGCTCGCATGGTAGACACGAGTCTAGGCAACCAGAAAATATGGAGGCGAGTCCATGATCTTCTCTACCGACTTGTTGTGGAGGTCCAGGGCTAAAATCAACTTCAGCAATCCCCCTATACAACCCTCAATCCTAAAGTTTAGGAGGTTTGTTAAAAAATTTATCTTCAGCTGACATCATAAATGGGCTTCTAAACTAGGTGGGCTCCAAAATCCCCCTCCAACCTGTAAAAATGGGATCCTCATATCCTCTCCCAAAATTCCATCCATCGGTGGGTCCCACATTTTTTCTCTTTTTTCTCTCACTCTTTTCCCTTTTTCCCTCTTCTCTTCTCTTCTCCCTTCCCTCTCTCCACCCGACGCCACTGACCGCATCCGGCTCCTCGGTCGCGCCCGCTGCCACTCGGACACGCTCGTCGCCGATCGCCAACCACCATCGACTACCGCCGGCCACGCCCGCCGTCGGCCGCCACCGATCGCGGCCCGGCCACGCCCGCCATCGACCATCACCCGAATGTGCTCGCCGCTCGACCGCCTCCACCATCCACATCGGTCGCATCGTCCCTGCTCCCTCGCGGTCTGCGGGGGCCAACCGGACCTCGTAAGAGGCCTGTTGGATGCGGCTCCCGCTCTGTCACCGGCTCAGCGCAACCGCGAGGCGGCAACGGACGGTTGGGGCCAGCCGAGATCCACCGGGTCGCCTCCCTCCCGCAACGACCGATAAGGCGCTCGACTCGAGGGTGCCAAGATCCGTGATTCGGGAGGTCGCGACGCCGCCGGTCATCCTCTAAAAGATGTGTTCCGTGATCCTGTTAGCCTCAACCTCACTCTCCCCATGTGCACCTTGCAATTTGTAAATGTGCTCCTTCGGTTTGCTTTGCTCTCGGAGGTGTGCTCCAATTGGCTCTTCTTTCTTGGTCTACGCGTGCGGGGTGGCTTGATCCAGAGTGCGTTGCGGAGGATGGACGGCGGTGGCGGGAGTCCCTCATGCAATAGCGAGACAACGTGAGTGCGGCACCATGCATGCGATTCGGGGAGGTCGGCGACAAGGCTGGTCCGGGGTGGGGGTGCGATCAACGGCGCGCGAGAAGGCACGGCGAGCTCGCTAGAGCAGCACGAGTGCTTTGGGCACGGAACTCTCTAGAGCCCAGCGAAACTTCCGTCATGTGTGGAGAGGATAGGAAAAGGTTGGCTTTTTATCTTTGGATATTTGGCATTTTTGGTTCCAAGTTGTTTGAAGGTAGTTAGAGCACATTCTTCCACTGCACATAAGATCGTTTCACCCCTCTTAATAGTTTGGCACACCTATATTCAAGAAGCTATAAATCTAAACTTGAAGCTTTTGTTTTTTAGAACTTGATCACTTTTTAATTGAGGGGTTTACTTTCTCACATTGTGGATACTATCAATTTATTGTCCTACACAATGACTCAATAACCACATTAGAGTTTTTAATTCTTTGTCATTTATCATCAAAACCCACTAGGGGGCCTAGTGCATCTGCGAGTATGTCGTCGAGACATGTAGCCGCCTCGGCCTCCTCCGCTTCTTACAGCATGGCGGATGTTGTTCTATATATTCATCCAACCAATCAAAATCTAGGGTGGCATTGATCCTCCACCCATCCCTCGTACCATCCGAGAAAAAATGGCTCGACCCAAAGCTGTCCAATCAAATATAATAGCAACAGGGGCGCCCTAACCCGAGAAAACAAGGATGACCCTATCCTATCCCACCTTGACCCAAAATCAAACGCACTCTAAGTGAAGACTATAATTAACATGTATATGCTTTAGGTGCTCATTAATTTCAACATCTACATGGATCGGAATTAGTCGACTAACAATTAAAGGTAGGTCCAATTCTTAACATGCCATTGCAAATTTCATGAATCCGGAGATGCCATTGTGTTGCAAAATCCCATATTTTCCTTCCACGTCATTTTCAACACATAATTATTTTCAAAATGACCAAAATACCCTCAAAGTCATCTTCAACCTCCACTCTCCTGTAATCTCCCAAAAAAAACTCCATGGCGTTCGCGGTCGGAGAGCGAGAGCTCACTCGCCTCGGCGACGGTGGCCAGGAGTGACGTGCCATCCATGGCGGCGGGCCGAGGTAGAGCTCACCCGCCCCATGCGCGGCGAGTTCCCGCATGCTAGTCATGGCGGTGGGCCGTGGCTGAGCTCGGCCGCACCGGTCGCGCTTGCGTTGGTAGGCGGGGTGGAGCTCACCCACCCCTATGCGAGGCGGTCGGGCGGAGCTCCCCATGCCGGCCATTGCGGCGGGCGGGCGAAGCTCGCTGCGCCCACGTTGACGGCCGGGCGAGCTCCCCTACGCCAGCCATGGCGGCGAGTCGAGTGGAGCCCACCTGCCCTTACGCCGGAGGCCGGGCTAAGCTCGGCCACGCTAGTCATGGCGTTCCGCCGAGGGTGAGTTGTTTTTTTCATCGATGAGAAAAAGAAAGAGGCAAGAGGTGGAAGAAAGATAAGGATATTTTTGTCTTTTCACATGAGTTATTGTTTACAATTGGCATCCATGGGATCAAAATTGCAATCGGATGGCGTATATGGGATAAGTCAATTTGTGTTGGCATATTTGGGATTAGTGTATTATGTAATGGCACCTATGGAATAGATGCAACCCACTAACTATTTCTATCAATCCACGTTGCGCCACGTCATCATAATTAATTTCAACCATTAGATAAATAATAAATATTAGAGATTAACATAATTATTTCAATATTATAATTTTAAAGTTAATAATATCTTTTAGTCCAGTTGCAACGCGCGGGGTTATCAACTAGTTATCTCTTAAAGGTATGGATCCAAACAGAGTCCTTATATGAGTGTTGCATTTATGAATGGTATTATTTTAGTTTGCAATAACGATGAGAACTCTGTATTTTTGTTGGTCTTAAGATCTACCGAGTCCAATCTTTCAAAAACATGCATTTAAACAGGCTCATGAAATTGTGTGTATACAAACACTATACAATATTTTCCACGTAAAAAAGAACCAGCCAAATGTGACACGATGTTTTTTTACTTCTAAAAGATCTGATAAGTTAAACCTGTGAAATCGATTATTAAAATAATGAAAGCATGATTTGGGGATAATGAGAGCAAATGACCCTGTGCGGAGCTACATATCTTCATAGCATCTTAGTTGTTTCATCTCTTAGGACACCACTTTTTATTCTTATGAGAAGACATTTCTTTGATGTATAGATGGATATAATGTTTTCATCTTGATTGTTTATTCAGCATGTGTACAAATGGTATCATGCTCTCATTCTATTGCATGGGTACCTCCGAACTATCGATCAGTGTTGTACACTATCTTTAATATGGGTTGCTCCAACACGTCTCCCGCCTTGTAGTGCTTGCATGCTCCCTCACTTACGGTTTCACCGGAAACGTCGCCTTACGGTGTTCCTCGGATCCCCTTACGGTGTTCCTGGTTCCACATCCAGCGTTCCGGTACCCCTCCCCTCCTCTATTTGGTGGTGCCATATCACATGACTTAGTACATTTGCATGGTGTTTTCTTAAACCATCCATGTTTCTTGCCACGAGAAACCACCTTGAAACCCATGGTGATGCAATCGCTTGCGCATTTTTGATTGCTCTTGCATGAACCATAGTAATAGGTGTCTTTTGCAGTGCACACAAGGGCATTGGCACCTACAATAGTAATAGTTATTAGGCTCCCAGTAAACACAAAATCATCATGACTTGAAGTTTCATAAGAATTCTGAAAAGAGAGGATTAGTATATCACAAGTTAGCAGAACTTCATACTGTTCCGATGCAAATGGTAGTATTTCTTATGAATAATATGAGAGGCTACAATACTCTATCTTGCTTACCATAGGCTGCAAGGAGCAAGGCCAGGCTGAAGAAAGCAATTGCATTCTTGTTGAATGCCATTGTTGTTGAGTGTGTCACTATGATGAGAAGAATACAACATTTTTGTTCAGTATTTATAGATGGCTCAATGAATTAGATGGATATGGATATAGAAATATTGGATACTATGTAATTTATTTTCCCTTCAGCTCCATTGTATAAATGCAAACACAAATTAGGCTACTCTCAATGGTAGTTTCATTTTCAATAAATGAGCTGTCATGTCGACAATTTTGCTGATGTGGCAGGAAATTAGTAAGGAGAGAGAAGAAAGGGGTTTCATCTAGATGAAACCATTTCTACATTGTTTCCAAGACATTTCTGTTTTGCATGTGTTATCTAGGAAACAACAAAATGAAACTATGCATTGCATGAGGTATTTCATTCACCCGTGTTGCTTATGTGGCACCTTGAAAACAATGAAATGAAACTCCCCATTGGGAGTAGCCTTATGCATGGATACACAGGACATTATTGCCTACATCAATGATGTGCGCTAGTATAGTGTGGGATGTCGGTGTGAACTAATTTAGAAGAAACCATATGAAAGTCAGCACCACAACTAACATATATTCTTTTGTACTTGTTGGTTTTCACAATTAAGGTCGGTCTCGAGTGGAAGTTTCATTAGCATTAAATAGGGTGTCACATAAGCAAAACAAATGATGTGGCATAGCAATTAATATGAAACTGGACAAATGGACTTCATAGGGATGAAACTCATTTGGCACGGTTTCATAGGTATGAAACTGCATTGAAACTCTCATTGAGAGCATAGAGTTTCATTCCAACACGTTTTGACCAATCTCAATGCAACAAATAGATATTAAATTAATGCTATAACTTGCCTATGAAACAGTGAGATGAAACTATGCATTGAGAGAGACCCTTTCATACATCAATCTAAATCTTCAAATCTAATGTGACACTCTTGGAAACAGTGTGATGAAACTTTACATTGAGACTGGCCTAATGGAAGCGGATAGGACCCTAGGTTGAAATGGCCATTTATTAGAGCCTAAAAGGTATTTTTCATGCCATTCGTTAGGATGGGAATACTTTTTATAAAGATTTGTGTGGTCTTTAAAATATTTTCCATATCATAGTTAGCGAGAAGGCAAGGTGGGCATCGTCGCATGACTTTTTTCAGGACCTTCCTTTTCAACGAGCTTAGCGGGAATTACAGTCCACATCCATCCACAGTCGGCCCTTAAGCTATGAATTCCTCCTTGTTTCATGCATCTAGAACTAACAATTGCAGTATTTTGTTTTCTGCCATCGTTGCCAAATATACGTGTGATGATTCTGCACAAATACAATTGTAAACTTTTTTTATATAAAAAAACTTGTCTTTTACTACCTCTGTCCCATTGAAAGTGTCGTTCTCGCTTCTCAAGAAGTTAAACATTTTTAACTTTAATCAAAAATATATAAAAAAATTATAAATATTTATTAAATATAATTAGTATCATTAGATAGATAATTGAATCTACTTTCATAATTAACTTATTTAGAGATACAAATATTACTAATATTTTCTATAAATCTAGTCAAAGTTTAAAAAGTTTGACCGATATCGGATATCATAGCGACACTTTCAATAGGACGGAGGGAGTATATCGGAAGATCATAATTTTTTTGCACATGCATGGACAATGCTCTGATAATTATTATGTATATGGTAGCTTCAAACTTGGGACTACCAAGTTGTATGACTTATCTTATTTTACTGCGTTATAAATGAAAAGTATGCGATGTCTTTTGTTGAGCAATAAGGCCACCAAGTTGAAACGAAAAGAACTCGGACAAGTTCATCTCGTACGGCACAATCATCTCGCACCGTATACCAACCATGCGCGGGGGCAGGTCAACCATGAGCTTTTCCACCACCTTCTTGTCGAGGTCGAGGACGAAGACGGCACCGCCATCGAAGAGCACGAGCATCGCTCCGCCACTGAACTGGAACCACTCGCGACGCATCACCATCGCGTAGGGGTGCGGGCTGGGCACCTCTATGGGTATCCGGATGAGCCGAGCGCGGGTCCACGACGCGAGGTCTCCTGCCTCTTGCTGGGTCCAGAGCGCCACGTGCATGCCGTGCACGCCGGCGATGGAGAGCGTGCCGTCTCTGCCGGCGCAGAGGACCGGCGTCTGGCCGACGGCGATGGCAGCGGGGAGCTTGGTCCAGGACGCGCGCGGCGATGATCCTGGTGCGGTGCCCACCACCGCGCTGAGGATGCACAGGTTTGCGAGCGGGGAAGGATTATTGTTGTCGTCGTAGAGCCAGTGCGCCGCGCGCCGGTGCACGACGGCGGTTCTCGCGCACGCCACGGTGAGGCCTTCCTCCATGTGCGGGCACCTCGATCTCTGGCACGCTCCAGCTGCGCGTGGCCGCGGAGTACGAGTGGAGGTGCACGTGACCGCCTCTTCCGTTGCAGTTGGTGTTGGTGACCACGACGAGCTGCGAGAACACGTGGCGCCGCGATGATCGCTGCTCATCATCTCCATTGACGTCGCTGTCCGTTACGATGGCGTAGCATTGAGACACGGTCAGACCGAAGACGAAGGGGCAGTCCATTGGCGCGGTGACGTGGCGTTCACCGGTCACAGGGTTGCACAGCCCGAAGCGGACGCCGGTATGTGACAGCGCGTTGACGCTCGAGGCGCGCGGGACGAGGCGCACGAGCACGATGCCATTGCGCGACGCCAGGGGCTCGGCGTAGTTGAAGGCGCCGTCGTCGTCGGCGACGAAGGAGGTGAGGGGACGGTCCGTGGGCCCAGCAAGCGGGGACCACGGCGTCGGGAAGAAGGTGGGCGCGAAGGCGGATGCGGTCTGCATCCTACGCTCGTTCACCATCCTCTCACAACTCACGAAACGCGTCTGCTGGAAGAAGAAGCCCAGCAGTCGTGCGCCATGGCCCTGCGCCGGCGAGAGACCGCGAAGGAAAGCCGGGTCGTCGGTGAAGAGGCGCAGCCACCATCTGGAAGTCACGGCCAACCGGAACAGGTCCTTGATTTGCAGGTGAGAGAACACGTCGAGGAGGAGGACGTCCTCCGGTAAAGCCGCGAGTTCACCGGCGCCTCTCTTGCCAGCCGGGGCCGCCGCCATGATCGCCCGATCCGGTATAACTTTGGCCTAGCAGTTATTGACCGAGTACTTTCAGATGGATCGCCTAGCAGTCCACGGAATTACTTTTAATAACAAACAACAAAAATATCTGTACGTATACGACGCAGCTAAGAAAAAAAAATCTGACTCGTATCCGAAGATTCCGGAGAGTTTACATTTTTTCTTTTAGGTTTGATACGCCGCCTGCCCTGGCTGTTGTCCGGCCATAGCCGGCGGAGGAAGCTCCGGTCCATGTCATGAAGAGGTGCAGCCATGGTTTGCACGTCAAGGCGCAGCGGAAGAGGTCACTAGCCGTCCTGCACGCGGGAGAAGATCTCGAACAGGACGTCCTCTGTGGCTCTCCGGCGTTCTTCCTTCTCGCCATTGATCGTCCAGGCTTCTGTCTATCTATTTTGCTGATTCAATCCCTATTGCAGTTTCGCTTTCACCTTTCGAGGGTGTAGCTTAAAACACTTTTATGTTTTGGACTTGGATTAGGATGTCTCTCCTTGGTAATTCCTTATTACGGAATGTTTATGGAAAGCTTCCATTCAATCCACATCTAGGTTAGGAAGGTTCCCCGTGCAACTCGCATCTGTTGAGCCCAACAACGACCTGGCTCCAAATCATTTAGTCGAAGTATTATTATGTGGGAAATAAAAAACCGCCATCAATTTTGAGGAACCAAGTCGATACCATGGCTCTGGCACAGGCTTCCTAATTTAGATCGAAGTCATTCAGAACCCTTATATTTAGATTCGAACAAGAAGTCAACAACAACTACAAATGTTTTCTTTAATTAATATACGTGTGAACCATCCGATCGGGGGATTGGACGGTTTCAAGATGTTGACTGAAACAATATTTAATGTTTTAGTTGATCAAACACAAACACAGTACAAATTCATACCAGCAGTGTCCATGACTCTCTCCAGAACACCCCTTTCGATATCGAGGACGAATATCCCGTCGCCGCCACACAGCCCAAGCAACGAGCTTCTGTGAAAGGCCAACCAGTCGTGGCGGCTCTCGTAGGGGTAGTAATTCAAGAGGGCCGGCTTCGGTGGTATCCGGATCACCTTTTTAGCGTGGAGCCACGTCGTCGTGAGTTCGTCACCAACACCTCGGCCTTGCTGCGTCCAAACAACAAACATCTATGTGCGTGGGGTAGATGCTGGCAATGGAAAGCTTGTCGTCGTCGCTCACGCACAGGAACGACGATGACCAATAACCCTTCTCGGAGATGGAGACCGGAAGGAGTTCGGAGAAGGAGACGGTGGTGGTGGTGGCCAACTGATCCGAGGCCAGCATGTGCAAGCCGTCTACGTAATTCCGCCGGTCCGTGTACAGCCAGTGTGCGTGAACGACGGCGGCTGCGGCTCCCTCCCGGAGGAAGTAGTCGGTGTGGTGGCATCTGACGGGCGCGCTCCAGCTGCGCGTGGCGGCGGTGTACGCGTGGAGGTGGTGCAGGTGACGGTCCTCCTTGTGATGGTGGCCTGTGATGAGCAGCTTCCGCAACTTGAATTGTCCTCGCGATGGCGAGGCTGGATCATCGTCCGTGAGGATGGCGTACCCGTCCGGGTACTGACCCAGGCACACCACACGCAGTCTAGCGGCGGCGCCACGTGGCGTTCTCCGGTGATCGGGTTGAGGATTCCGACGACGAGACCTGCTATCATCTTCTGGTACGTTTTGGGGATGAGGCGCATGAGGAGGCACCCGTTGCGCGACGCCAGGAGCTCGGCGTAGTTGAAGACGCCGTCCTCGTCGGCGACGAAGGAGGTGATGGCGCGCGCCACTCCCGCCGGCGGGGCCGAGCAGCGATCCCGGCGTCGGCAGGAAGGTCGGCGCGCGCTCGGAGGTGACTTGCCTCGTCCGCCTCCTTATCGCCCTCTTCCCGACCCCGAACCTGTTCTGCTGGTAGAAGAAGCCATGGAGGTGGCGCAAGCGGTGCCCCTTCTGAATGTCGTGTTTTGCTTCATCCGGTCATAGCCGGTGGAGGAAGTTCCGGTCGGTGAAGAGGTTTGCAAGTCAATGCGCAGCGGAGGAGGTCTTTGGTGTCCTGCACCCGGGAGAAGATCTCGAACAGGGCGTCCTCCGGCAAGGAGGCGGCTCGATCGGCGGCCGTGCTTTCTTCCATCATGATGCGCGGCGGCACGGTCAGCCATGTGCCTTCTGCTTACGTTGAGGTTTGGGAGTATCTGTATCTACTACTATAGGGTTTGATATTTGGAGCCAGTGACATTGGGCTGTACGTACGAGCCGAAACTCTGCGGATGGGGGCCCAAATAAAAGCAATTTTTTTCCTGTTAATAGCGGTCGAAGATCATAGCAGAACAATGTTCTTGCGCGCCGGCCGGGACTGCAGGCGGCTTTCCGTTATGCGAGTACAGAGTGCTCGTGGACATCACAAGACAGAGACGGCGATTTCGTGGCCATCGTGCTCAGCCTTAACAGTCAGCATGTACGCGCTTTCCGATTCCACATCATCACCGTAGGAGCCAGTGTGCCGCCCCTCCATGAACAATGGCGGCGCGCGACCCCAGCAATCTGGCACGGTGGCCGGTGGTTAATTTGAAAGCGGTTCGGGTCGAACCACATCTAAATTTTGGCGGCGGATCGATTCAAACCGGAACAAAACCGGTTCCCCGAGTTCTGCGACCCCATCGACCCTAGCCGAACCGCAATCTCTCACTTCAATATATCGCACGAACGCGCCGTCGTCGTTCGTGATCCGTCATCTGTGTGCTATCGTTGAGCCATCACGACACAATCGTCTCTAGTTTGCTGTTGATTTGCTGTGTCGCTTGTCGCATGGAGCAACGCTTGCTCCTACAAGAAGGGCCGCCCCGCATCAACCCGCCGATCAAGTTCAAGCTGACGCAGATACCAGATGGCGGCCAATCCGTGGCAGCGTTGCCTCTAGTCTACCGCATCGGCAACGAGCACCTGAATCTGTAGGTACCCTCCTCTTATCTGCATTCCTGCATCTTCTCACTCTAATCCCATTGTCGGCTCTGAGGCAGGGCGATGAGTGCGCTGGCCTAGGGCCTAGGGATGGCAATGGGTACTTCGATACCCGAAACCCGATGGGTAAAAACCCTATTAAGATGTGGGTATGTGACATCTATTATACTCATGGATACATAAATGGGTAAAATCTTGTACCCGATGGGTACGTGGGTATGGGTATGAGAACCATAAACCCAAACTCGTGTATCCATGAACCCGAAAATTATGTGTGATTTATGATTGATAACGTGAATTCATCATTTTTGTTGTAACTCTAATGCTCTATTAACACTATAAAATGGATTAGACTAAAATATGACCTCATGTTATGTATGTGCTAGACAAAATTTCTTATTAAATTGGTAAAATTTATTGATCTATTAAGAATTTGTATGAAATATCGCGGATATAAAAATCCGTGGGTACCCGATTACCCAACGGGTATAGGTATGGGGTAAAACTTTAACCCGTCACGGGTATAGGTATGGGGTAAAACTTTAACCGTCACGGGTATAGGTATGGGTATAGTTTACTTCCAACAGGTATGGGTATGGGACACTAAAACTCGGTGGGGTTGTACCCGTTGCCATCCCTAGTAGGGCCATCGGAGTTAGGGGCCCCGACCTTTGGACTGCATACATATGTATACTAGCCAAGCTGGCGCGCTCCGCTGCGCCCGGTTAGCTAACTGAAAAAGTATTGCAGAAATTACTGTTTTATTAGTAGTGTAAGGCCACTACTTGCCCCTGAATGTTGAGGCATCCATTAAACGCGTGTGCAGTTGCTGCGAAGAGCGGAGTTGTATGATGGAAACACAGGTGTGTACGTCGGAGGCTGTAGCTAATTGAGTGGTTAAACCAAAGAGAAACAATCAATAAGGAAGTCTTAGGAGGTGGTAGTTGTACCCGATCGGAGCAACAAACCACCGTGCGAGCACTGCAGAGCAGTGGAAACCCAAGACAGAACGGAGAGGACGGCAATGGCAAGAAAAGGGAAGGACTCACAGCCCGGCCCCGACACGCGTGGCAGTCGCTGGAAACATGGAAAGCGCAGGTACCAACGGCCCAAGAGGAAGCGGTCAAACACCCTTGTGATAGGCCTAGCCCGTGAGCAGAAACGAAGGAGGCTGCACCGACAGGCCGAGCAATAAGAATCCACCCAGCGGATGGCCGCAGACGGGCTGGTTTGTGGCGTCGGCAGAAAAATTTCGAAGGGTGGAAACATGCCGACTCTATCCGACGGCCCAACGGTGAAAGCGGTCTCATGAATGAAACCGATGACGCGGCTCATCCATAGCCTGCCACGTCACAAAATTCAACCGTGTCGCATATCCGGATTGGCCACGTCGGTTCGAATTAATATGGGACCTGCAAATCATTCCTGAGTCAGCTTTAGACTATTAGTCATTAGTCAATCATCCAATACGAGCACGTAACTTCTATTCTAGACAGTCAATCATCCAATATGAGCACTTCTATTCCAGACAACGTAAAATGGTGAAGATAAAAAGGCCCATAAGCCTGCCGATCCGTAGTCCGTACATTGCCTTTTCTTTTCCATTGTTACCTATCCCTATTTACACCATCTGCAGGACTCGTCTTTCCAGACAAAATGAGAGGACGACTTCCTTGATCCATGCTTTGACTCCTCATGTTCGTAGCAGTTGCAAATTGACAATCTTCAAAGGCTTCAATGATCTTGCATTGTGGATAAAATTTAGGGATTAAAGCTTCAAATTTTTTTCATCCATTCGAGATCACATTACCCATAGCACATCAGAGATTGGAGTTGCACATAAAGTGAGTACAATTTTCTGTCACTCGTTCCTCAAGTTATCAATGTTATTTCCCTATAATATTTGAGGTTGATAGACTGATTGGGACAGTATTGTCCGGTGATTTTTTATATTTTGTTTCTAAAAGTTGCTATATTTCTTATTTTATTTTTTGAATTTCCATCATTTCTGTTGACTAATCAGACTTTAGTTTTTGACCATCAATGAGCACAAAAATTCGCAACAAAATCTTAATAATTGGTTTATAAGTTTTCTTCCTTTTGCTATATATAATTCATGAGTGAACTATGTTCATAGGCTCGAGGGCCCAATCGTTGAGCTTGCCTTAGGGCCTTCAAAAGTATAGAGCCGGCCCTGTCTAATCCAAAATCAGTTCTCGCATCTTTGCCCAACTTCATAGAATCCGTCGGTGTAGGGGGATCGGGGTCCCCTAACCGGGCGCGGACGTTTCCGGCCCACGGACGAAGACGGCGGCTGCGGATGAGGAAGTCCTCAAGACTCACGAAGCCCACGAGGCCCATGAAGGCCGGAGGAGCGGGAGCGTCGGGGAGACGAAGCTTCCCGGTAGCTTCCTCCGGCGCCCCAACCACCCGGAGTTAATGCGGCACTCGAGTGTGCCGCGGCGACGTCGCAGGCCGACGGGACGTGCGCGCGTCTTCCCCATGCGCCGCGTCTCGGGAAGCCACGCTGCTACGGCGCCGGGAGGGCTCTTGGCCAATAGGATGGAAGAGGCTTGGAGCCCGAATCGAGGAGAAGAGATCGCAACGGATTTTGTCGGGATCGTGTCGGGATATCCCGGGAATGGCCGGACCCCCATCGGGCGTCCGGTACCCCCCGGGTACTTGTACGGTACTTCTCTCCTTACCCTATAAAAGGAGGGGGACTCCCATGTAAGAGATAGACAACATTCGAATACACACACACGAGCGGGACGTAGGGTATTACGCATCCATTGCGGCTCGAACCTCGGTTAAACCCTCTCGCGTTCTTCGTTTGTTCATCTTCCGCGCTAGACGAAGTGAATCCGTCCTTCCCGAGCCTATCCGAAGGGAGCCTTGACGAGCCCCCATTTGGAGGTGTGCTCACACACCGACATTTGGCGCGCCGGGTAGGGGGAGGTGTCGTAGATTTCGCTCGCGGCTGCGAAACTTCCACGCAACCATGCGAGAGATCCTCGGACACGTCGCGGACGGAAGATAGCGTCTCCAGCCGAGGCGTCCACGGAGCGTCGTCGCCGCGACCGTCGTCGCGCGGGCCGCTCTATTCACGGCGATCGTCCCGGCACCTCGGCGGCCGAGCACGCAGCGAGAGGACCAGCGCGGCGCCGACCGCCACGCCCGAGCCGTCACGTCGCTCGCGTCCGAGCGCGCCATCGCGCGTCGCCTCTTCCGGGAAGAAGAGGGGGACGACCCCTTGACCGCCGTGAAGACCATGCTCAACAACCCGCCGAGCGGGAGCGGCGGGGGAGAGCGAGCAAAGGAGTGGCTCATCGGAGTAGGTAAGCTCCTCGGATACGGCGCGGAGCCAGGCGCCGAGGCGGGACCGTCACGCCAACCGCAGCAGCCACCGACCGACAACAACCGCCGCGCCAACCGCGCCAAGGACACGCGCCCGCCGGCGGCTTCGCTCTCCGTCCACTCCCCGCGGGCGCGGGGCGCCGCGACCTGCGCAACGACCTCAACGACGCCGCCGTGAGGGGAAGACGCACGCGTCGGCATTGAGCGCTCGCGCGAGCGGGACGCGAGCGTGAGCGCACCTCCGCCCACAACCACGACGGCACGGAGGCGGAGACGTCCCCGAGCGCCACCCCAGCGTAAGAGAAAGGAGCTCGACCCCTCGTTCCTCGGGGGCTGCGCGGCCCTCTCAAAGCGCCTGCGTAGCGTCACGTGGCCCAGCAAGTTCCGCCGGACCTTCCGAGAAGGTACGACGGCATCGCTCCCCCGACGAGTTCCTACGGATCTACTCCACCGCCGTCAAAGCCGCTGGTGGCTCGGAGGACATCATGGCCAACTACTTCCACCGGCCCTCAAGGACTCGGCTCGGTCATGGTTCATGAACCCGGCGTCGGAGTCCATCGGCTCCTGGAAGAGCTTGTGTCGGGAGTTCATGGCCAACTTCCGAGGGACGGCGAAGCGTCCGGGAAGCGGATCGACCTGGACCGCATCGTCCGAAGCCGGGCGAGACGCTGCGAGCGTTCATGCGGCGCTTCGGTCAAGTTCGCAACACCATCCCGCGCATCGACCCCTCCCGGGTACTCTCCGCCTTCGCCATGGCGTCCGAGACAAGGACATCCTGGGCGAGTTGGGCGTACACCGGCCGGAGACGGTCACGGACCTCTTCCGGTTGGCCGACAAGTGCGTCCGTCGCCGGGAAGCCCAAGCGTGGCACGACCCGCTGCGAAGTCCAACCGGGTACCTCCTCTCCCAAGTCCGAGGGCACCCTCTCCAAGAAGCAGAAGAAGAACCTTGCGCGCAAGCGTAGGGCGGAAGAGGTGACCGCGGCTGGAGGCCCGTCCCCCGGGGGGCGCGGCGCCCACCTCCCGCGGGTGCGGCAAGTCGCCGGCTAAATCCCGGGTACTTTCGCGTGCTACTTCCACCGCACCAACGACCACGACCGGTCGGAGTGCCGCTACATCCGGGCGAGTATCAAGCGGCGCGACGAGCGGCGGGCGGCCGAGAAGGCCGAGAAAGAGAAGGAAGAGGAGAAAGAGGAAGTCGAGGCGTACCGGAGCGCGGACGACTCCATCGCCGTGATCGGCGGGGGCTCCTCGAGCTTCACGTCCAAAGGCGAGGCCAAGCGCTTCCGCCGCGAGGTCCTCGCAATCACCGAGGGCAAGGCAACGGCTCCCCTGCTGAAGTGGGCGGACGTCCCCATCACCTTCGACAAGAGCGACATGGTGGGCCACGACAATACCAAGGGGAAGATCCCTCGCGGTCGTATCACCCACCATCCGCAACAAGAAGGTAGGGCGCACCCTCATCGACGGAGGCGCGAGCCTCAACCTCATCACCCCGAAGGTCTACGACTCTCTGCGGTGGGCGCGTGCCGAGCTGCAGCCCTCGCGCCCTTTCGTCGGTGTGCTCCGGGTAGCTCCCGCCCCTTGGGCGGGATCGAGCTCCCGGTCACCTTCGGCACCCGGAGCAACTTCCGCACGGAGAAGCTCCTCTTCGACGTCGCGGACATCGGCCTCCCTTACAACGTCATCATTGGGAGACCCGGCATAAACCGGTTTATGGCCATCCCGCACCACGCGTTCCTCACGCCCGAAGATGCCAGGTCCGAAGGGTGTCATCGTGGAGAGGGCGGATGCTTGTCAAGGCGATGGCTTGCCTTGAGGACATCTTGGCGGCCGAGATGGCGGCGAGAGGAGGACACCGGCGGGAAGAGGGCGCGCGACACCCCGGAGAAGCCCGCTGCGCAATCCGGCTCCAAGCGGGCAAAGCTTTCGGCACCGGGGAAGTGTCTACCAAGAAGATCTCACTCGGGGGCTCGGAGGACAAGACCACCACCATCGGTGGCGACCTCGACCCGAAATAGGAACTCGCGCTCGTCACCTTCCTCCAAGCAAACAGCGACATCTTTGCCCGGCATCCTTCGGACATGCCGGGCATACCCGGAAGGGTGATTGAGCACCAACTCAAGGTCGACCCCGCCGCGAGACCCGTGAAGCAGCGAGCGAGGCGCCAAGCCCCGAGCGCGAAGACTTCATCCGGGCCGAAGTCAAGAGGCTTCGGAGGCCAAGTTCATCCGGGAAGTCACGCACCCGACGTGGCTCGCCAACCCGGTGGTCGTGCCCAAGAATAACGGCAAGATGCGGATGTGCGTGGACTACACCGACTCGAACAAGGCGTGCCCGAAGGACCCGTTCCGTTGCCCCGGATAGATTCCGTAGTAGACTCCACCGCAGGCTGCGACCTGCTTTGCATGTTGGATGCGTACTCCGGGTACCACCAAATCCGTATGGCTAAGGAGGACGAGGAGAAGACGCGCTCATGACTCCCGCGGGGAGCTTTTGTTACGTGAGCATGCCTTTCGGTCTCAAAACGCAGGCCCCACGTTCCAACGAGCCATGCGCCTAACTCCGGACTCGCAAATCGGGAGGAACGTGGAGGCGTATGTGGACGACCTGGTCATTAAGAGCCGCAAGGCACCGTCTCTCCTGTTCGACTTAAAGGAGACCTTCTCCAATCTGCGCCGCAACCGGGTGAAGCTCAACCGCGAGAAGTGCGTCTTCGGCGTACCGGCGGGGAAGCTACTCGGCTTCCTGGTCTCGCACCGCGGATCGAAGCAAACCCCGAGAAGATCGGGCCATCGAAGAAATCCGCCCCCAAGGCGACTCAAGGACGTGCAACGCCCTAGCGGGAGCATGGCGGACCTTGGCCGATTCATCTCGTGCCTAGGTGAACGCGCTCTCCCCTGTTCAAGGCGATGAAGAGGACGGATAAATTCGAGTGGACCGGGAAGCCGATGAAGCCTTACAAGACCTCAAGCGCTACCTATCCTCCGCGCCCGTTCTAGTCGCCTCGGAACCGGGTGAGCCACTGCTCCTGTACATAGCGGCTAACCCGCAAGTGGTCGATGCGGCTCGGTGGTCGAGCGGCCGGAGCGAGCGCCTCGCGGTTCTCGGCGAACCGGTGGACGCGGGTGCCTCGACCGGCTCGAAGGCGACGATCCAAACAGACCCGGGGCTCCGGATCACTACAAGAATTTGGTTGATCCATGACGAATTAAGGGTGACATTTACACCGAGCGTCACAAATCTTATCATTCCGTGACAAAATCCATATGACCCCACCAATTATATAAAAAGAAGAAAACCTAACCCTCGTCCTCGCCCACTCCAAGCCGCATCCCTACTCCCTCACGCCCCCATCCCACCGGCTCCTCCCCTTCCTCGGCCGCCTCCCCATCCTCTCGCGTCCCCAGCCGCCTCCTCCCCTTCCCCGACCGAGCGATCGGCGGGTGGCCGTGGTAGGGTCTTTACATTCTCTATGATACGCTACGATAGATCATATATTAGTGGTGATTCTAGTAGCAATTCTCCGAGTATTGATGGCTTGTGTTAGTGTTTAGAATTCATTTTTCTAATGGTAATTCTTGGTGCATTTTTCTGTGCAAATGGTGCTCGAATTCTGAAATTTGGCTTGGCCGTTAACTTAATGGTGAATTGGTGAGAGATCGGAAACCGAAGACTTTGCACCAAGGGAGGGAGGCAAGGCACCGATAAGGACACCACAACAAGCCTTTTGTTCATAGCTTTTAGTACCGAATAACCCACTCGTTGAATTGTCTTGGTGGTGTTGAATCAATACCTAAGATAATGTTTGTGTTCCTATACCTGAATCAAAATATTGTGTACATTAGCTTTATCTGATGCAGCAATCAAATGGTTTTTTATCTAGGGCTCAATCTGTTGTGTGCTTGTACATGAGGTATGTGTGAGCTTGGCATGATTAATGACCCAAAGAGTGCATGATTGGACCGTGACATTTTAATTATGTACCATTCGATTCGTCACAAAGGATCGGGCTTAGGTTGGGCCTAGGTTGTTTCTCCGACGAGTAAGAAATGTCACGGATGGATCGCAATCCGTGACGAAAAATAGAAAACGTCATATGAGTTAATCTATGATGCGAGATACATGATGAATCACTTGTTCGTCATGGATCCCATTTTATGACGATTTTTCTTCAATCTATGACAAATCACCAACGTCATTGATCACCGGGTTTCTTGCGGTGGATGCGACCAGCTCGCGAGCCTTGGAGCACCGGGGCTACTGACGCTCCCGCTCACAAAGCATGGCCCGCGATGCGGCCGCTCCGGCTTGTCCGGGTGGGGCACCCGGCGGTCCCCAGCCGCGACGGCTCCTGCAGACGGTGTGGCTCCCAGCCTTCACCGGGGCTCCGGCTCCGATCTCGTCGCATGGTTTGGGTGAAGCAGGGACCACAACCGGAAAAGAAAGGATGGGCGCATTGATCCCACCCCACCCGGGGCTCCGGCTCCGACCACGTCTCGCATCATGGGCGGGTGGGATCCGCTCGCCTACCCCGACGTCGGCACCGCGTCGTCACCACATCACCCGGGGCTCCGGCCGGGTTGCCACAACGAGCGAGAGCGAGCTTGGCCCCGCTTCCCTAGAATCCGAATCCTACACGCGGCACATCCAACGCCCGGTGTACTTCATCGCCGAAGTTACGCGGACGCCAAGACACGCACTCGCGAGCATCGGAAGATGCTCTACACGAGTACTTGTCGCATCCCGGAAGTTACGACACTACTTCCAAGGCCATCCCGTCCGGGTGGTAACGACGGCACCGTCGGAGACCATACTCGCGCAACAGAGAAGCGACGGGCGAGTGGCCAAGTGGGCCATGGAGCTAGGGGAGTTCGACTTGTCCTTCCTCGAAGCACACACAGACATCAAGAGTCCGGGCTCTAGCCGAGTTCATCGCCGAGTGGATGCCCACCCCGAGAGATCGAGCGTGAAGAGCTTAGCACCCGGTGCAGCGATGACGACGCACCCGGCGACCACCGGACGATGTTCTTCGACGGTTCCCTCACCCTCAACGGTGCGAGGAGCGGGTGTCTGCTGCTATCGCCAACCGACGATGAGCTGCGCTACGCGGTCCGGCCTACACTTCGGGTGCACCAACAACATGGCGAGTACGAAGCTCTCCCGGCGGGATTGCGGATCGCGACGGACCTCGGTGTCACGCGCCTCCTCGCCAAGGGGGATTCGCAACTCGTCGTCAACCAAGTATCCAAGGAGTACCAGTGCAACGACTCGCAGATGGCCGCATACCTCGCGGCGGTTAGGCGGATGGAAAAGAAGTTCAACGGTCTCGAGGTGCTTCATGTACCTAGGGGCGACAATCACATTGCCGACGAACCGTCCCGGGTGGCCTCCACTCGAGCTCCAATCCCACCGGGACGTTCATGGAGATCTTGACATCCCCTTCGGCCTCGACGCCGACCGAGCTCCGAGACAGCAACAACAAAGCGCGAGCGCACCCGCGGGATCTCGCGGCACACGCGAGAATAGCGAAGAAGCGGCGCCACGGCGAGTCGCAGGACGCCTTTTGGATGGACGACATCCTCGGGTACTTGCGTGACGACATCCTTCCGGAAGACGACACGGACGCGGAACGCCTAGCCCGCCAAGCCAAGCGATATGCCATTGTTGATGGCGAGTCGTACAAGCGCGGTGCCAACGGCGTTCGTCGAAGTGCGTCAAAACGGAAGAAGGCAACGACATACTCGTTGAGATCCACGAGGGCGAGTGCGGCAGCCACCACGCTCCCCGCACGCCGGTCGGGAAAGCCTTCCGGCGAGGTTACTACTGGCCGACGGCCCTCACAGGACGCCACCAGGTCGGTGCAACAATGCAAGGCATGCCGGTTTCACGCCAGCGTACGCATCCGCCCGCTCAAGCCCTTCAAACAATTCCCTTATCCTGGCCGTTCGCGGTTTGGGGTTTGGACATTGTAGGGCCATTTCCGAGCTGCCCGGGTGGGTACAGGTGGCTATATGTGGCCATCGACAAGTTCACGAAGTGGATGGAAGCGGAGGCGGTGACAAAGATAGACCAAAACTCGGCGGTCGGATTCATGAAGAATGTCATTGCAAGATTCGGGGTGCCGCGAGCGGATTATCACGGACAACGGGACCCGAGTTCACGAGCCACGCGTTCGCAGCGCATCGCGATTCCCTCGAGCACCGGATCCGCTTCGCCTCAAGAGCCCACCCACAAAGCAACGGCCAAGTCGAACGCGCCAACGGAGAAATCCTCAAGGGTCCGAAAACAAGATCATTTGACCCGTTGAAGAAGAAAGGCTCCAAGTGGGTAACGGAGGTCCAATCCGTGCTCTGGTCCTCGCGCACCACGACGAGTCGAGCCACGGGCGAAACGCCCTTCTTCCTCGTGTACGGTGCGGAGGCGGTACTACCCACGGAGATCTCGTTCAATGGCCACCGAGTCACCGCGTTTGACGAAGCCGACCAAAGCATCCGGCGGCACGACGACATTGACCTCCTCGAGGAGGCAAGACGACGAGTACTGCTCGCGAAGCGCGAGGTACCTCCGGGGCTTGCGCCGCTATCACCGACGGCGCGTGCCCCGGGAGTTGCAAACGGGAGACCTCGTCCTCCGGCGGGCTCGGACGCGTGAAGGCAAGGATAAGCTAACTCCCATGTGGGAAGGGCCCTTCGTCGTCACCGCCGTCACCCGCCGGGATCCGTTCGTCCGGAGTCGGAGGACGGGTACCGGAACCAAGCGCTTGGAACATTGAGCACATAAAGAAATTCTACCCTTAGAATATTACGCAGCCAATGGTCCCGGATAGTACCGGAAGTCTCATCGCCACGGCCACGGTCGCCACGGCACCTGTACTAACGTGTTTCGAATAAAAACAGCGCCCGGTCGCTTCTTTCCCTACTTCTCGCAGGATCGCTGTTGTATATGTCAAAGTCCTCGCTTTCCTCCGACGGGTAAGAAAGGCTTATGACTTAGGCCCGAAGTCGGAAGGCGTCACGTCCGGTTAAGGCTCGGGCGCCGAAGTCGCGCTCTAAGCGTAGCTGCAAAGTCACGGACGGCCTACGACTAAGTGGCGCACGGCGACAATCGCACCTAACGAGAAGGGGAACAACGGGCTTAAGCTTTTCATCAACATTGAGATTTAAACTTAACTTGTCTTGCACACGGAAAAACAGGTTAAATAAAAACAAAAAAGGCACGAGGCGTCGAGAAGCCACTCGCGAGGTGGAGGAAACAGGCACTTAGCCCCGCTTGAAGCTTTCGGCGAAGGCACGAGCGACGGCGCGAGCTCGCGCCTTAGCCGCGGCGTGCTCACCCGCGGGGATATCACCATTCACCACGGCCGGGAGTGGGAATCCGGGCACCAACACCGGGCGTTCGTCGAGCACCTCCTCCGGGGCCGCGGCTATGGTCTGCCGCCCTTCCTCCTCCAGGACCTCCGCCACCCGGGTGTTCGGGCCGCTCGGAGAGTCAACCACCCCCGCATGGCGAATGCATACCCGGCCGCGCCGCGGTCGAGGGCTCGAGAAGACGGGGCGGACCCACCTCGAACGGCGCCGACGAGACCGCCCGGTGCACCTCGGCGGCGATCTCGGCCTGCGACCGCGCCGCCGAAGCCGGCTCGGTCACCCGCTCGCTCGGCTCAACGCGGCGAACCTCGGAATTCTCGAGCTGGGACCGCGCCTCCGCAGGCTGACGCCGGAGGTTGTCGCCACCGGCTGCGACGAAGGGCCGTGACCCGACTTCTTCACCGGGCCTCCAACCGCTCGACGCGTCGGCGGTAGTCGTCCCGGCTCTTCTCCACCGCCTTGAGCTCGACGGCGAAGTCCTTCCGGGCCTCGCGAGAGTCTCCTCGCGCACGCGATGCGCCAACCCACCGCGATACCGCGGACCTGCTCCTCGGCCCGAGCAAGACGGGCCGCCTCCGTCTCCAAGGCCTCCCTTCGAACGGCGGCCTCGTTTTCACGAAGCCGGACCTGCTCCTCCCGGGTAGCGAGGGCGTCCTCGCGCTGCCTCAACCCCACCTCTTGGGAGGCCACGGAGTCGGCCGAAGCGCCGGAGCTTCGCCTCGGCCGCTCCGACGGCCCGCTCCCGTTCGCCCGGCGCAGCCTCCGCGAGTGCAAGCGCACGGCGCGCTCCTTCGGCCTCCTCCTCACGAGCCGCCGCGGTCGCCTCGCGGCGTGTCACGACCGCCTCGCGAAGCGCCATGTCGGCCTCCGCCTCCTCTAGCTGCGCGCGCCGCGGAGCTGCACGAGCACGCTCCCGCTCCAAGACGCCACGAAGGCGGTTGATGCTATCATCTTCGCGGGCGATGGCGGCACGGAGCTTCGCCTCCGCGTCCCGCGGCTTCTCAGCGGCCTCGATCACCGACGTCGGCGGCTTGGTCCGGCTCATGCTGGACTTCCTCCATGCGGCGGCGATCTCGCTCGCTGGGCCGGCTTCACCGCCGTCTCCGGGGCCCTCGGGCATCCGCCACCTCGCCTCGCGTTCGGCCACCGCGGCCTCGCGATCATCCGGGGACGCATCCGTCTCCTCCACGGCCGCCTTCATGGCAAGGAGCGGCCGGGTGACCTCCCCAAGCACATCGCCAATCTTGTGACGTCCCATGCCGCCCGAGCGACTTGGAGGCGACGCGCTCCGGCCGCGCCCGGCGGCGCCCACGGCCCCTACCGGCGGCAGCGGTCGACGAAGCGTCTCCGCCGACCACCGCTCCGGCTCCGACCGGACGCGTGGAGGGGAATCGTTCCCCTCCGAGCACTATAGGGCCAGCGGCGCCGGCACCCGCCGAGGAGTGGAAGACCGTGGCGGGCGCCCGGCAGCGCCAATTGAGAAAGCGGCCACTCCCTCCGCCGGCGCACCGGCACGTTCCCCGGCGGAGGAGGCGACACTCGGCCAAGGTCAACTCCGGCGGAGGCACCCGCGGCCTCCTCTTCGGTGACACCCGCGGCCACCTCCTCGGGAGTGTCCGCGACTCCCTCTTCGATGGCACCCGCGGCCACCTCCGCGGGAGTGTCCGCGACTTCCTCTTCGGGGGCACCCGCAGCGCGTCTCTTCGGGGCACCCGTCGCTTCTCCGCGCCGGCCTCCGCTCCGGCGCCGGAGCCGCAACGACACGGGACCGACTTCCGGGTTCGGCGCGGGGGCACCGGAGACCTTGGGGTTCGGAGGGACTAGGTCCGAGGTCCAGCCTCGATCCGGACGCTCCTACGAACAAAGCAAATCGAAACGCGTTTTGCGGCCGTCGAGCATACGGTGAGAACAAAACACGACGTACCAAGCGCGCGACTTAAGCAAAACAGAGAGAGAAACTTCCTACACCGTCGCGCGTCCACCCGGCCGCTTGCGCGGCACGGCTGCAGGGGGCTTCTCCTATGGAGCGGCCCCGTCACCGGTGCGGCGAGGCCTGCCGGGCCCGCTTCCGTGGAAAGCGGGCGGGCCGGAGGAATCGAGAGGAGGGGGCGACGGAGACCTCTTTCCCTTGCCCTTGTCCCGCGCACTCGGAGCCGGCCTCGCAGCGCCGGGGCTGCCACCGGAGCTCCGGAGGCACCCTCGGGGGTGGCCGCCGCGTCCGGGTCGGAGGAAGGTGTGACTCCGGGTACCGGAGGCCGGGAGTATGAGCCGGGACCGCGCCAAGGAACCCGAGCGGTCCCGGTCGGGGCATGCTTGTCGAGGATGGCGCGCTTGTTCGCCGGCCGATGACGAGGCTCGGCACCCTCCGGGTACACGAAGGAGGCGGGCCACTTCTTCCCGGTCGGCGTGGAGTAGGCGAGCCGTCGAAGCTTCGGGCGGATCCGAGCCCGCCCCGTACGAGTGCGGCCGGCGAAGTTGAAGTCCCGGTATAGCCATGACGGGAGCGATCTCCGGCGAAGGGCGCGATGTTGCGCTCGAGGAAGTCATGCACCACCCCGCGCGAGTCGGGCCGGCCGCGGCGAGCGCCGCGATCCGGTCGACCACCGGCATCATGCCATCGGGAAGACGCGGGCACGGAATCCCGGATGGCCAAGTGTTGGGCCGGGACCGAGCGGAACACGGAGGCGGCGGAAGTCCTTCTCGTACGGCACTACGAACCGGACCTTCTTCCACCCCTCCACCTTGCTGCTGGCGAGTACTCTATGTACCCGCTGTCGGCCGGACGGTCGGCCGAACGCATCCGATCACCTCCGCGGCGTTGGTGAGCGTCATCTTGAAGTAGCGTTTGAAGTACAGTCGTCCCCGTACTCAAGCGCGAGGCCCCGGGCGGGCCTACCGCACGTGAACCGAAGCGACGCGACGTCTCGGGGCGGTCATGCCTCGGCGGCCCAAGCGGCACCATCCCTTGAGAGCCGCGCCTCGGAATAACCCGGACGGCACTGGCGCCGACGGGTGGCCCCAATCCGCTGCTCCGACCCGCGGGTCGGCCGGCCGGGGCGGGGGCTCTGTCGGTGTAGGGGGATCGGGGTCCCCTAACCGGGCGCGGGACGTTTCGGCCCACGGACGAAGACGGCGGCTGCGGATGAGGAAGTCCTCAAGACTCACGAAGCCCACGAGGCCCATGAAGGCGGAGGAGCGGGAGCGTCGGGGAGACGAAGCTTCCGGTAGCTTCCTCTGGCGCCCAACCACCCGGAGTTAATGCGGCACTCGAGTGTCTGCGGCGACGTCGCAGCGCCGCCGGGACGTGCGCGCGTTTCCCCATGCGCCGCGTCTCGGGAAGCCACGCCGCTACGGCGCCGGGAGGGCTCTTGGCCAATAGGATGGAAGAGGCTTGGAGCCCGAATCGAGGAGAAGAGATCGCAACGGATTTTGTCAAGATCGTGTCGGGATATCCCGGAGAATGGCCGGACCCCATCTGGCGTCCGGTACTCCCGGGTACTTGTACGGTACTTCTCTCCTTACCCTATAAAAGGAGGGGGACTCCCATGTAAGAGATAGACAACATTCGAATACACACACACGAGCGGGACGTAGGGTATTACGCATCCATTGCGGCTCGAACCCAGGTAAACCCTCTGCGTTCTTCGTTTGTTCATCTTCCGCGCTAGACGAAGTGAATCCGTCCTTCTCGAGCCTATCCGAAGGGAGCCTTGACGAGCCCCCATTTGGAGGTGTGCTCACACACCGACGTGAATCCTAGTGCTTGCGGGAGAATCGTCAATTGTCGTAGCACGACTAGGCATTTTACATATGTGTGTGCTCTGTAATCAGCTCAATTCGTTCATTATATTTGGGTTAGCTATTGACCGGTGGGCAAATCTGTGGGAGACCTGCGCGTGATGACCGAGTATGAGCAGGATTCAAATAATCGGGGTTAACTGGTCCGGCTGGCTCTCGGCCGACCGATTAACCCCGAGTTTAAATTTGATTTTTTTTTCAAAATTTGAATAAAATGTACAAAAAAAATATGTAAAAGACTAACCACGTATGGGTGTTTTTTGTGGTGAAAAAATGAATAAAAAACGAGCTGTTTTGCACTAGAAAAAAATCAGAGAAGAATAATGAACAAAAGAAATTAAAAAAAAAATCAACCTATCCCTTCACCCAACGGATCGTGACAGCTTCGCCTCGACTGCCCGCCTCACCCATCGACTCCAGGTCTCGCCTGGACGCGCCGCCGCCGCCCCACCCGTCGACGCGCCGCCACCGGCCAACCCTGCCCGCCAGCCTCGCCGGATCGGCACCAGCTGCCGCCTGATCTGCTGCTCCGGCCGGCCGGCTAACCGCGTCCTGGCCCCGGTTAGCCGGGCGGGTAGGGCAGCTAGCCGGGCTAGGCAGGGCGGCTGAAGGGACGGCGGAGATCGGCTGCCCGGGCGTGGCGACGCCCGCCCGGCTAGCGGGTGCGGTCGGGCTTGGCCCCTTGTTAGCCGACGCAGGTAAGCATTTTTCCCTTTTTTCAATTGGTTTTTTTTGGCTTTTGAAATTTAGGTAGTTTAGCTTTTGGAACTTACATAATTTTGTATAGTTTAGGTAATTTAATATAGTTTAGCTTTTGAAAATTAGGTTTTAGTGTAGGTTTGAGTAGCTTTTGAAAATGTTTTATAGTTTCTGACCGCCGGATTTCCTGTAGTAGGCCTCCGCCATCCTCACCGATGATGAATGCAGTGGGTCTTGGGCTATATGGGTGCGGTTTTGCGTGTCCTGCTACCGATTTCCTTAAAGTCCCGCATAACGGTTGTGGTGGTTGACTCCGCCTGTTCTTCTTGGCATCTTAGACTGAGACTGATGAAGTAGCTGTTTCTATTCTTAATTCGTACGAAACTACGAATCCATACCACATATAAGTTCTATTGTGGCTTTTCTGTTGTTAGTGGTAAAATGCGTTGAGTGTTGGTCATGTGTTCTTAGACTGTGTACTCGTGATCCATTAAATCTCTCAGCTGTAAGTTACATGCATGTCCCATGTTAAAAACTTCAACTCCAATTCTAGTATAAACTTGCAGTCTTGGACATTGAAAGGATATTTACTACAGTTCAGCACTTTGAGAACACTTATCAGGCTGCTCTGTTTCTTTTTCCTCTTGATTTAACCACTTCACTGTTTTGTATTGTTCTGCTTCTGAAATAGTGTAACCAACCATGATGATTTCTGTTATTCTTAGTTCAGGCTCCAGATGTTAGTGGCAGAAGTTCTCAGAGCTGGAGCCTACATCTCTAGGTTTTCTCGACATGCATGCAAAGTATATACCATTAACAAAATGGGTTCTACTAGCCTTTTACCTGTGAAATCATTTATTATTATTATAGCAAATCGCCATCTTGCCACATCGTAGCTTGCTTGATTGTACTTTGTAGAACACATTGTATTGGATGCATATTTTCTGGATGTTTTACTCGAGTTTTGATGGTTCTGTACCTCTTTGTTTTCTCATTTTTGCACTGTTTTAAATAACATAACCACTTATGTATACTGTTTCATATATTGAATTCTGGAAAATACTGGGACTTTGCCATCAATTTTCTTCTTCATTATGATTTTATTTGTAACTGTTGATTTTTTCTTCTCTTATGTCCTTCTTCCTCAAATCCAGGTTTCAAGATTTCCCAGCTTAGTTGGTTCACCTGTTTCTCGATTTAAAATTCATCGATTTGTTGACGTGGTCAGACAGCCAAAGTTTCACTGCTTTAATCACTCCCGTCTGATAGCAATGGCTACAACTCCTACCAATGGCGATTCACAGAATGGTCCTCAGAGGAACTATCAGGTTGTGGTTGCTGCCACTCGTGATATGGGCATTGGGAAGGATGGGGTCTTGCCATGGAAGCTTCTTGGAGACCTTAAATTCTTCAAGGATCTTACACTAACGACAACTGATCCTGCCAAGAAGAATGCAGTTATAATGGGAAGGAAAACTTGGGAGAGCATTCCTGTTAAGTTAAGGCCATTGCCTGGTCGATTGAATGTCATACTTACCCGGTCTGGTAGTTTTGATTTTGCAACAGTAGAAAACGTTGTTATCTGTGGAAGCATGAACTCCGCCTTGGAACTGCTAGCATCAACTCCATACTGCTTATCAATTGAGAAAGTTTTTGTTATAGGGGTGGGCAGGTACTGAGGTGAGTTCTTGGTTTTTCCAGGAACAGTGTACTCTGTTGTTTATAACTGCATTGCGATATTGTTAACCCTCTACCGATCATTTACGCAGGGAGTATCTTAATGGACCTGCATGTGAGGCCATCCATTTAACTGACATTGAGTCGAGTATTGAGTGCGACACTTTCATCCCTTCAGTTGACTTCTCTGTGTTCCAGCCATGGTATTCATCTTTCCCAGTGGTAGAGAGCAACATTAGGCATTCTTTTGTGACCTATGTTCGTGTTAGAAAATCAGTGGCAGAAGCTCATGATTCTAACGGCAAGGAATCAGTGGAGGTTGCCACAAAAAATGAAAAGTTTGAAACCGAGAATTTCTCTTTCCTTCCTAAGATGATATTCGATCGTCATGAGGAGTATCACTATCTCAATCTTGTTGAAGATATTATAAGGACTGGTGCTCAGAAAAATGACAGGACAGGAACAGGAACATTGTCAAAGTTTGGATGTCAGGTATTTCTTCGTTATTCTCAGCTTTTAGTCTTAAACATGATCAACCATAACACTTAATTTCGCTTTCTTCTGCTTACAGATGAGGTTCAACTTAAGGAAAAACTTTCCCCTGCTGACAACGAAGGTATTTAAACATATGCCGTTGCAGTTTCCAAAACCACGTATAGTCACATAATTTAAGTTATTTCTTTTATGAGATGAGGTAAAAGGGGCAACCGGAAATCAGCATACTCTTTGTTGAATTTTTTAATTCAAATGCATCTTTGATTGTTTACTTGCGTTTCTGGTCAATTTGATGATGGTTTCTTTTTTTCATCATTATTATTCTTTAACGAGCCCCATAATCTCTGTTGCAAGTTTTTGACTAAGGTACTGAGTCGTTGGCGTGTGTTAAGTCATATATTTTAGGTTAGTCTTTAAATGACAGTTCATAAAATGAGTTGTTGAATATGATCCTGCAATGTGCAATGTTTGTAGAGCTCCTGTGCCTAGCATTGTTGACCCACAAGTCAGATAATGGTATATGCAGATCTAGTATTATATTCTGCTCAACTATACTACAACTTTGCAATGCTCGCCTTTTTATGTTTACCTATAGAAATTTCCCATAGTATGCAAGTATTGACTATAAAGTAGCTTTAAACAATCTGTTACTAAACTTCAGGAGTCCAAAGTCCAAAAAAAAAAGTTTTGAATAATTATGTTACTAACTGGAGCTACTCTTGATCACTAATATATGATGTGCTCTTTACCAGAGGGTATTTTGGCGTGGTGTTGTCGAAGAACTGCTATGGTTCATCAGTGGCTCAACAAATGCAAAGGTGCACATGCTTGAACATAATACTATCTTAGCTAAATTCATTTAGAGTTCTGGGTTAGTGTTGATATTTATGCATTAGATATATCAATAGCGACAAGTGTTGATTTTTTTGTTTCTTTTTGCACTTCACTCAGGTTTACAAAATCGATTCTTCTTTTTTGCATCCTATGTCCTGATGCAAACAAGTTCTATATTTGATTGAGGATTACACAATTATAAAAGAATTATCTCATTCTCAACTCTCTTGAATTGCAAATATAGGTCCTTGTGGCTTTGTTACTTTTGTGTCAACAGGTTTCTAGGCACATTGCTTAGTTGTTAATTTAGTCTGAAAATGGGTTGTCTTCTACTGTATCCACTTCCTAATATTTATGACAACCGAACAATATTAATAGGTTTTACAAGAGAAAGGCATTCATATCTGGGATGGCAATGCTTCAAGAGAGTATCTTGACAGGTATCTCTTGGATTTTAGGTGCTAATAGTGTGCAGTTGGTCATGAGCTCTAATCTATCTCCATATCTCCCAGTGTTGGCTTGGCACACAGGGAGGAAGGTGATCTCGGTCCAGTTTATGGATTCCAATGGCGACATTTTGGTGCTGAGTAAGATTACTTTGATTCTCCTTCTCTCTGGGTTGGTCTTTCAATCAGTTTCTAAAACAATAAATCTTGTATTTGACAGATATACTGACATGCATGCTGACTATACTGGAAAAGGTTTTGATCAGCTAATGGATGTAATTGACAAGATAAAGAACAATCCTGATGACCGGCGAATAATTATGTCTGCATGGAATCCTTCAGATCTCAAGAAGATGGCTCTTCCTCCTTGCCACATGTTTGCACAAGTCAGTATAGTTCATCTATATTGCTTTTGTTCTAGTTTTTTTACTATCAGGCTGTACCGATCTGTCCATACTGCATACACTTGCCATAATTTATCAGTAGAGTATAAAACATAAAATTGGTGTGCTGATAATCTTCTTAACAGTCAAAACACATTACTTGCTTATTTACATGTGACACCCACCAAGAACGATTGCATTCTAACCTCATAAATTTCACCTTCCAGTTTTACGTTGAGAATGGGGAGCTATCCTGCCAAATGTATCAACGTTCTGCTGACATGGGCCTTGGAGTTCCATTCAACATTGCATCATATTCTCTTCTCACATACATGATCGCTCAAGTTTGTGGTATGTTCGTACACGCTTTACTGTAATATCCCTCTTACCTCAATGCTTATTATGCACCTTATTATGCATCTTATATTTTGTACTGCGTTATATTCATTTTGTTAAGTTCTGATTCCTCACAACAATTGATTGTGAGCTGTTCTTTTTGCCATACTATATATGGGTTAATCTCTATTCCAAATGTTTGTGTAAAACACCCTGAAATATATACATTTTGTGTAAAACACCCTGAAATATATTCATTTTATGAAGTTCTGATTCTTAACCGTTTTAAGTCACAACAATTGATCATCAGCTGTTCCTTTTGCCATTACTATATATGGGTTAATCTCTAGTCCAAATGTTTGTGTAAAACACCCTGAAATATATTCGAGAAAAATATATACATTTTTTTAACTAATGTATGTGAGATTCATCTTGTCTGTGCTCACTTCTTTCTTTAGTACATTTCCTTCTGCATCTAATCAACAGTAACTAGGATAATATGTTTTGCAATCTCTACCCCTTGCTCAGCAGCCTTATCCACCTTTCCTGTATCAACTGTTTCGTCTTTCTGCAGATCTTTCTCCTGGGGACTTTGTCCATGTTATAGGTGATGCTCATGTCTATAGAACTCATGTTCGAGCTTTGGAGGAGCAAATTCAGAAGATCCCTAAACCATTTCCAGTGAGCAATTCATACCATACTTATTCCATTGCATTAAATCTACGAAAATGCAAAGTTATCTATTCGGTTTAAATTTCAATATGTACATGATAAAATTCTATATGGGTCTTGTGCAGATTCTAAAAATAAATCCTACAAAGAAGGATATAGATTCTTTCATGGCGTCAGACTTCAAGCTGGCAGGCTATGATCCTCATCAGAAGATAGAAATGAAAATGGCAATCTAGTGGTAATATTTAGCATTTATGCTCATATTAATCTATTTTCTTCGTCATCATTCCATCTTTGATTCCGCAGTGGTACAAGACTTGGAAGTGCTAGTTGTTGTGGCAGTGGGTAGCACATTTTTTCTGGATTGTTAATTGTGTCTTCTTTATCACACTAATGCACTGGTCTATTTTTCTAATCCAAGATACTAATACTATAGAATTGTCCTTTAATGCACAATCCTGAATTCCTGATAACTGAGATGGAAAAATACATACAAGCTGTACTGTAGTTTCAATCTGGGACCAATATATATTAATTTCTGTTGTACCCTTTAAATTTGCAGGTCCTTAGACTGGATCTATGAGCTCACCTGGCTTATGAAATTAACGGAACATCGCACTAGCTTTTTTGGTGATGGTGCTGAATGTTCATTTGAACTTACCTATTTGCACTTTTACTTTAGTTGAGGAACAAGATTTTACAAAACTGGCTCCCGTTTTGTGTGGAGATTCAGTTTTGACTGAGATGGTTCGAGTGCAGCCTGTTGTAAGGGTCAACTGGTGCGTGCCTCATGAGGTTCATGAAAATCATGTATCTTACTTTTAAACTCCGTACTTGTTTGAAATATACATTCTGTCAAGTTGAGTTTCTCACGAAGTTTTAAAAACGCCTTATCTGCATTCTGTGCCAAGTAGTCCTGGATTCGTGGTCAATTTGAGTTTGGAGGGATGACCTACTGAATTCCATGACCACGGAATAAAATGAGATGAATTCTTTAACCAGCCCTGGTGGGAGATCATAACTTAGAGATTTTTGGTATTTTGCTCACGGGAAATCAGTAGTCTTTGATAAGATGCCCGTGGAAGGACGGGTTTAAGTAAAATGCCCACAAAACTGTTGTGCAAATTTATCTACATATTGATGTGAAAATTTTGAGGGAATAATAGCCACCGGATTGCTGGATTTATAGCTAAATCCTAGAAGAAAAAGGAGAATCATCTTATAAGAAAGCAACGCTGATAAAGGAACTAGTAGTGGAATGATGAGGTAAAGAATTTGTTGCTGATAGTATATGTTATGGGGATGAATAATAGTAACTATTAGCTGTAATTAATTCAGCAATGAGAAAAAGAAAGCGGCAGGAGTGAGTAATAACCACAAGCGCTCTAGCGACAGCAAGCAAGCTGGCCCAGGAAGAAGTCGGGCAAATCCATGGTGTACGGCAGATACATGCTGGGAAGGTCCCACTCGGAATCGGGAGATGGCAACGGTGGCAAGTCCATGAGTGTATGCACAGCCCTGGCTTCGAGGTCGATGACGAAACAGACACCGCCAAAATAGTTTACAGCCAGCATTGTTCCCTTGTCGATGGGAATGGGGTACCAATTGATGCAGCTCAGCCACCATGCGTCGTCCACCAGATGAGGAGGTATCTCGATTGGCTGAGTGGCGTGGATCCAGGCCCCGGGGTCGCTGACGTCTGCATCTTCTTGCAGGATGGAAACATGGACGTGAGCCTGATCACGCACGGAAGCAATCATGAGCCTGTCGTCCCGGCCGACGCAAAGCATGGTTTTGTCAGCACCGTTGATCAATTCGATGGGTAGCCTGTTCACGGCGACGCGGCATGTGCTGTTGATCTCCACGGTGAGGATAGTCCGAAAGCTAGCAGAATCATCTGCGGCGTCGCACAGCCAGTGCGCGGAGCCCCGGTGAAGGACGGCGGAGTTGGGTGAGCCCCACGGGTGGTGGACGCGGTAGGGGAGTGCGCAGCCGCTGACGGGTGGTGCGCTCCAGCTGCGCGTGGCGGCGGAGTAGGCGTGGACGTGCAGGTGGCTGAGGTCATCGTCGTTGGTGTTGACGACGAGCAGCCGTGAGGAGGAGAACCGTGTCGTGGAGACGATATCCGGCTGGCCGTCGGCAGCGGCGTTTAGGATGGCGTAGCCGTTGCTGGACCCACGGAGGCAGCTGCAGGTGCAGTCCAGTTCCGGGAGCACATGGTGCGCGCCGGTGATGGGGTCGCACAGAACAAACGACTTCGTCCACAGATGAATCGCGTCGGTGAATCGCATGAGGAGGATTCCGCGGCGCGAGGCCAGGTACTCAATCTCAGTGTACATGGAAGGGGCCATGTTGGCCAGAGTGCAGTCCGCGGAACCGACCGGTGACTCCGGAGTCGGCACGAATGCCAGCAGGGAGGAGGAGGAGCAACCGTGCTGCGTCCTCCACGTTTCCACAACCTTCTTCTCCCAGAAGAAGAAGCCTG
Source organism: Chloris gayana (assembly GCA_031894775.1). Taxonomy (NCBI): domain Eukaryota; kingdom Viridiplantae; phylum Streptophyta; class Magnoliopsida; order Poales; family Poaceae; genus Chloris; species Chloris gayana. The sequence goes on from JAUNZO010004729.1 coordinate 94,402, forward strand.
CCACCAGTGGAGACTGAGACTGGTCATCGAGATAGAGCTGCCGGAGAAAGTCCGGGTCCGTGAAGAGGCGCAGCCACCGCTTGCACGTTATCGCGCAGCGGAAGAGGTCTTTGTGGTTGCGCACGCGCCGGAAAATCTCGAACAGGACGTTCTCGGGTAGGCTTTCGGCCGCGTCTATCTTGGCGGTGGTCGCCGCCATGATCGTCCGACCGGCGACCGGTGCTAAGATCCTTGCATGTCTTTCAGGGCGACGCAATATCGTCCGCCATTGCTGGTCTCGTCGTCGTCTTACTTTTTATTTATAGACGAGGGAGGGAGCCTTTTCTGCTTGGCTACTTCGATTCAGCTTGCATGCTACCTAATCGATTACAGAAAATGGACTCCGAACAGACTCGGAACCCGCTCGATCGTGAAGCCCAGCCCAACGACAAAGCTTACAACAGAATCATTCAGAAGAAAAAATTGTCGACAAAAGGAAAGAGAAAACTATCCCAACTGTCCACTACAAAGTTACCGCGCCACTTACCTAAAAAACTTATGTTGTCGTTAACCAAGGCACAGATATTGTTGTAAAAAGTTACCCCCCCCCCCCCAAAAAAAAAGCCTTTTCCTCCCATCTTACTGATATGATCAATGTTTCTCATGCAATACCTGGAAATAAATGTGATGTTAAATAGTACACGAAAACAATATTTCTCGGTATTCATTGAGGAGAAGAACATAGTTGTACACGAAAAAAAAACATGTGATGGAGGAAAATTGCTGAAGCCTGAATAAAATAACGAATTGGACCACCGAAGATTAAATTTATTTCGGTGCTTTTTTATGCATGTTGTTACATTTGTGTTACAAAAGCAATAATAAAAGAAGTGGGGGGCACTTCTAGTGGCAACGAGTGAGCTGCAAATCCATCGTGTAGGGCAGATAGCTGCAAAATTTTCTGGAAGGGGGCGGCGGTGGGAAATCCATGACCTTGTGCACAGCCCCTGTGTGGAGGTCAACGACGATGCTGAAGCGGCCATAACCGTATAATTTGTGTTCCCGTACGTGCCCTATGTAATTTGTCTCAAAAAAAGATAGAATATGTAATTTTCTCGGTATTCATTAAGAAGAAGAAAATAACCTGTTTCACTGGGAAAATGAACCAACATTGATCATTTGGGAGCAGGACTGTAATATGTCTTCGCCAAGAAAATAACGAATTGTACAAGCAAAGACCAAAATGCATGATACATATTGTTACATTTGGTACAAAACCCTGTACCATTGAAAAAAAACAGAGGACGCTTCTACCGACAGCAAGCGAGCTGGGTCTGGAAGAAGTTGGTTGTTAAATCCATGGTGTAGGGCAGGTAACGGCAAAACATCTTGGGCGGCAGCGGCAAGTCCATGACCTTGCGCGTAGTCCCCGTCTCGAGGTCGACGACGAAGGTGACGCCGCGATAGCCGTACACCCCGAGCACGGTTCCCTTGTGGACGTGGAACCATTTGATATTCCTGTGCCAGTCCTCCGCCAAACTGAGACGCGGGTCCGGCGCCGCCCACGCGGGGATCCCAATCGCCTGCGCAGCGCGGACCCACGCCGCAGGGTCGCTGACGTGTCCGTCGTGCCGCAGGGTCCAGACGTGGACCTGGTCCGCGCGCACGCAGGCGAGCATGAGCCTGCCGTCCCTGCCGACGCAGAGCGTGGATTCCACTCCGTGGGCGACGGATCCGACGGGCAGGCTGTTCAAGGAGACGCTCCGCCCCGTGTCGACGTCCACGCTCAGAACCTGCAGGCAGTTACGGTGGCGTGCGGTGGACAGCCAGTGCGCCGAGCCCCGGTGAAGGACGGCGGACGGGGACGAGCGGTGGGGGAAGACGCCGTTGGGAAGCGCGGTTATGGCCGGTGCGCTCCAGCCGCGCGTGGCGGCGGAGTAGGCGTGGACGTGCAGCTGGCGCTTGTTCTTGAGCTCGGTCCCGACGACGAGCAGCTTTGACACGGAGGACAGCCTGCTGCGGCCGCTTCTCGCGCTGTCGTCGTCGGTGAGGATGGCGTAGCCGTTATGGAGCCAAGCGAAGCAGGTGCACTGCACTTCGGGGAGGATCTCGTGCGCGCCGGTGACGGGGTCGCACAGGCCGAAGAACTCGCGGTTCGGGAGCTTCCCGTCGGCGGTCCTCTGGTACAGTTCGTAATGGCTGGAATCGCGCGAGGAGGATGCCGCGGCGCGAGGCCAGGCAGTCCACGTAACTGCTGCTCATGGTGCGGTTGGCGAAGCCGGGGACCAAGTTGGCGAGGGTGCAGTCGTGGGAACGGAACGGCGAGCCCGGAGCCGGCAAGAAGCTGAGCACGGAGCACGAGCCGTGCCGCGTCCGACGAGGCTCCACTTTGTCGTCCCAGAAGAAGCCCACCAGTGGAGGCGCGGCCGCGAGCTCGTTTTCATCGGGCCAGAGCTGCCGGAGGAAGGACGGGTCCGTCAACAGGCGCAGCCAACGCTTGCACGTCAACGCGCAGCGGAAGAGGTCTTTGTGGTTGTTGCGCATGCGCGAGAAGATCTCCAGCAGGACGTTCTCCGGTATCTCACTCATCTCCGCGGCAGCGCACGCCATGATCCAATCCTCTGTCCTTGCCTTTCCTCTTCTTCATTGTTACTTTTATTTATTTATAGATGAGCCTTACTGCTCCGATTCATGATGCACACTACCTAGTCGGATTTGAACCGGAGCGGGATCGGATCCACGTGTGCGTAGGAGAGACAGAGGAAATACTAGTCCGAATTGAATGTGAAGCCCAGCCCAAGAAGCTCAGAAACTAAAATGAAACAAATGGAAAAGATAACAGAGTAGCCGGCCGGCATCCACGTGGCGCGCCGCGCATTTTGCATGCAATTTGGATATGCGCGCGTTGCTGTCGCCGGGCGTAGACGTCAATCCATGGAGGACAAACAGGGATCGACGAAGGCATCTATGCATCCTGTGGAGGAGAATCCAATACAGCAGCTACGGGATTGCACCTTCGGATTATATATGCATCCTTACATTTCAGAGACGATGGTGGGATCGGCGCCTCTTGTGTTTCGGTTCAGACACAGAAGTAAAATCCTGCGAAATGGCGGCAAGCGGCCGGAGCAGAGAGGAGCGGTGGAGCCTCGCCGGCAAGACGGCGCTCGTCACCGGAGGAAGCAAAGGAATCGGGTAAGTATCCCATGTATACACCAAAAAAAAGATTAATTGTTCAAAGTTACTAACCCCGGAATGATGCAGGCGCGCGATCGTGGAGGAGCTGGCGGGGTTCGGCGTGCGCGTGCACACGTGCGGCCGCCACGACGCCGACCTGCAGGACTGCCTCGCGCGGTGGCGCGCCGACGCCAAGCTCGCGCGCGTCACGGCCTCCGTCTGCGACGTGTCCGTGCGCGGCGACAGGGAGCGCCTCGTGGCCGCCGCCTGCGAGGAGTTCGGCGGCAAGCTGGACATCCTCGTCAACAACGCCGGCCAGACCCTGTTCAAGCTCGCCACGGACTCCACCGCGGAGGATTACGCCCGGCTCATGGCCACCAACCTCGAGTCCTGCTTCCACCTCGCCCAGCTCGCGCACCCGCTCCTCCTCAAAGCTTCCGGCTCCAGCAACAGCAGCAGCAGCAGCAGCGTGGTGAACATCTCCTCCATCGCCGGGTTCGTCTCCTACCCGGCGCTCTCGGTGTACTCTGCCACGAAGGGCGCCATGAACCAGCTCACGCGCAGCCTCGCCGCCGAGTGGGCGCAGCACAAAATACGCGTCAACTGCGTCGCGCCAGGGGGCGTCAGGACCGAGATCACCGGGAGCAGCGGCATCAAGCTGGACCCGGAGGTGGCGCAGAAGCTGGCGGAGATGGAGATGGCCAAGGTGCCCATGCGCCGCATTGGAGAACCCGAGGAGATCGCGTCCCTCGTCGCCTTCCTCTGCATGCCGGCCGCGTCCTACGTCACCGGCCAGGTCATCTGCGCCGACGGCGGCCGCACCATAGCTGCATAGGGGCCTCCTCCTTGAGCTTAATAATTAAAGACAATCCGCTTCTGTACTTCAACAGTTTTATACGATATCGCCTTTTGTTACTATTCTTAGTTAATATAAAATAAGGCCAAAATACACTTGAAATGGGATGAGTTTTCCTTTTCCCAAGAAAATCAACTGTGATGATACGAACTAGAAGGAAACTGACGAGAACAAAAGGAGGTTTTTTTTTCGAGGAAAAAAAAGGAGTTGTCAAGGGGGTCTCAGCGGTCCACGCAGTCAGGGGGCTGCCACGAGTAAGCCCAATCAGGCCCCCTTTGGTTTGTAGGAAAAACATAGGAAAAACGTAGGAATCCAATCCTATAGGAAATTTTCCTATCCAAGCCTTTGGTTCAGTAAAATTGCAGCGAAGGAATGGCATAGGAAACTTTCCTTGCAACTCGATTTCACAGGAAAAGTACAGGAAAAAAGAATCCACTCCAACCTCTTTTTCTCATCCTGTAGCGTGGGATTGAGGACGATTAGGTGCAGGTGCCATTATAGCTAGTTCAAATGCATTGTGATCCTGTCGCTTAAGCCAAAGTAAGGAGGATTACAATGGTTATTTAAGATCCTTTTCCTACAAAATTCCTGTACTCATCCAAAGGAACTACTTCTATTCATTTCCTGTGTTTTACAATCCTATGTTTTCCATTTGCATTCCTATGAAATTCCTATAACTTTCCTATTCCTATGTTTTAGAAATCCTACGTTCCAAAGGGACCTCAATGCCTATTTTAATGGGCCAACCCGCAACTGGGGTGTCAAGCCCGGTAGGCCAAATGCTCCCGGTCCGGTAATCTCTCCTGAGAAGAGCGAGATTTTTCATCCGGGCGGCGAGTTCTTAGGCCCGTGGCACGGGCCTGGTTTTACCGCCTCACCAACTCCCTTGCAACTCCATGGGCGCCACAGATACCATGCCCGGCGGGGAAACATCCGTGCGCGCTTCTTTTCTGCCCCCAATCTCCCTACCGATTACCCGGTATGGGATTAATCCAGTATCCTCCTGCATTATTACGCGCGTTTGCTGCAGTCAGGCTTCGATCGCTTGACGGCCGTCCATCTCGGCCTCATGGAGCCGAACGAGGCCTTTTCAGGCGAGCGAACTCTCCGGCGTCGCGCGCGACGGCTTTTCTGGACGCCGACGACCTCCTCTTCTATTCCATTGGCGAGCGGCGATTGCTGCAAATCAAGCATAGGCTGGTCATCAATCGATAATGGATCACCCTCCAGTTCGTCGCAGAAGACGCCGATCGGCTGCGCCGGATCTCCGTGGCGGCGGCGACATCACGTGGGCGTCAAATCATCCGCTGCTGCCAATTCGTTGGAGGCTGAGCTGGACCTAGACTGAAACTGGGTACAATCTATGGTACGTAACTGCTAGCATGGATAGAACAGCCCACAAATGAATACACGACCCAGCCCAACATTGCCTTCCACATTCCGGTTCTTTGCTGCGAGGTTTCCTGTGCAAATCTCATCTGATTTGAACAGGTGAAAGAACCACAAAACAAAAACAACATTGTGATGACTGGTGAGCGCTGCCATGTACGATCCTTGCTGCTAAAGCTTCCAGTAGAGGCCAGCGCGGTGGAGGACTCCAGAGATGAGCGCCCAGAAGAGGATCTGAGCGACGAGATAGTAGAGGAGGATGCCGACCCTGGTGGAGTGCCACACCCGCACGAACACATGCTTCCTCACCCAGTAAACCTGCACGCCACTCTATCTCATGAACTCAACTGAAGAAATCAACCTACTCAAGTGCAGTTATTATCGGGTCCCTAAAAAAAGTGCAGTTATTATCGGCAATGGTTTGGCCGCGTATATCCTTGGGATATAGAGGCTGGGACATAGTTCCATTATCTAAAAAAAATTATCGGCAATGGATTTTCAGTCTTACCAGGGTGTTGTTGGTGCTCTCGTAGTACCAACCGTTCAGGAACCCTTCGAAGATGCCTGCTGCTGCCATCACGTACACCAGCATCGCGTTCATGCCAATCCACTGCAGCGGCGCGAAAACGTAGAGCAGGTTCAGGATGTCAACCTGCAGAAAAAAGTTCAGGTTTTCAGAATGCTACTCTAATCATGGGATGATACAGATTTGATTGTTTCTGTAACAAATTTTCAGGCCTCGGTGGGCATGAGTGATCTACCAAGAAGTAGAATACGGAGAACACAATGCCAGCAGCACCAGCAGTGACGCAAACATAACTGAATGTGTAGAGCTGTTTGTTAAGCGGAATGGCTGGGAACAAATGAGAAATGCACCAGGTGAGAAACTGATGAAGATGAAGCTATAAGTTATTTATAGTAAACTCCCTTTTACCATGTGAAAAATGTAGAACAAGTCCAAGAACAAGTAGAGCTATGCCCATGGTAATCCACTGCTTCAGCCTATCCCTATGACTCTGAAATTGCAGGAAACAAAAAGACTATATCAGTACTTAGTTATGCTGGGCTCTGCTTTCTGCAAACATAAAAGACCAAATGCAAGATCACCTGCGTATGGACAAGAACATGCCCGTAGTGCACCCCGATGATCGTACTCAGCACTGCAGAGAACGAGCTACAAAATCATGAAACTGGTATTGTTAGCCTGAAGCTCACAATGATAGGCAAATTTATCAGGTTTGACTATTTTCATATATTCTTTCAAGAAGTACCTCAGTGCTTAATAACAGACATAGAATTGATCTTATAGTGACAAGTACCTCAGTATCCCTTCAGGTTCAAATGGAGCAACACACCATGCTGGAGCATCCTTTTAAAAGGCCCCTCATGTGGGGAAGCATCGGTACATTCCTGCATGATACCAATTGATATGATTGAAATAACAGTTAGTGACAATACAACAATTTTGAGTGGAAACACACACCCTATGCCTTTTCCAAGCTGGTTTCTGGTACATGTGATTGATGCCAAGGACTTTGCGGTCAATGTAACCTACAGCATTGCAAGGAGGGTTTAATTTTCCCCTTGTACCACATGTCACCTAAGCATTAGAGAGAAGCAAATGAGCTGCAGCCTTTTAATTGAGAAAATCATTGGCAATTCACTAATTGTTGAAGCTTCTACCGTTAATACTTTGCCGAAATTTGGGCTATCAACATTTCTCACTCTGAACTCCCAGTCTGGAACATAAATCCCATAAACAAGAGACAGATAGACTACTAGAATGCAGCATGCAACAATCCTGCAAATTTAAAGAAGGTTAGTTCGTTATTATACATAGAGATGAAACATGTCACACCTCACAAGATATTCACATCTCACCATTGGGAAAAATACAGCCTGAAGATAGAGAACCCTGAACTTGACTGGTCCTGAACCTTCGCGTCTTTTGTTACGATTTCTAGGACTGCAACTACCAAATATGCAAGAGCAATCCTCTGGAGATGTAATGACCAATTACTACAAGTATATATCCCCATTTTTCATGGACCAGGGCATTTCAGAATACGTACCTGCAGAATACCACCCCATCTTATGTGCTTCATGTCAACTCCATAAGTTAGTTCATCTGGGGCATGGGAGTAACCGCCTGAAAGTACCCATCAATTGCTAGTGCATTAGATATCTTCTATACAAGGGAGGGAAAGTTGAGCATTTGTTCTTCATGCGATCAGTAAAAGTTCACCCTCCAAACAAATAATCTTTGTTGATAGAGACATCGTGTGAGGTTGGAGAGTCTAAACTGAATAACCTTGCAACAGGATCCCCCAGAAGAGCAACTTCAGTGTCCTGATAACTACTCTTCTCACAGCTCGACCACGGTTTGGAATTCTCTGCATGTTTGTATCAGCAGAAGTTAGGCAAACGCATACTGAAACTGTTCCATTAAGGAGCAACTCTATGGCGTACAAGAAAAAGTGAGAAAATGGGGCTCGGTTAATGGGAGTAGGATACACGGCAGGATGGACCTTCAGGGAAAGGGGAATGGCCATGCCAACGATGAATAGGAAGAAGGGCATGACGAAATCCGCGAGATTGCAGCCGTTCCACGGAGCATGCCCGATAACCGGCCACTCGCCGCCAGCACCGTCCACCAGTATCATAAGCTGCAGCCAAACGAACACACACGCTGACATGCAGAAACATAGAAGTCATTCTGTAGCCTCTAGAACCTAATTTTCCCATATCAATTCTCCAGAGTCCAGAACCATTTCTATTGTCCTTTTGAATAGCTACTACATTTGTGACTTGCAAGTTGCAACTGAAAGTTAAACTGCAGAAACCATCTCACTAAGGCACTAATCCCTTCGCCATCATAAGCTAATCTGAAAAGCAAGCAGAGAAGAGTCACTTACAGCGACAGTGAGGCCACGGAAAACGTCGAGGGAGGCAACACGCCTGCTCCGGCGCGGCGCCTTCTCGTTGCCGTCATCCTCTTCACCCACAGGAACACGGTGGCGACTAGGGTCCTCTTCGTCGACAGCAGCGTGCGGCCGCCGCTCAACATTCTTGCTGCTGTCCATGGAGCCACACAGTCTCTGCCTCGTCCCGTCCAACTCGGCAGCAATAGCAGTTCAACGGCGCAGATGAATCCAAACAGGGAAGGGACGGATAAGAGGAGGATTCCGATTCCTTGAAGCAATCAATCACTCGTGAGCTGCTTGCCAACCGGTGAGTGCGAACGCCGCCGAGAGCAGCCAAAGAGCGAGACACGAATGATTGAAGAACCACTGAACTCTGCGCCAATGACAGGTGGGGTTGTGCAGAAGACTATTTTGGGGTTGTGTGGAACACGCCAAGCTCGGAGAAGGATGATTCTGCGTCGCTTCCCGGGTGAACACGACAGATTTGGGAGAGTGTTTTTTATTTTTTGTTATCTCAGTTTCTGGCAGATCAGCAGATGTGCGTCGTTTTCTCTCTTTTACTATAGAGAGTGAAGTTTACAAGTTGGCCCATGTTCAGATATGTTTGCTGCTCCACTCAAGCTTTGGTTGATGTTGCAACACTATGCTTGTAACTGAAGTAAACCATGTAAACTGATATATGTTATTGCTTGTTCACAATAAAACGATTACGTTGAAAAAACCATGCGAGATGGCATGGATAAACTAAACCAAAGCATCATCAAGCATATCAAACTAAACTAAATACGGGTTCTCCTGCAGGACATGCGGCAGATTCTTAACGCAGCACGCCTGTTACTGCGCAGAGGAGGCGATCTTGGCGACGGCCTGTGCGGAGATGGGCGGCAGGCTGAGCGAACAGAGGTTCTCCCAGGACGCGGCCGCGGTGGGTCCGTCCTCTTCATTCGCCGTGGCTTCCTTAGCGAAGGCGGCGTGGACCGAGCCCACCACGCTCCGGGCGGCCTCCCTCGCCTCCGGCAGCCGGTCGTTCAGCAGATCGGCCGCCACCTTCAGGAGCGCCGACATTCCGAACTCCTTCATTGCCTCAATGTCCTGCGTAAACACAGATTAAATTAAGCAGATAAAAATTGGATCTTTTAGGTACCGGGATTTCTCAGATTCGACGAATTTTGCCACTTGGCGTACCATCCTGGAGACGCAGTGAGCGATGGCGACGGCGGCCTTGGCCCTGACCCTGAGATTAGCGTGGCGGACGTACGCCTTGAGCTTCTTGAGCAGGGGGAGGGGCGGCATCGATGCGGCCATCGCACGCATGGTCTTCTCGGCCTCCTCGCACACGAACTTCTTGTCCTGAGACGCCTTCAGCAGGAGCTGGAGCAACTGTACGAGAATCATCACATTCAACTAACAGCCTCGAGAAATCACCGATTGGGGGCTCTTGGGTGATGAGAACATCAGATTGAGATGCGTACCAGCTTGTCGAAGGAATCGTCAGAGACGGAGGAGAGGAGGTTGTCGAAGGAGTTGAAGATGTCCGTGCAGGTCATGATGGACGTCTTCAGCACCGCGCTGCGCGGGCTCTTCATCGTCTTCACAATCGCTAGCATCACCTTCTCCCTGTTCGATTGGACCACGGATCGAGTAAATACCTTATCACCATTTCCATTTCAAACGAGAAAAAATAATTGAAGAGTAGATCTGAGATTCAAACAACTTACAGGATCGGTTTCAGGAGGGCGGAATGGTGGATCGCCAGGCGGCGCGCGTCGTTGAGGGTATCGCAGACCTCGATCCAATCCTTGGAGTCCAGCTTGGCGACCAATCCCGCGGCTTTTGCCTTAGGGTTGGTAACCGCCTCCAATTCCTCGGACGGGATGTACTCCACGGCCTGCTCCCCGGCCGCGGCGGTGGCCTTGGGCGCCGAGTTCTCATCGTTCTTCTTCGTCCTGCCGCTCCCGGGGAGGCGGTCGGAATGGCGGCGGCAACGGTCACCTTGGCGACCTTCTTGGGACGCTCCTCCACGGCGGCGGGCAGCGTGTTGTCGAGCGCACGGAGGGCCATGGATGCAGGTAGTCGAGCGAGATCTCTGGTGTTCGTAGATGGAGAATGATGCTTTGCGTAGGCTATGGAAGAGGGGAGTGTGGGCTTTTGAGAAATTTAAAACGCGGAGTGTGGGGGAGAAGGGAGGAATATTGGGCTGTGTCTAACGGCTATAAATTGTTCAAACTCGCGAGTGAACGTTGGGAGCTTGTGAAACTGCCTGTGCCGTTGCCGAAAAAGCCTCACAAATTGAATTCTTTTGAAAGTAGAAGCGAAGAGCAAAAGTTGCAAACTATAAAATCAGCCGTTTTTAATCATGAAGTCACCGGTAGGAATTTATGAGCTATATAGTAAAAGATTTTCTCCAAAAAGAAGAAGTTATTATAGTAGAAGAGATAATTAAACTACATTCAAGCCCCTTTTTTCTTATTATTGGACATTTGGCCCTGAATGTTTCACAGAATTCAATTTCGAATTGGCTAGAGGCACGTCCGAAAATCTGCAGAAATTACTATGGAGTTAACATGCGTTACCCCATAAGATGCCCACAACAATTTTTTGGTAAAGAACCTAGCAACAATGAACTCCGCCGATGTTGACTCGGAAGACTTTCCCGAGTCGTCTCAACACCGCCGGTCCCAAGCCCGGATAAAGGAGGAGGGGTTGTGTTAGGCTTGGCGAGCCAACAACTATTTAGCCACTCAAATGGATATGAAACCCACAAGAAATTCGTTGGGGCGTTCCTCGCCGAGCGACGCGCCACATCGGAACCCGGTGTGGTGTTAAATGAGCAAGGGCCGGGTCGCCGCAACCTTAGTGGCGCGCCACATCGGAACCCGGGTGTGGTGTTAAATGAGCAAGGGCCGGATCGCCGCAACCTTAGTGGCGCGCTACATCTACGCCCGGGTGTAGTGAAAAATAAGCAAGGGTCTTTGCACCTCCCTCGACGGGTGCAAAGGGTAAGGAAGTTAGCCGAGCCAACTAGGATTCGCCTAGGTAGTTGGAATGTAGGATCCCTAACGGGTAAGTTACGAGAGCTAGTCGATGTAGCAATTAGAAGGCGGGTAAATATCCTATGCGTCCAAGAGACTAAATGGAAGGGTCAAAAAGCGAAGGAAGTGGAGGATACCGGCTTCAAGCTTTGGTACACGGGGACAACATCCGGTAGGAATGGTGTAGGCATTTTGATCGATCGGAGCCTTAAGGATGGAGTTGTAGATGTGAGGAGGCAAGGCGATCGGATTATCCTTGTTCGGTTAGTTGTTGGAGATTCGGCTCTAAATGTGATCGGTGCCTATGCCCCCTGGTAGGTCTTAGTGAGAGCATCAAGAGGCGAGTTCCGGGAAGATCCGGATAGTATGGTTAGTACCATACCTATTAGTGAGAAACTCTTCATAGGAGGAGACCTTAACGGCCACGTGGGCGCGACAAATGTAGGGTTTGAGCGGGTACACTGGGGCTTTGGACATGGTACTAGGAATCAAGAAGGGGAAGAGATCCTAAGCTTCGCGTTGGCCTACGACTTGTTGATAGCGAATACCCTATTTAGGAAGAGGGAATCCCATCTAGTTACCTTTAGTAGTGGACGACACTCGAGCCGGATCGACTTTGTCCTAGCTAGGAGGGAGGACAGACGTGCTTGCCTAGATTGTAAGGTGGTACCGGGGAGTGTGTTGTTCCTCAACACAAGCTTGTGGTGGCGGACTTCCGCTTTCAAATACGTGCCCATCGGGGCAAACGTGCCAAAACCACGAGGACAAAGTGGTGGAAGCTAAGAGGAGAAGCGTCACAAACTTTTAAGGAGAGGATGCTAGATGAGGGACCTTGGGAGGAGGGAGAAGACGTCGACGACATGTGGTTAAAGATGGCAACATGTGTTCTGAAGGTAGCTTCGAAGTGTTTGGAGTGAGTAGGGGAGGCAAACAGAAGCGAAAGACACCCGGTGGTGGAATGATGAGGTGCAAAAGGCTATCAAGGAGAAGAAGGATTGCTTCAAGCGTCTACACGTTGACGAGAGTGCAGCCAACATTGAGAGTTATAGAATAGCGAAGAGGGCAGCAAGGCGAGCGGTGAGTAGAGCTAAGGGCCGGGCATATGATGACCTTTATCAACGGCTAAGCACGAAGGAAGGGGAGAAGGATATTTACAAGATGGCTAGAAACCGTGAGAGGAAGACAAGGGACATAAACCAAATCAAATGTATCAAGGATGGTGCGGATCGACTTCGGTGAAGGATGAGGAGATCAAGTATAGATGGCGAGAGTATTTCGATAAGTTATTTAATGAGGAAAATGGGGGCCCTACCCTTGAGTTGGACGCTTCATTTGATGATACCAACAAGTGCTTCGTGAGGAGAATTCGTGAGATAGAGATCGGGGAGGCCTTGAAGAGGATGAAGGGAGGTAAAGCGATGGGTCCTGATGGTATCCCCATTGAGGTGTGGAGATGTCTCGGTGCTAGAGCGGTAGTATGGTTAACTAAGCTTTTCAACCTCATTTTTCGATCTAACAAGATGCCCGAAGAATGGAGGAGAAGTATATTAGTACCGATCTTCAAGAACAAAGGAGATGTTCAAAGTTGCACTAATTATCGTGGGATTAAGGCGATGAGCCATACGATGAAGCTCCGGGAGAGGGTTATCGAGCATCGCCTAAGAGGAGTAACAAGAGTGACCCAAAACCAATTTGGGTTCATGCCCGGGAGGTCGACCATGGAAGCGATTTTTCTAATGCGACAATTGATGGAGAGATATAGGGAGCGGAAGAAGGACTTGCACATGGTCTTTATTGATCTCGAGAAGGCGTATGACAAAGTTCCGAGAAATGTCATGTGGTGGGCTTTGGAGAAGCACAAAGTTCCAACCAAGTACATTACCCTTATACAGGATATGTATAAGGATGCGATGACTTGTGTTCGGACTTGTGATGGGGACACCACCGACTTTCCAATTAAAATAGGACTACATCGTGGGTCGGACCGAGCCCTTACCTATTTGCTTTGGTGATGGATGAGGTTACAAGGGATATCCAAGGCGATATCCCTTGGTGTATGCTCTTTGCCGATGATGTGGTCCTAGTTGATGAGAGTAGGGCGGGGGTTGATAGGAAGTTAGAACCGTGGAGGTACACGTTAGAGTCAAAGGGTTTCGGACTTAGCGGAGAACAAGACCGAGTACATGAGGTGCGATTTCAGCTTGACTACACATGAGGACGGAGATGTTAGCCTCGATGGCCGGTGGTGACCAAGAAGGATACTTTTCGATACTTAGGATCGATGCTACGGAAGGATGGCGAGATTGACGAAGATGTTAGGCATAGAATTTCAGCCGGTTGGTTGAAATGGCGTCAAGCATCCGGCGTACTTTGTGATCGGAGGGTGCCACAAAAGCTAAAAGGTAAGTTTTATAGGACCGCGATTCGCCCGGCAATATTATATGGTGCTGAATGTTGGCCTACAAAAAGACGACATGTCCAACAATTAAGTGTAGCGGAGATGCGTATGCTACGGTGGATGTGTGGACACACAAGAAGGGATCGGGTACGGAATGAAGATATTCGGGATAAGGTAGGAGTGGCTCCAATTGAGGAGAAATTGGTTCAACATCGATTGAGATGGTTTGGACATGTCCAACGTAGGCCTCCGGAGGCACCGGTGCGTAGTGGGGCTCTAAGGCGGGCCGATAATATAAAGAGAGGTAGAGGTCGACCTAACTTGACTTGGGAAGAATCGGTCAAGAGAGACCTTAAGGAGTGGAATATCTCCAAAGAATTAGCTATGGATAGGAGCGCTTGGAGGCAAGCAATCGACGTGCCGGAACCGTGACCTTTATGTTGCTCTAACTTTGTGTCTTATGGGTTTCATCTCTAGCCTACCCCAACTTGCTTGGGATTAAAGGCTTTGTTGTTGTTGTTGTTGTTGTAACCTAGCAACAATGAATTTCTGATTTTCAAAACAAAATTCAAATGCGGTACGGGCCAGTTATATTTTTTTTAGATACTCTTTTCTTGCGAAGCGAACAGATATAATTAAATATATTAAAATATAGACTCTGGAGTACACTACAACCACACTATTGTAGTGTGAATGGAATGACAGTTCTTTCACAAGTACAACCTATGCAAACTATTGTATGGTGATGTATCTTGGTTCCTATATTCAGAACACACAGGAGGAGGAACTGGAATCTGTCAAAATTTTGTCAACAACATCATGGGAAAACATATGTACAAAGGGAGAGTTTGGCCTCCATCAGGCGGTGCTCCATCTGGGTACAGCATTGTTGGCTTGAGATCCCCACCAAGCGTTCAATGTAGCCTGTTGTTGGAGTTCTCTGTATCCCTCGTCCAAGAATCTGCCATTCTTGATCAGGCCACGGGCAGCAAAACCCATGAGCTCTGAAGGATCCACGTGACGACGGAACCAATGTGGAACAACTTCATAAGATATCGCTGCGATTGGGGCTGGATTCACACTTGGTTCCATTTCCAGGTGCAGTTCAGGCTTTGCTTGCTTCGATGGCTCTTCTACAGATAAAGGTTCTGATGACATGGAACTCCCTATGCCAAATGCCTCCCAGTCAACCTGCTGCCAAAGCCGGTAAACGTCATCCTTTATATTCCGTATGTAATGATTTTGCAGTTCAGTAGACTGTTGCTCTGCTGCCAATCTGTCAACTTCAGCCTTCAGCTCCTGCAGTCGCTGCCCAATTCTTTCTGTTGCTTTATCGTACAAGATCCCTCTAGAAATATGTTGGGTGTCATCACTGTTGTTAACAATCAGGTCATCAAAGTTGATTGGGTCACCCACAACCACAATCACCTGCAAAGCCAGATAAACAGTTTAGTGTTCCACAAGTGTGATAGCGTTGTGACAGGACTCACATAGGTGGATGTATGAGCACATACCCTTTTCCCAGCTCTAGGGATACGTTTTCCAACAGGCATTATGTCCTGCATCCCAGTGTGGACAAAGGGTATCACAATCGGAAGGCTGTCAGCATCCATTATTAATCTGTTAACACAAAGAGGGAATTAGACAAGGTAGACTTCAATATAAGTGCCACCAGAAATTTTCAACATACATGAGAAGTTCCGGTTTTGCCGTGTAAACAAAAGGAAATAAATTTTGGTCTAATATTATTGAGCAAATTCCTTGTGCCATCGAAACTTGTATGTTTCCCTTATAAGCTATCAAACATTATAGCTTCTCTTCTCTGCCATCATGTTCAATTTCCTATCCCCAACATGCCACTTATTGATTGACCTTGATCATTTTCAACATACTTTATAGAAGGGCAGTGCAAGAGAAATAACCATCTGACCTCCCAACACCTCTCTTGGCAGGAGCAATGGTTTTCCCTCCGTCCCTTGATCGACTTCCTTCTGGAAATATATGAACCCATCCTCCATTATTTAGCTTTGAAAGTGCCATATCCATTCCCTGAAATAGAGGGGAAAACGGTTAGTGAAGTGACATTATAGACAGAACCAACATTGCCAATCATAATCCGTCATATTGGGTCAGAAAGAAGATTTGTAATATCTAAAGAACCCATTAATGCCATATAGATATTAATATTATGAGGCTATAATTACCATGATACTACCAAATCAGACATACTATTGATGATGGATTTCCGTAAAGAAAACTAACTATCCTGAACTTCATTCCACATTTATAATGTGTACCACCATTATTTAAAGGAATAATTATATATTTGCCATTGCAAATGTTCGCAATAGGAAAACTGACATCGCAAAAACAGTAATGAGAAATGTGTCATTGAGGTTACAATTCCTATAGATTTTTGCCATCGTTGACATTTCAATATTGTGGAAAGACCAAACTGCCCGTCTTTTTCGTGCCTCAGCCACCGCCACCGCGTCAATGCCAGTGCCGCCCCTTCCCCTTCTCGTCCACGCACTGCCGCTGCTGTCATGCTCAAGCCAGAGCCACTGTCACTTCCACCCACGCGCAGCCGCCGTCGTGCCTACACCCCTGGCGCCCTCATGGAGAATCGGAGTGGCAGCAATGGTGGCCTGGCGTATGACGTGGGGCTGGCCTCGACACAACGTTCCGAGACCAGCCTGTGCCCCCGTGCCGAGGCAATGGCTCAGGCCAGCAGTGAGAGGAGACCAGTCAACGGATGTTGAAGAAGGGCAAGATTGGTATTTTTGAAATAATTTAGCGTTGAAATGGTCAACAATGGCAATTTTCTCATTTCCTATTTTTACGATGGCAGTTTTCTAATGTCAACATTTGCAATGACACAAATCTAAATAACCCTTATTTAAAAGTACATCATGTTACTGGAAAGTTCATAGCAGCATACATTGTTGATCATCAATTAGAACAGTAAATATAAGCAAAGCCACAGTGAGTAATGCTTTAATAGCTCTTTGTAGGACGTACACTTTCCCTAGCCATAACTAATGTAAATAGTATTTTCCTTACAATATGTACGACATGGACAAATTGGTGATCAACACTAAATAACTTGACAGGCCTAAGCAGTGATTCGGAGATAATTGGATACCTTTTGGTAGATTCCATCACCGCGAGAAACAGGTAACACCTTAACAGACCTGAAGAAGGTAGATAGAACTGGGTTTGTAAAGCAACGATCAGTCGCACATAGTGTCCATCTCAGCTTTTGAGCTTGCAGCATTACAGATGGTGGTAGAAGCGAGGCAATTACAAAGGGATCATCCATAGCGGCCACATGATTGCTGACCTGAAAATGGAATTATAAACAGATTTCACAGACGGTTAGAACTTAGATGAATTATTTCACAAAAAATGGAATTCAGAAGAAGGCATAGACAACAAAGTAAAAGTAATGAAGACGTCTAATAATCCAAAGGGGGATCAGATAGACATTGTCGACTGAAACAAACACGACTTTTCAGTCAACTGATACAGAGGAAACATGATAAATTAATCTATGATCCACAAGCAAACAGGACAAGTAGACAAATACCATAATTCATTCATATGACCATACAGGCATTTGGAATGCTAGCTGTCTCCCAACAAATACAGAGTAAAATATTACAATCTTGCGGTTTTTTACCGTGAGAAGGGGCTTTCCTTTAGCTCTCTCTTGCAATGCCTGATGAAGTTTCTCTGCTCCATAAATCTGTGCAGACTCATAGTTAGAGTTTAGACAACTGAAACAACTGGAATGAAGTATTAAGTACTCTTCTTCAGCTAGAATACCTGGACGGAGTTAAGGCCATGCATAAAAACATAGCATGCATTGCCAATAAGAGGAACAGCCAATGCTTGGAGTGAGCGGAAGATAACAGATTCTTCAATCCCATCAACTTCTTTGCCCACTAAATAACAAAGAACTTGTCTTTAGAATCTCTTTATTTTGAGCATGATCAAAAGGCTAGCAGTAAGTGTTGCCAGTTTCAGTTGGCAAGTTCAGAGCAAATTTCGTAGGCTGAAGACATTTACTCCAAAGAAAACAGAATCGAACAGTTCTTGGTAATACCTTTCTTTCGGTAGAATCTCAAAGCACTGGATGATGGCTTCGCCGCCGCCTCAGGACATGCCGCTGGCGATGTGGAGCTCTGATCCACGCCCCGGTCTCTCTGCACCAGCGCCCGAACGCGATCCGACCACCGCCGGACCGCCTCAAAGGCGCGGGCGTCGGCCCGCCGCCATAGCCAACGGCGGTCAACGGGCGCTACGCGGAACCTGTTGCGGATCTGCGCCCCCACCACCCGTGCCTGCTCCGCCCACGGAGCCCCGCCGCCAGCCGCCATTGGGGTTTAGGGTTAGGGTTTCGTTCAAATTTGAATGGATATCTGGGTTTAGCTTGTAGTAACCTTCTAGAAGCTTCGAGAAGAAAATTGTTCTACAAACTCGCGATTGTATCAAAATCCCACGAAAAGCAAAATTATTCGCGCTCTTGGGGAGGAAGAAAGCGACCGGGAGAGAGGCGGGCCCAAGCGCAGTAGAGGAACGACACAGGAAAAATATCAGGATTAGGTATGGGACCGTCCTGATGCACTAGTTGGGCCCAGTGGCAGTTAGAGATGGTCTTCGGATAAGAGTCGCACTAACTCGCTCACGGCTGACGAGGGAATTACGCCAGTGAACATTTCATCAAATAGAAACATCCAGATGCATCTAGAGCTGTTAATAAAGCCATAAACAAGACGCAAGGAATTTCGCCATCACGCACATTTGAGAATCTGATGTTCTAACAGTCAAACAGATAGATAAAGGCTTTCATAATGTGAAATCCTAGATTATATGAATAAAAAGTTTACATATATAGACACTTCACTTATCTAGGTACAGAATGCAGGAGAAGCAACATTACACAAAGTGAATAAATTGAAGAACTAATTCACGTAAAATTTAAGGGGCAAAATTTGGGCAATGTTACAGTTTTAGGCTACTTGAGCTCGATTTTGAATCGATATTGTCCAAATCAGATCAGAATCTGAAGTGACAGTTACTTCGTCCTCTGCCACAATGTTAGATGTGCTTATCAATCCACCATAGCTCATACTAGTATTATCTGAAGAGAGAAATGCACCAAGGATTAGGTGTTGTCATATGCGCAAAGAATACTGCCCTACCAAATTTTGAAGCTTTTACCTACACCCCAAAATGGCAAAGTTTTATGCTATTTACCTAAATTCCAACGGAGCCCAGTGGTTGTGGTGCTAGTCGATGGTGTGCCAATGGGAATCAAGCCACAGTGAGGACCCTCGATCAATCTCTCGATGTGAATCTTGTGAGTGTGCGTCTTCGGAAGCAGAAAGATTGAAGAGTCATCTGACAGGAGGATGATCCTGATTTCAGAGAAACGGTATAATACATTGATGTTTCCCATCTCATGATCGAACCTTCCCCCAAGTGCACCAAGAACAAGAATGCACAGCTGAAATCAAAGAAAAACCGTAACATCGAAATCTGATGTTCCAAAGTTGTAGCCAACATTTTTTTAATCAAATGAGCTGGATACCTTAGAATTCTCTGGTCCAGGTAGATTTCTTGTGATAAACGATACGCACTTGTGCAAGTCAGTGGTATCCTGATCATGCGATTCATCCACTATGTTTGCACCCTGTAATCAATCATAACAAGAGTATCAGTTGGTGAATACAGAAACTTTAAGACCAGTCAGCGAACTCTAATAAATGTCACCACTCCATTATTTTATCTTCTTAGAAATTAGTAACTCTAATAATAGGTGGAGCTTTCAGGCTATGATACTGACAAGTTCATGGGGACAAGGAAGAAATGCTGACATATTCATGTGGACAGCAGATGCAAAGACGTGAATAATGGAAATCATCCTCGACAGTTTTCGCATGCAGTACAACTACTTGGCACAATTGCTGATCCTTAGCATGCCATTTTCAGTGAGGAACTTTTAACAGAAATTTAAAGTGCTTACCAAATTAGAATAATACTCCATCACTTCTGGCCTGATTGAGTCCATATCACCTTTAATTACATCTGGTTTATACCTGTTATAGGAAGGCACGATAAATTATGTGATCTCCAAAATGTCATGAATACTTCCCCAACTAACAACCAACCAAACTGTCTTAAATTCTTGCAACTAGTGTTAGATTATCAGGCATGGCAAACCAACAAACCATGCTCCTTTGCCTGGTGGAATATTCCCATATAAATAATGCCCTCAGCCAACTAATCATGTTGAATTGACTTTTCGAGTCTGATGATTGATGAGAAGCAATGCACAGAAATCTCAAAACATACAGCAAACTTAAGAGCCAAATATAAAAGTATCATTAAGCATATTTATTGGAATTATATTAAAATTTTAGCATATGGGCTCACATGCAGCAATACTGAAAAAGGCAAATAGGTAGCTCGAGCATCCAAAATCATATAGTTAGGAAACACAAGGTTTGAACCAAAGGAGATTTAATAACTGAATTAAGAAAATGGTCGTTACTTGTCAGCTAACCACTGAACACGCCACGTTTCCTTAAACTAATTACGAATATAAATCATAATCCCAAATATGCAAAATTTCTTGAAAACACTTACTCCTATATTCTATAATTGATGTCGTTCAGGACAGCTTAGTTGCACTAGCTGCAGTTCATTTTTTGCTGTCCGAGCGATTTCATTTTTTGTTGCCGTTATCAGGTACTATAGCCTACCCGGATTGTCTCTAGACGCTCCCCTGAAAGGAACATATTCCAGAGGAAGTAACATAACAAATTCACTACGCAAGGAAGAATCAAGACAAGTAGAAGCCGGGTTGGACCAGGCATGCGTCCGCACCGTTCAAAAAATAAGCCACGTCACAATCGCCCTCAGCACAAGCAAACAACTCAGGCAAAATTCATCGTCGTCTTTGGCGCATTAAATCAAACAGATGGCAAGCACTTGGTCAAACATAGACATGCGTACGCGATAATCAATGACAGAAGGTCGAGATTCGCGTAACCACCTCTTGCGGACCTCGGCCGGGTCCTGGTCGGGGAGCAGCTCCGGCATGCCGTCGAAGACGCGGTTGGCGCCACCGTCCGCGCACAGCCGCAGCCGCGCTGTTCCAAACAAACAAACAAGCACGCACCAGAGTGAGAAAAGCACGGGAAACCGATCGGGGAGCCAGCGAACAATGGCGCGAAGGGAAGCGAAGAGGCAGTGGGGACGAGAGAGATAGAGGCGTCACCGCGGGCCCAGAGGAGCGGCGCGAAGCGGGGAGGCGCTGGTTGAGGACGATGAGCGCGTAGGTCGTGGCGTCGGCGTCGGCGGGCTTGTTAGAGCCGGCGGGGAGGAGGAAGGCGGAGGAGTGGGTCATCGTCGGCAGCGCCATGGAGGGAGGAGGAGTGCGTCGTGCTGGTGGGGACGAGACGGCGGTGGTCGGCGGGGACGACTCCGGAGTCGGAACAGAAGAAGAGGAGAGATGGGGTGGGAAAAGTGTCTGCGTTCCTCCTGACTTTGATTTGAGCAGCGCAAAAGGTTTGTTTTTGTGAAAGCGAACGAGTCGGGACTCGGGAGTCTGAAAAGGTTGAGAGGCCACGGCGTCGGCTAATCGCTGGCCGTTGCGTCGCGTGATTACCGAGCCAACGTGTTGACGAAGGCGGCGCGTGTGTGGACTAGATTGCGGACGCGCGTACCATAGTGGGCCGGGCTGTCGGTCACGTATATGCTCACCTGGGTCGGGCCCCCATCTACAGCACGTTTTTTTATAACCAGCATGTACAGTACTACGTTGTTTTGGGCAATGTTCTCCTCTCTCGCCTTCGCATGTGACGAACGGGGGAAAAAATGATCAAAAGCTATGCCTGCTGTACCATTCCACCACACGCTACGGTTTTGAATCGAATATATGTTTTTGGGGACAAGGACGAGCAAGATCACTAGCTGTTGGTTTAAATTAGTGTTCCGATACTTGTCCATGCTACAAATCAATGGAGATCTGTGGCTGGTTGACAGGCACGACTTTTTTTATTTGATTCTTGATAGGCGCGAGTTGGCTGGTCATCAATCGTCGGTGACCCCACGCACGGCACGTACTTGATCTGCCGGGACACCTATATTTAAGTGCTCAACCATCTCGCGGGGCGGATCCATCAGGCATGGCTGGCGTGTGCCTTTCATAGCGGCATAATTGACCAAGAGCTTCTAGTTTCAGGCAGCTTTATGCCTCGTGTTGCATGCTGGCGATCGAGGGCGTTGGGCGGTTCCGATCGGGTTTCCCGAATAAACTGTTCGCCGATGATGCGGACGAGAGATGTGGTGTACTCTGATAGCGACCTGCTCATTTCTTGGGCAGCAAAAGGCGTTCCTCGTGTCTCACTTAGTAAACTTTGTGCCGTGCACCATTAGCATACACATCCCGCTTGAATATCATATATGCACTTTATAACTGTCATTGGCCCTACATACACCCTACGGCTCTTATATATTCTATAAACAAAGTCAATGCTAACTTTGTTTTTCGCCGTCAAGACGGTGTAGCTTGCACGAGCATATAGCTACTAGTAAATCTTAAACTAGGAGACAGTGCCTGGCTGAAGTGACAGTGGGAAATTATTTTTTGGAGTAAAGGTAGGCCCGTCAATGAGATCACTTCAATTCTTTCTTTGGCCAGACTCATTCCTTTTCCTTTCTCTGACATGCAAACTCAATTCCATTACAGCGGCAAATAGGAGAGTCGTCCAAAAAAATAACTTACAGAATTTTTACTATTACAATCTTTTGATTCTTTTTTTTATGTAACAACCTTTTGATTCTTGGAACAACCCTTGACAAAGGAAAATATCATCCACCAAAAAGGGAAAAGTGTCCTCAATTTGGTGGAGAAAAAATCAGGATTCTTTCCCACGAAACAAAACAGGCTCACAACTAAAAAACTGAAGAATAAATTCTGTCGTATCACAAGCAACCATTCATGAGGCCGCACACGACCACCACGCCGAGAACGAGCAGATGATCCGCGTCCGACCCCACCGTCAGCGTCAGGACGTCCTCTCCCAGCACAACCCCGGACGCCGTCTGCTTCCGCGCCACCGCTGCCACGACGGCGCCGTCTGCGCCGCAGATTTTGTAGTCCGATTTGCGTGCGCACCGGTCGATCACGTACGTCCTCCCGCTGCCATCATGCATCGTTACGGTGGCTGCCTTCTTCAGAGCCTGCTTCTTCACTTTGAACCATGGCCTCATCGTCTCCACCCCGGCGAGACCATCGTCATCGTCATCGTCATCGTTGAAACACCGGCACACTTGCCATCTCTTGAACATTGCAAAGCTCTGCATATACACAACAAACGAAGAAAAAAATTTAGATAAAGGAACCAAGTTCCTGCCAAACGTAGAAAAATATAATTTGGACACAGTCAGTAGTGTGGCTAATTAACGATAACAGATCGATCAAGCATATGTTTTCTATCTATAGCAACAAATGATGATGGTTACCTTTCTCTGGATTCTGATAAGGTTCCGGCCGGTGTAGTCCATGAAGAAGACCTCACGGCCGCCCTTGCAGCCGTAATTGTCGACGCGGAAGGCGACGCCGCCGTCGGCGCCGTACACCGTGCATCCGTTGCCGTTGAACACCAACGATTTCATCCACACCGTGTACACGGCCTGTTGCCCCAGCAGCAAGCCTTGGCACTGCTGTTCCACGGAGGAGGACGAAGACGACGTCGAGGCGGCAGGTAATAAGGGCAGGACCTTGGCCATTGAAGGTGCAGTAGGGTAAGATGTCGAAGAGATTGGGGATGATGATGATCCAGCAATTGCTAGGTCTCTCATCAGATGTATTTATGCAGACGGATACCGTCTTAGTTTTCCACTTCCGTAGACCGTGATTTAAAAGAACAGAATTCATTGGATTGTTAATTTGTTATTGGAGTACTTTGTGCTGGTACGCGTCTTGAGATATGATAGATTAGTGCTGTAGTAATGCTGTTCGTGCTCTATCTATCTAGTAGCTTTGTACGGGTCAGCAGCAACAATGAGCAGCTTTGCGTCACGTTTGCCTAGCGTGTGAGCTTAGCTAAATACTATATGAGCATGCATGCCATAGTAGCGGCCGGGTGGTGTTAATGTTCTAGAGAGCACGTCGCGCCTAGGCATTACCAACTGCCAGTGGTTGGATCATGGTGTGAATGAACAGAGGAACAGTTGGAGGCGTTGTGGAAGTGTGTTTGTGTACATGCCCGTGCGTGTGCCTGTGCGTGTGCCTGTTTGGACATGAGCTTGCATTAGTATCTATAGACTTTTGTATTTGTATAATATCACAGTGGGAAATTCATTTATGCAATGTCTTAGGATAAATAAGTCTGCCAATAAGGGAAAGCGCACTAGATGTAGTAGGTTCAAAATAGGATGTTGTTAAATAACTTTCATTTCAAATTTAACATTAATTAAAAATTCATATAGTTTAATAACATAAGTTTATAATTTTGGATTTAATTTACTACTAAGATATTTTGAACATATATGTAATTAATGTGTTGTTAAATCATATAATTCTATTAAAAATCAATGGTCAAATATGAAAGCATGTAACCCGGACAAACAAAACAAGTAATTTGGAAATGGAATGAGTAGGAAAATAATTAATCTCTTACTAGGACATACAAACGACTATTCCTTCGTATTTTTATTGATATGAAAGCAATATCTCTCTATGTATCACCTCAAGAATTAAACTAACAAAATTATTAACTGCATGAATACTATATTGTTGTTCTTGGACGTATCCGAATCCTTGTACTAATTGGTTAACGACTCAATTAGAATTTCCTAATTAGTTGAGGCTATAGATAATTCATGTCTACCTTCCCAAAAAAGAAAATCATGCCCACTAAAAATAACAAATTGAGTAAAAGATCGACTTCTTGTTAGGTATTTTGATGAATAAAACTTCTTGCTCGTTGTTAAACTTCCAACCTTACTAGTAAGTAGTAACTAACGTTCACACCAACAATAACAAAGAGTAAAAAGATTAATTAATAAATAATGCAAGTAAAAAACCAATATTGTTTCACATTACAATCTTGAAAAAAAAGTTCCATATGTGACATCCTAAAGCTAAAATGGTGCACCTGACCCCTACAGGATCAGGAAAAACCATCCACCAAAAAGGGAACGTCTCCTCAGATTGGTGGGAAAAATAATCTTCAAGCTGCCACCTATGAAACACAACCTCACACACTGTATCCTCTAATTAAGAAAAAAAACTAGCTGACACGAGAAGAACAATTTGTTCCCCATCACAAGCAACGGTTCATGAGGCCACATATGACCACCAAGCCCAGAACGAGCAGATGATCCACGTCTGGCCCCACTGTCAGCGTCAGGACATCCTCTCCGAGCACGACTCCGGAAGCCGTCTGCTTCCTTGCGATCGCTGCCACGGAAGCGCCGTCGGCGCCGCTGATTCTGTAATCCGATTTGCTCGAGCACCCGTCGATGCGGTAGGCGCGAGCGCTGCCGTGGACCTTCACGGCGGCGCCATTCTTCTCGACCTTCTGAACACTGAACCATGGCTTCTTCGCCTCGTCACCATCGGCAGTGTACCGGAAAGCTTCCCATCTCTTGAACACCCCAAAGCTTTTTCTCTGGATCTTGATGAGGGTGTTGCCAGAGCGGTCCATGAAGAAGACCTCGCGGCCGCCTTTGCAGCCGTAATTGTCAACGCGGAAGGCGACGCTGCCGTCGGCGCCGTACACCGTGCAGCCGTTGCCGTTGAACACCAGCGATTTCATCCACACCGTGTACACAGCATGCTTCTGGAGCTGCTGGATTTGGCACTCGCCCTCTGAGAAGGGAAAGGATGAGGATGCGGGCAAAGGTTGGATCTTGGCCATTGAAGGGGTCGAGAACTAGGAGATGGTTGTTGTTCCTTTGGTGGCAGCAATAGCTGACGATGAGGAGGATATGGGATGCCAGTGCCCGGCTGGTCTCCCACACTCATTTATAGGTGCTAACTTTTTTCCCAGCTTGAAGACCTTACTAGAATATTGGTTCATGATTTGGGCTACTCGCTCTTATGCGCGTCACGCGATATGATAATTTAGTGTTGTACAAAAGTTGTTTATGCTCCATCTCTAGCTTTTTTACGAGTCAGCACTGAGCAATCAGCGTCACGTTTACTTTGTGATCGAGCAGCCGGCGGAGCATCGACGAATAATAATTAATCTAATTAAGCAAGCTTAGTAGGCAACATAACCATTAGGGACGCAATAGTACTTAGTGAGAATGTGATTTTATATCAAGCAAATGTTCTAGAGTGCAATCCATTTATGCTGGTTCATACTTTTTTAGATAATGGAACAAAGGTCCCCGTCTCTACATCTTCTTCAAGAAAATGCACACAACGTTTACTACAAAAAAAAGAGAAGACATATATTGCCCCAAAACTCACTAAAGAGGTACAGCATAGTAAAAACAATCACCGAACAAAATCAAAACTAAGCTTCAATTCTTTTCGTGAAACTTCAACCAAACTTAGCGAAGACATCCATCATGAACAGTGATTTGTTTTATGGTTTAAAGGGAGCCAAATAGGGAACCTCCATTATATCTCCAAGTGTAGTTATTTCCTTATTTGAAAAAGTAGAGGAATTTTCTAGTCCAAAATAATGACTACTATTTTTTTCATAACTAATGGTCATTAGTTGGATCTAACGGTGTAGATTTAATTTTAGAAATTAAAAACTAATGACCATTTATCAAAGGTAATATTGTCAAAGTAATATGTTTATAATACAAAAATTCAGCATAGCTGATAAGTTAGTCATTTTTATATGAATAAATCATAAGAATATTTATTATAAATCAAATTAATCATTATCATTATTGTTGTAGTCACTTTTTAGTGTATTTAACACAAATTTGTATGAATAAAAATTATTGACTTTAGTGCAATTACTAAACTACCCTTCAACTAATGACCATTAATTGAGGAAAAATAATGACCATTATTTTGGACCAGAAAACTCCTAAAAAATTATTATAGTTATACGTGCTTACTCATTGTAATTATATTTAATATGCAAGAAAGATATTATCATATCGAGGTTGAAACTAGTTATTTATAGGTAGTAAGTATCATTTAAATTGCTTAGAGCATGAGAAGCAGAGAAGGTGGTACTGTCTAGTCAGCCTTGTGTATTTTTTGCCCCTAAATGTCTACATCTCATTTACGTTACAGATGGACCTGCTTCGCTAATTGGGTTAGAGTTTCATTCTAATAACCTCAACGCAACGGGGAACATGTGCGATCAGATTTCAACATCTACCGAAACTGCATTGTTTTCCTACTGGCACTACAATGCTATATACAAAGCAAGCAGCTTATTAGTTTGGAAGGATAAGCATACTGACACCGTTACACGTAATTAGTAGGCTTAAACGTCTGGCCTCTTCACTTCCTTTGGAGAGTTGGTGTGATGTGGAGGGGCCGGTTTTTATTTGTTTTCCCTTTATCAGATGTCGACTACATATTAGCCGCCCACAACATGATTTCCAGAGCACTAGCCCCTACATGACAATGTATCAATTTACCATATAGTAGCAATTAACAAACTATAATAGTTCCTTGTCTATCTAGAGGTCATGTACCTGTTTCTCTTTTGGGAATTGTTGTAGTTTCAACTCAAATGTTCAACTTTGTTCCGACTTAATGAATATATGACAATCGGGTGATTAAAGTTTCTAAATGATGATATTTAACTTTGTTCCGACTGCATCTCTTTTTTTTTATGGAAAAGAGATGCAACATTTCCTCATTTTTGGGATATGGCAATTCCTGCTGAGATCATAAAACGGATACATTCATCTCTATCTGTGGACTCTTGTCAGCTTCTGAATCGCAAGGACAGGATGATCACAAGCATGATTAAAGAACGGAATAGCTGCCAGAAAATTGGGAGCCCTATGCAGATTAGCAACTGCACAAATAATGCTCGTAAACAATTTGCAGGTACAGTTGTAGTTGTACCCAATTGATGTGATGCAAGAGCAGACTCCGAATTTTTGTCTGAATTATTCTTCTTCACGGCATGAGATGAGACACATGCGTGCATTACAAATTATATCTACTCGAGACAGAAGGTATCTTCAGGGCATTGAAAATTAGCATACGGAATAGATACCCAAAAACAATAGCTCACTGTTCTTCTCTTCTTTCTTTTTTGAAAAGAAAGACATTTCAACGTTTGGATGAGATGACTCCTCAGCTCACTATATATTATGCACAATAAGTAACTTGTTTGCATCAATGAAGTAAATTTTCGATATCCGTTAAAAATAAGCAGTAAATTTTCTGGAAGTTCTATAATTATAGCATATAACTGATTTAGAAAATCATATATACTATGAGCTTGCCATTGAATCAAATGACAATTGTACATGGAATGATCTTTTAAATGGACTTTTTCTAAGCAAGGAAGCAAAGTTATGTAAATCCTGCACTCAAATCTTTTCAAAGGCAAGGTATGCCTGCACCAGAAGTCTTTGTTCAAATCACGCGCATGCAAGATTGAAGAGAGAGAAAAGAGATGGATTAGAGCAACAACCAATAGGGCATACAGGAGAACAGAGACCTGAGCTCTGAAGTATAGATGCTCATGCTCGCCTGGTACAAAAGCACGAAGCCAGTCATAAACAGAGACATTTGAGCAGCTCGCCATACCATAAACATGCATATTTGTAAAGAAAACGATGATAAAATACTTAGAGGTCTGTGATACGACCGTTTATACAAAGTGTATAATGTTCATGCGGCATCACTTTCCAAAAGGCAAAACAAAAGCGCTAATAGTACAGTATCTGATCCTTCATGTCCACTTGAAGAAACTTCGCTCGAACCCTTGTGAAAATTGCATGTACAACAGATCCCGGGCAACTGAGGCATGAAAACAATATATGAACTGGTTTGAGTCGCACATCATGGACGCCTTCCGCTCCATTGGGCAGCCGGTCTGCGTCGACCAACGCAACCTGCAGCTCGACGACTTCTCCAAGGTCCGCGTCGTCCTCAAGCTAGACCGGCAATGTGAGGTCCCTCCTACTCTCTTCGTGCGCAACAGGGATGGTGGCGTGGGCGCCGCCGTCAAGCTGTTCGTCGTCCGCTACTGGTTCCAGCTGGACGGCGCTCCTGAACCAAGGGACTACGACTTCGTAGCCACCCCTCTCCGCGGCTTCGCCTACGACAACGTCTACACCGGGCCGAACTGGCCCAACGGCTGTGGCGAGAGAGGCGCGGCCCCTACCGGGGGCACGTTCGGCTACCACCCGCGCCATGCGGGCTTGGCTCTTCTTCGCGCTCGGATCGCTGGGCGCATGTGCGAGGGCCGCTCCTGGCTCTCGGAGAAGCTGCGCCGCGCCGTGCGCACCGCAGCACCCGTGCTGCCGCCACCACCCTCCTCCTCCGGTCCTCTCCTTGCCCTCGAGTACGGGTGTGGAGCCCGCCGCGCTCCCCGGACGATGCCCCGGTGGATGTCGCAAAGACCTTTGCGGCCCCTACCATGGATGCGCCAGCCAACTTCCCCAACTCCAGCGACTCCGAAGTCGCCCCGACAACGACGCCGACCCCGACCATGAGGTCACTCGCCGAAGGGGCCGCGCGCGTCGCAAACGGCAGGTCGACGGTGCGTTCAGGCCGAGGCGCAGCGAACGCATCGCGGCCGCGGAACCCTCGAAGTATGTCCCGGCGGTCGAGAAAGCCTCCAAAGTGAAGGCTGCCAAGTTTGACATGACCGGTGTTTCCCGCGCCCTCGTGTCCGCCCTCGAGGACTCGGCGCTCTCGCTCGCCCGCCACCTTCGGGCAATATCTGCGTCCAAGCTCAAGCGCCTTGGCCGCACTCGCATCCCGCGTCGCCGCCTCGCCGAGCTCGACGCCGTGGTGGTGCCCCGTGGCTAAATGAGTTCCTCGGCTTCCCGGCGGCGCGCTCCGCCTAGGGCCAACCGTAGGCGCGCCCTCTCCGGGGATCGCACACCCCGCCGGGTAGCCCGGCCGGCGACTAACGCCCGGCCTCGTACGTGTCTTCGTCGTGTTTGTACCGGCCAGCCTGCGTGCGGCCTGCGTTTAGTTCGCTTAGCTCGTGTCTCGTTCCGTGGTCCGTGCGCCGCCACCCGTTGTGTCCGTGTAACTCTCACTTTGCGTAGCCGGGCCTCCCGCCTCGCGCTATCGTAATGCATGTGCGGGCCTCGTCCGTGTTACACACCGCCTCCTTCCCGCGGTGACTGCCTTTGCTATGGATAGAACGAAAACCCACCGCCTTAGCTCCCGGAACGTGAGAGGTCTCAATGACACGACCAAATGCGCCGACGTCCTTGCCGAGCTACTCCCTCAACGCCTCTCCTTCCCGGCGATTCAAGAAACTAAACTCGCCGCACTCGAACGCGCTAAATCGCGCACCTTCCTCCCTCTCACCTCGCCGCCTACGACGCCGCCCCCGCCACGGGCACTTCGGGTGGCATTCTCTCGGCTTGGGACCCTTCCCTTTTCGCTCTAACCTCCTCGACAAAGCGCCCTTTCTCGCTTACAACCGATCTCTGTTCCTCCTCCGACGGCGCGCATCTGCGCGTCACTAACGTCTATGCTCCTACGCGCCACATGGACAAAGCGACCTTTCTTGCCGAGCTCGCATCCCTCCCTCCTCGCTCCTCACACCCCATGGCTCATTCTCGGGTGACTTCAACTTAACGCGATCCCCGGAGGACAAGAACAATGACAACTTCTCTCTTGCTGAAGCCACGATGTTTAACGACACCATCAATGAGCTAGCCCTCATGGAGATCCCCCGGGCGACCGTGCCTACACCTGGTCCAATAAACGGGACCGGCCAACTCTGGTGCGTCTAGACCGTGCTTTTGTCAACACGAGCATGGAGTGCCATCTTTCCTAGTACAATGCTTTCCTCCATCACTCAGCACTGCTCTCCGACCATACGCCCCTCCTCCTCTCTCGTGTCCACTCTCGGTGCCCTCGCGGGCATTATTTCCGTTTCGATAGATCCCGGGCCGTCCATGCGGAGCTGCGTGACCCGATCCGCGACGCGTGGGGTAGCCACACCGCCTCGAACCCTGCCCAGCGTGTAACTTTCAAACTAAAGCTCGCCGCCGTGCTTGCAAGCGATGGAAGCGAACGATAGGCCCCATTAGTCAGCGAGAATGCGACACCAAAGCTATCATCCGGTCTCTCGATCCGCTCGAGGAGGCCAGGCACCTCACGAACCTCGAATCCCTTCTCCGCTCCCCTGGGCAGTAGAGACCCTCCGGGACCTCACCCGTGAGAAGCTCTACTACCGGCAAACCCGATCCAAAATCCGTTTTGCGGTGGAGGGCGACGAGAATACTAAATTCTTCCACGCTCATGCCTCCCACCGCCTTCGGAAAAACACAATCCAGCTGCTTGAGGAAAACGGCGTTGAGCTTCGCGCCCATCGGGGCAAAGCCGACTTACTCCACTCCTTCTACACCTCTCTTCTAGGCCGTGCCACCCCGCTACTCTGGGCATTCGACCTCTCCACCCTCTACCCTCGCCCATGTACCCGACCTCGGGAGCCTTTCCTCGCCTTTCACGTGCGACGAAATCCGTGCGGCCTTCCGCGCCATGAACATAAACTCAAGCCCCGGCCGATGGCTTCGGACCAGCCTTCTACCGCTTTTCCGGCACTCCGTTCGCTCCGACATAGGCGACCTTTTCTCCGCTTTCCACGACGGGACCCTCGCTCTCGACGGCCTAAACCGAGCGCATCTTGTGCTTCTCCCCAAAAAGGACGTCGCCCGCACTCCCGGACAGCCTTCCGCCCCATCTCTCTTCAGTGGCTGCATCATCAAGTCTATCTCTAAGGTGCTTACTACTCGCTTGCAGCACCGTATTCACGACTTGGTTGGGGGTGACCAATCTGGTTTCATTAGGAACCGCTGCATCTCTCGACAACTTTGTCTATGCGGCTCGAACTCCTTAGTTGCTGCCATAAACGCCGTGCTCGCACCATTGTTCTCAAGCTAGACTTTCGCAAGGCGTTTGACTCGTCAGCCTGGCTCGCCTCGACCGCATCCCGGCAGCCGCAGGTTTTGACCAGCTATGGCGCTCCCGGATTTCCTCCCTCCTCTCGACGGGGAAAACTGCGATCCTCCTCAACGGGGTCCTGTGCCGCTGGATCAACCGCCGCCAAGGGTTGCGCCGTGGTGACCCGCTTCTCCCCCTACCTCTTTATCATCGTGGCGTACGTGTTACGCGCTCCTCATCCACGAGGCGTACAACCAGGGGAGGATCTCCCACCCCTTGTTGACGACTCCCCCGCGGTGCTGCAATATGCCGACGATACTCGATCCTCCTCCGCGGTGACCCTCGCGAACGCAACCGCGCTTAAACAGGTGCTACAAGATTTCGCCTCCGCTACCGGCCTAGCGATCAACTACCACAAGTCGACCTTCGTTCCGATGAATCTAGCGCCTACCGAAGCTGCCGCAATGGCCGCAATCCCGGGCTGCTCTATCTCCCACTTTCCGCAACCCTACCTAGGACTCCTCTTTCGCCCACCAAATCGCACAATGCCGACTACCCGCCCCTCATTGCCAAGTGCGACAAATACCTTGCCGGCCGGAAAGGCTCCCTCCCGTCCAAGGGTGGGCGTCTCATCCTCGTCAATGCGGTCCTCTCCAGCCGCCCCGCTCTATCACATGTGCTCCCCTGCCCTCCCTAAGGGGGTCGTCGCTGCTATCGACCGCCGCCGTCGAGCCTTCCTCTCGGACCGGCGAAGACAGCTTGCTCGTGCTCCAAGTGCCTAATTGCTTGGGAGAAGGCATGCCTCCCTCGCGACGAAGGCGGCCTCGGCATCAAAGACCTCGCCTTGCAAAAATAAATGCCTACTCCTGAAAATAATTCACAAGTTCTTCTCAACGTACACGCTGCCGTGGCAGTCCCGCTACGCTCACACGGCACGCCCGCCATCGCTTCGCCGGGGACTCCTTCCCGCATCTCCTTCTCTCCGATCTCCACCAATCCTACCGAGCTATTAGCCGTGTGCGTGTCCGCAATGGAACCTCCACCTCTTACCGGTTCGATGACCGGCTACCCGTGGGCCCCTTTGCCCGCACCTTCCGGCCCTTTTCTCCCACGCGTTAGATCCCCACGCGAGCGTTGCCACGATGAGGACCGCGGCCGAGCCCCCTACGCACTCGGACTCACCCGCGCTCGCCACGGAGGAACTAGGGGTTCTACGCACACTTACCGCCGGCTTTGAACTTGATGAAGGGCCGGATGAGCGGACATATGTCCGGGATGGTTCCTCTTGCTTTTCCTCTCGCTGCAGCTTACGATGTCCCCGAACTCCACCGGCATCCACGACCCCAACGGCGCTGTGATCCGGGCCACAAAGGTCCCCTTGAAGCTACGCTCGCTTCGGCTCTTATGCCATGACCGCTTGCCGACGAGGACCAATCTCCTCCACAAAGCGATCCCGGATAGGGCTGACTCGCACCGCCCGCGATGCCATGACACCCCGGAGACGGCCGGCCACCTCTTCTTCAGCTGCAGGCCAGCAACACAGCCTCTTCGACGAGATCGGCGTCGCCACCACAGGAGCCTCGCACACACTCTCCATGGAGCCTCGGCTGCCCATCGTCGGACTTCGCCCGTGTTTGGCCGGACATTGTGCTCATGATCCTTTGGCGGCTATGGAAATGCCGCAATGACCTGGTCTTCTCCCGCACCGACACGGACGTGGGGTCGAACATCGGGCTACTCATCCACGACCTCGACCTCCGGGGCTATAGATACAGGAAACATGTACATATCGCCGCCATGCGAGCTAGCGGTCCTATCTCTCCTCTAACCTTATGTAACTCTCTATCTCCCCTCCCCCCCAAATAAAGGGGCTTGGATGGACTCGGCTTCCACCCTCTTGTAAGTTTCAAGTCGAGACTTCGATGCAATATAAGGTGGGTAAAACCCCCGTTTCGCTCGAAAAAAAAAAAACAATATATGAACTGTGAAATCAACAACAAACTGAGTAAATAATAACATGTCATAGCAGATGCAGAGATGTGAGGCGTCAATAGGCCGTCATGGCTACTATACTGTTCCTAGGCTTTCTCACACTTGATATCGAGCCTTCTCAACGGAAAAGCTACGCTGATGTCACTGACATCTTTAGTAATAACGAAAATAAAAACCTTAGTCACCAACATGTTATCCCTGAACAGAGAAGAAATAGAAGAGTTAACAACCTCATCTTGAAGCTAATAAAATAAATTAATGGGCTTAGTTACCACATTAATTATTATCCTCTTTATTGTTAGTTATGATAATTTTTTTATTTTATACCTTGCCGCTCTCTCGATCAATGGTTCACCTTGTAGTACTTTTGGTACATACCTAGCTTCAGATACCTCATAAACATGTTAAAAGATCTCTTAATATTTGTTGGAAATAAATTCCAGATCTGCTCTCTATGATAAACTTGCTCCAGTGCGGGCAGCGAATACAGGCACTCTCTCACCATCTACGATCCTATGAATCAATCAAATGAATAATTAATTAGTAAGTATCTAAAATCAATACTTCACTTTTTTTTATTGATGTTGTTGTTGGTCTAAAAGTATGAAGGTACTATCCACCTATGTTACATCTCAAGAATGAAACCAACAAATTAACGGCATGAAAAGAACAGATTTGTTCTTGAGTGATGCATCAGAATCCTCATAATTCTCGGTGAAAGGAAAGACTGATTCAGTTTGTTTGGCCTCTTTAACTGAAGCTATAGAAGAGTCATGTCCATTGAAAAATCCTGCTTAGATGTCTGATCAATAGAAAAACTTATTGCTTTCTTATAACTTTCTGATGGTAGCAAAGAGTAAAACTAATAGCACTTGCAATTCTTTGTTCAAAAAGGTAACACTTGCAATTAATAAAACAATATTGTTTCACATGTCACTTCCCAAAATGGTATACAACTATAGGACCAGAAAAAACCATCCACCAAAAAGGGAATGCCTCCTCAGATTGGTGGGAAAAATGATCCAAGCTGTCACCTCTCACTAGCATAGGAGTGTCCTCCTAAGAAAAGAAATTAGCTGGAGAGGAAAAAACAGCACGAGAACAATTAGCTTCCTCTCGTGATGTAGTACTCTCCTTGAGAATCTTCAGCCTGCCCATCATCACAGGCAACGATTCATCAGGCCGCAGACGACCACCAAGCCCAGAACGAGAAGATGATCCACCTCCGACCCCACTGTCAGCGTCAGGACATCCTCTCCGAGAACAACCCCGGACGCAGTCTGCTTCCGCGCGATCGCCGCCACGGCCGCACCGTCGTCGGCGCCGCTGATTCTGTAGTCCGATTTGCACGAGCACCCGTCGATGCGGTAGGCACGCCCGCTGCCGTGGACCTTCACAGCGGCGCCATTCTTATCGACCTTCTGAACACTGAACCATGGCTTCTTCACCTCCTCACCGTCGGCGGTGTACCAGAAAGCTTCCCATTTCTTGAACACGCTGAAGCCCTTTCTCCGGATACTGATGAGGGTCTTTCCGGCGCCGTCCATGAAGAAGACTTCGCGGCCGCCCCTGCAGCCATAATTGTCGACGCGGTAGGCGACTCTGCCGTCGGCGCCATACACCGTGCAGCCGTTGCCGTTGAACACTAGCGACTTCATCCACACCGTGTACACTGCCGGCTTCTGGAGTTCATCCGTGGAAGAGGAGGTAAAGGATGAGGCTTCGGGCAAGGGATGGATCTTGGCCATTGGAGGGGTTGAGGAGCTGGTTGTTCCTTTGAGGAAGCTAGCTAGCTTGTGTGAGATGAGGAGGATGGGATGCCAGTGCCCGGCCGGTCTCCCACATTCATTTATAGGTGCTTACTTTTTTTTTCATAATTTCGAGACCTTATTAAAATATTGGCTGCATGATTTGAGATACCCGTTCTTGTGCGCGTCACTCTATATGATAATTTAGTGTTGCCCAAAAAGTTGTGTATGCACGATCATCAGCTACACTAGTTTTGTACGGGCAACTTATTAACATCACGTTTACTTTGTGATCGAGCCGCCGGACTATTGATGAATAATTAATCTATAACATGCTATACGCAACATAACGTTGAGGGCCGGGATATAATACTACTAGTATAAGCAACCGTGGTACGATTAGTGCTTAGTGAGCATGTGAGTTCATATCAAGCACCCCTAATGTTCTAGAGTTCAGTTCAGATATTCAGATTTGTAGTATTAGATGATCTGCTGGTTCTTAGTGTGAATAATGTGCTCATAGATGAAACTGGAGGATTTGCGGATTCATGTTCCCTCATAACAGAAGTTCAGTTGCAATACACCTCAACTAGTGAAATAAAGACATCTAAGAACAATATTATTCTACAGGGAAGTATCCGTAAATTGTCGAGAGCATGAAGACGAGAGAAGGTGATACCTCCCTCTCTTTCCCCACCAATGTCTCTATCTCATTTACGTCAAAGACAGACTTGTTTCGGCAATGCAGTTCACAGGGTTTCATTTATTTTAATAACCTCAACGCAACAGTGAACATGTGCAATACAATTTTAAAATCAAGAAAAATTACATTTTTTTGCACTAGAATGCTAAATACTCCTTCCCTTACTAAATTGTTGTCGCCATTGACTTTTTTAGTAACGTTTGACCATTCGTCTTATTCAAAAAATTTCTTCAAATACAAAAAGTTATATGCTATATTTCAAGTTTCTTTAGTGATAAAACATATTACAAGAATATATATAATATTTCTTAAACTTTTTTTGAATAAGACAAATGGTCAAACGTAATAAAAAAATCAACGGCGACAACAATTTAGTAAGTGAGTAGTATAAAGCAATCAGCTTAGTTTGGAAGGATAAACACTAACATTACAACTAATTAGTAGGTTTAAATTTTTGTCCTCTTTCAAACTTCCTAGGAGTGATGTGGAGAGGTTGATTTTTATTTTTCTTCCCTTTCTCTGAGGCTATATACTTAACCACCCACAACTTGATTTCTAGATAGACCACTACTTATCCCTACATGACAATGTACCATATAACAATAAATAAATTCTAATATGTGCCATGTACATATGTCACAAATCTATCTTGTGCATGAACACACTTTCCTCTTTTTTTCCCAGAACATGCCAAGTTGGAATAATATCTTGTTATTATTGTTGTTTGGTTGTAGTTGGCATCCCTGAGTAAGTAGTTGCCTCGTGTATCTGATCATAAGTTGTACCATTTTGTGATGTAGTTAGTTTTGAGCTGGTGAGTAGCACCATGGGGTGTTAGGGGAGAGAGATTTTGAATGGCTAATGCGTGATCGAAATAATCTTTTGAATCGTTGAACTTGCTTTCTTGTTAAATGAAACAATAGTCCTCCTTGTCTCTTGGCTTTTATGCCAAGTTGGCTCAAGTCGGTTGTGGGGTGATACTTCCACTATAAAGTATAACACATAATGGCGGAGCCATAAATCAACAATGAGATGGGTTGGAGAATGAAATTTGTCTAATAATGGGGGATGGGGGTCTATTTTTTCTCACATTACATGGTTAAATTATGTTTTGTATTGCTCGCAAGAAGTGCTTGGAGCATAGGGGGCCTGAGACACACACACACACACACACACACAGAGAGCACACAGAGAGAGAGAGAGAGAGAGAGAGAGAGAGAGAGAGAGAGAGAGAGAGAGAGAGAGAGAGAGAGAGAGAGAGAGAGAGAGAGAGATTCCTGCTTTTTGGGTAATGGAAACTACAAATCAGCTTCCGAATCATAAGAGCAGGATGATCACAAGTATGATTAAATAACGGAAGATCTGCCAGGAAACCAGGAGCCTTGTGCAGATTAGCAACTGTGCTAATAATGCATGTAAACAATTTAGGTACAAAAATTGTACCCCGATCGATGTGACATGCGAGGGTACACTTCTGGATTTTTGTCTAAATTATTTTTCTCCAGGGCATGAACCCATGCGTTCATTACAAATTATATATACATGAGACAGAAGGAATCTTCGAGGGGATTGAAAATTAGCATATACGGAGTTGAGATTGAATAACATGTAGCGCTAAACTTTGTTGACTGAATGTGCTCTGTTTTTGGAGATGTTTATTTCTCGATCCAAACTTCCTCTACGAATAAGAGATGACAGATGAGGAAACAATATAGCTCACCGTTTTCCTTTTTGGGAGGAAAAAAAGACATCTCAAAGTTTGAATGAGAACAGAAGTGCAGTATGTGCTTGTTGTGTACAGATATGCTTTGCCCGTTTTTTAGTTTATAAAAAAATTCGTCACCTCATTATGTAAATTTCTGCATATCCACAAAAAAGAGAAATAAATTTGCTGGGAGTTCTAAAATAATTATGCACATGACTGTTTCGTAATGTTTGTGTTAACAATTATCCAGTCTACATTAATATTTTATTTAAAAAGAATGGGTAATTAAAATCCCAAGTAAAGAATCACATTATGTATGTTTTAGCATGTTCTTCCCATTTAATCAGTTGGTCAAATGAAAATTGTGCATTGAACCCGAAGTAAAGTTTTGCATCTTTTGAACATAGACCACGGTAGCCTCTTTTCACATGAGAAGAAGAAAGCAAAAACTATGCAAATTAAGGCAACTGCGTGGACTGGCATCTATTCAAAAGCAAGATATGCAATCCTGCACCAGTCTTGTGCATGCAACTTTTTGAAGAGAGAAAAGGAGATGGACTACGAAACTAAAGCAAATGAACAACAGTCAACAGGGCATTGAGCTTTGAGCAGGGATACTACTTGTTGATGGTTGTTGGATACTGCTCGCCGAGCTCTGAAATCGAAGTATAGATTCTGCTACAAAGCAACATAGAGAAAGAAATGTATCAACACGGTAACACCGCTCACATTTGAGCATGCAGTTCTCGCCTTGCCATAAACATGTCGTATATTTTAAAGAAAAACGAGGACAAAATACTTAGAAAGACATGTGACACCACCGTGTATACAAGGTGTATAATGTGCATGAAGCATCACTTTCAAAAAGGGGATACTAAAGCGCTAATAGTAGGGTATCTGATCCCTAATGTCCACTTAAACAAATTTTGCTCTTACTAACCCTTGTGAAAATTGAATGCAGAGAAGAGCCCACCAAATTAGATTCTTAAAAATTGATCACGTCTGTAATATTATAAACAATGAAAACTGCAGGAATGGTGACCCCGGCCGTGCCTACCTACCTGCTTGTATAAATGCAACGGGCCAATGCAATGATGTTCATCTCATCAGGAAAACATGGCCATCGCTAGGATTCAGCCGCTCAATGCTCACCTGAACCCTTGTGTTACTCCGGCTGATCCGGAGAATAAGCAGGTTTACACGGTGTGGATGAAATCCCTGGTGTTCAACGGCCACGGATGCACGATCTACGGCCAGGATGGTCGCGTGGCCTACCGTGTTGACAACTATGCTTGCAGCCGCAGCCGAGAAGTGTATGTCATGGACAGTGGCGGTAAGACGCTGATCAAGCTCCTCAAGAAGGTATATACATGAACAATAATTACGCCGCATACATGAGGTTTTTCGAGGAAATTCTAGCACCGGAAACGCTTACCTTTGTGATCTTCGATGCAGAATTTTGGAGTGTTTAAGAAATGGAAGGGCAATGCATACTGCAATGGCGCTGGTGGTTTGGAAGAGGAGGCTGGTGAACCATGGTTCAGTGTTCAGAAGGCGCATCGCATTCTGGAAGGAGGGACAGTATAGCATGAGATTCGTTGTGACTGTCCATAACTGCGGAAAGGTGTACAAGATTGACGCCCTGTCGCACAAATCTGAGTACAAAATCAGTGCTGCTGATGGCAAAGTCGTGGCCGAGATGAGGAGGAAGCAGACGGCATCAGGGGTGGTACTTGGGAAAGACGTTCTAACACTGACAGTGGAACAATCTGAGGATCTCCTGATTGTTATCGGGCTTGTCATTGTGTGTGGCCTCTTCAACCGTTGCATCTGAGATTCAAAGTGGAGGAAAGGATACGGACATACGGTTTAAATGGTTTAAAAACTACTAAAGTTAGAAATATTTCTTTTTTTGCAAATTGAAGGATTTTTTTTGGATCCTTCGCTTATGCACATGTTGACTAAATGTTTGTGAGTGGTAGTACTTTCTGTGACACTATGTACTAGTATTTTGAAAAAAGAAGAATGCTTAGATTTTTCATTGCTATGGTAAAGGTTGGGATTCTTTTCCCATTATCTACAAAAAAATTTTCTTTGTTATGCTTACCTCTCTGTTCGTTGTTGATTTTAAAGTTTCTTATATCCTTCGTTGCTTCCTGCTTCATCAGTTTTGACAAGAGTCAAATACTAGAGTTCCCAGCTGTTTGTTGAAAGAATAAAAATATCAGTCGAATTCGTTATTGGTTCATAAAGCACGCGCCTGAAATTTTGTAGCAGGAACAGTATAAAAAGGCCTGAACTTTTTGCTTTGTTCAGTGTCCATGACCGTGAGTGGTCAGTGGTGTATTCAGTAGAGTGCTGAACAGAGATAAATAGTACTAATCCCTGAGTTTGTACTGGTTCTTCTATCTTACAAAAAACAACAAAATAAAAACGGAGAGGGCATCGTAGACGGTGTTATCCATACAAAATATGGCAAGCAACAAATGTGGAGCAATCAGTTTTTTTTAAAAAAATATATAAATGGAGGGTTCATTCAAACACATGTATCACACGTTCACAGCGACGAGATAATAACAAAGTCCATGAATTGACCAATAACTTTGTACCGAGACTACCAGAGAACAAAATACATGAATTGAATAAAAACACTCTACACTAAATTCCTGGTTTAAGTTAAACAGTTGGGTCTACTGAATACACTGCTACGGACAACACTTTTTTTTAATCTGATTCAAATCTCGTACAGCATTCCAACCTGCAACGTCTTGGCATGATCAATCTTGAGCGTCGAGATGCTGGACCTGAAATTCTTCTGCAGGAACCTGTAGAGGATGTTGACCACGAACCGCTTCAGCCAGTTGTGGTCTTGGCCCAACTGCAGGATCGTCCTCCCGAACACGAACACGTAACCATCCCCGAGAGCCGAGCCCATGAGCTCGGCCTCCTCGGCACTGCCGGCCACCTCTTTGAGCGCGGCAATGGCGGACCCGACGAACCCGTCGCCGACGAGGTCGTGCTTGTCCGTGTATCCGTACTGCACGATGCAGCTGTACACCCCCGCGGGCTCCTGCCTGGACACGAGGAACCGCTCCTCGGGCAGCACCGACCTCACGGGCACGTCGCGCACGGTGACGAACACCGTCAGCTCACGGAGGCACGCCGTGTGCTCGGCGTAGCGGCGCACGATCGGCGGGAAGCCGTTGACCAGGTCAGTGCAGAAGATGCAGAGGCCCGGGGCGCGCGCGCTGCGCGCCACCAGCGCGTCGAGCTCCGCGGCGCCCACGGCGTGGCGCGACTCGTACTCGACCTTGAGCTTGCGGCCGTACGTCCAGGCCAGCGTGGGCACCAGGAGGAACACGGCGATGGCGAACGGGACCCACCCGCCTTCCGCGACCTTGTTCATCAGCGCGCTCATGTACACGCCTTCGATGGCGACGAAGCCGGAGAAGAAGAGCGAGGCCAGCACAATGTGCGTTTTCCAGATGACGAGCATCACTATGGTCATCAGGTGAGTGGTGATAAGCATGACAAAGATCACAGCGACGCCTGTATGCCAATCAAAAGGACAGTAAATTTCATGGAAGAATAAATTATCGAAACCACTGAGATGCATATGCTAAGCTATCTGAACTGCTTACCAAATGCACGGCCAATCTCCGGTCCACCCCTGAACCCGACGGTGACGAGGATACACACGACCATCAAGAGGTAGTTGATCTCGGGGCAGTACACCTGCCCTTCATGCTCCTCCGAGGTGTGCTGAATGGTGACCCGAGGGAAGCAGCCGAGAGCGACAGACTGTCGGATAATGGAGAAACTGGCAGATATCAGAGACTGGCTCGCAACAATGGCGGACAGAGTAGCAACCACGAACATTGGCCAGAACAGGGGCTCAGGGATGCTGCTGTAAAATGTTGTGCTCAGCTGGGAAGGGTGCTTGATCAGGTACGCAGCTTGGCCGGAGTAGGCCAGGAGCAAGGACGGGTAAACTACAGCCGAAAAGGCCATCTGTTGCATGGGAATAAAGGGGCACATGATGATGAATTCGTTGTTGCTTTTTTTTACTTTAAAGTATAAGGGAAAAGGATGTACTTACCTGGATTGATTTTTTGTTGAAGTGACCCAAGTCGGCAAACATAGCTTCAGCACCTGGTTGCCATCACAAAGAATTACAGCCAAACGTAAATTAATACTTCCACACCAGATGAATGAAAAAAAAACATTTTCATTGTTTTTTATTATCTTCCTTAGAGCAGCTATGGATTGCAAGTAGTAATAGATTAAAAATTCTAACC
This sequence comes from Chloris gayana, assembly GCA_031894775.1. NCBI lineage: Eukaryota > Viridiplantae > Streptophyta > Magnoliopsida > Poales > Poaceae > Chloris > Chloris gayana. Next base: position 136,697 of record JAUNZO010004729.1, read on the forward strand.
TGTGATGCAGAGAATAACAGCTCCAAGCTGCTCCCAACCAGCCCTTTTATCCTTTGCGAAATAGTTGTAGATGTAATGGGGTGACACCGCTTTCAGAACAGGAGGGTGGTACTTGAATATATTATACACTCCAATCACGGCCATGGAGCCGAACCACAGGAGCATGATCGGCGAGAATGAGAAGCTCACTCTGCTCGTGCCGAATCGCTGGATAAGGAAAAGAAGTACCAGGATCACCACGCTCATGATGACAACATGATCTGGAACAGACAAATTCATTTAATGTCGAATATCTGACAGACCTTCCTTACTACAATGCCTATGAGAGCAGGAACTGAAATTACCTTGTGTAATGTGCGAAGATCTGGATTCGATTCCTTGAACGGCCGAAAGGACTGAACAAACAGACCATGAAAGATTCAGTAGGGGAACCAGGGAAATCTGAATGACGGTTGAGCTGCACTTTGATAAAGACAGGACAGGACAGGACAGGAGGAACTAAGACGATTACCTGAGATGGCTGGGGTGAGTGCGCCATCTCCTATCATCATGCACGTCCCAAAGAGCACGAAGTAGGTCACTGCAGATTGCATCTTGGAGCTGCCCTCGAGCCACTGGTGCAGCTTCGACGGCAACCCTCGCCCCTTGAGGCCATGGAAGCTGAGGTTGACGTCGGACTCGAGCCGCGTGACGGGCACCGGCGTGTCGCCCTTGAAGTTGACGTGCTGGCGGAGGAGCGAGTAGAGCGCGAACGTGCCGCCCTCGCCGTGGTCGTCGGCGCGGAGCACGATGAGCACGTACTTGACCAGGCTCATCACCGTGAGCGTCCAGAAGATGAGGCTCAGCACGCCGAGGAAGTCCGTCTCGTCGGCGTCCGGCAGCACCAGCGACGAGAACACGTACAGCGGCGACGTGCCCAGGTCGCCGTAGACGATGCCCAGGGACTGGTAGGCAAGCAACACCGTCTGCCACCTCGTGAACACCTGCTCGATCCAGCAGAGATCACGTCATATCAATTATGCATCAGTGAGAACTAATGACGAAATTTTTTGGATGGACGTACCATTGGTTCTCGGTGTTTCATCTTGTAAGCTTGGCTGAAGCCGAAGGTTCGATGCCCGGCGGCGCTGCTTGTTCCGTCATCCACGCTGACGCTGTTCTTCTCGGCGCTGACCTCTAGGATGAGGTCGCCGTCGGCGCGCTGGGCCATGTTTGTGAGCCTCCGAGACACAGATTTGGCTTGCGAATCTTGCTTGTTGAGGTTTTTGTAATCGCAAGTCTGTTTGTTTTACGCGTTTCTATTGCAAAAATAATCAGATAAGTAGCGGCCGTTTAATTTAAACTGAAAGGAAGAAGTAGATTAACTTTACCTGATCAATGTAACCCCAGACCAGGACTGAAAAATAATCGCTAGACTAGATCAAACTACACGACATTACCACGATCCTCACAATTCGAGATCGAGATTGGTGGGAGGTGAACTTCCGAGCCGTTTATGGCGTTGCGGCCGCAAAAATGCAGATGCTGGCGAGGATTGGAGCAGAGTAGGGGCGGCGGCGGCGACGCATTGTGCTCGACGAGAAGATGGGAATGCCGTTGATGCGGAACGAGCGATACAGATTAGAGCCTCCTCACTTTGGGCCGAAAAAAGGAACTAATCTCATTTGGGCCTTGTCGTTTTTATGGAAATAGATCCACACAGATCTGTCCTGCATACGGATTGAGTGGTTCAGACTTCTTTCGACTTCATCCAAGTCATCGCTGCTCACTGAGTTAGAGTCATGGATTGGTCGCTAGGCCTTCAAGGCATGGAATAGGTATGGAATGGACTGGAATCGGGTTAGTTACCATACCAATCCATGCGTAATCGAACGACCATTTCGAGTTGAGTGCGAGCAATTCACATTTTTCATTCGCTATGATTTGTAGCTACGATCCATGTGGTTCCGTGACAAAACGAACAGACATTGGCTGGGCTGGTCCTTTTTTCCTTTTGTTGGCCCGTGTTGGACTTAAGCATGGTGGCAAAAATGTGGCCCGTTATCTAATTATTACAAAAAAAAGCTGATGTTGAAGATGAAAATGGCGGGTGACGTGGCAGTAACTGTAACACGTCTTCTTTCTTCTACCTCCCGACGAACTCGCCCCCTCCCCGCCCGCGCCTCATCACTCCCCACCGCACCGACACGACGCGCCTCCGCAGCTAAAACCCTAGCCCCGATCCAGATGGCTGCCGCGCCGCAGCCGGCAGCGCCGGCAGCAGCGGAAGGGGCCGCGCCGGCGGCGCCCCAACCCGCGCCCGCGGCGCCGCGGCCGTACGAGGTGGCGGTCGCCGCGGCGGAGCTCCGGCCGGTGGACTGCAACCTAGCGGCGCTGTGCGACCACGTCCAGGCGGAGGGGTTCGGCGCCGGCGCCTTCTCCGACGTCGTCGTCGAGGCCATGGGCACCACCTACCGCCTCCACCGCCTCATCCTCTCTCGCAGCGCCTACTTCAGGTGAGCCCTTCGAATGTAGAGCCCTGGGGGTCGTTTTAGTCCTCGGGTATTGAAATCGCTGCTGCGATCTGACCACTGCGACTGTTTCGAGGCTGGAATTACATTTCTACCTTAACCGGACGTTTTCTCCGATCCCCTTTTTGTGTATTTTCTCTCCCTTGTTTAATTGGCCATTAGAGTATTTTTACCTGATATACAAGAACCTACTACAGAAAGCAACTATCATGTCAATAGCTCGTAATAATACCTTAACTGGAACTCTGTTTTAGGATGCCTTTCCCTGTTTTCGGATAAAGCTTAAACGGTATGTCACCCTTTGGATTCCCATGCTTCATTTTAAGCCACAGATCAAGATTCAAGCTAAAACTCATATTTAATGAAAATCGGCTGCTAGTTAGTATGGTTGCAGTAGAAATCAACTGATTATCCTGATGGATCTAGGTGAGGTAAACCTCAACTTGATGCTTATATGGGACTTTGGCACTCTTCTCTAGTGGTTTCTGTGGATGATGTATTACTTCCTTAGCTGCTTGCACCAATATCTATACTACTATAATATTTTAATGAAACTTCCCAACATTTGCATTCATGTATCTTTTTGTTTTCATGCTGTTCATTTTAATGGAACATATTGGGATCTCCTTCTGCAGCTTTTCCATTTTGCTTACATTATTTTCTTACTAGCACATACAAGGATTGTGCAAAGGGCTACAATTGCTAAACAACTTCTGCATGAAAACGACTGGCAGGAATATGCTACATGGTCCTTGGAGAGAGGCTGGAGCACCCACAGTGGTCTTGCATATAGATGACGCTAATGTTGATTCAGAGGCAATAACCATCGCACTGGCATATCTTTACGGCCAACCCCCAAGCTTAATGATAACAATGCTTTTCGGGTGCTTGCAGCAGCATCTTTCCTGGATCTTCAGGTTTAATTGGCCCATTTTAATTATTTATTTGACAGATTTTCTTGTGCCTATATTTTCACACTCATATGGCCGATTGCAGGACTTATGTAGAATATGTACTGATTTTATTATTTCCGAGCTTTGGACATCAAACTTTTTACAATATCAGGTAGGCTCAATACTATCAAGTAGCTTGTGTTTGTAACTATGTACATTCAGGACATCAACATTTTTTTTAACATTGAAATATTCAGTTTCTTTTCTTTGATCGTTTGTAGGTGGTCTTAACTTTATGTTATTGCCAATAGTTGTTTGCAGAGAGTCAAGACTATGGTAGTCATGGAGAGCGTGTCAGAAATGCTTGCTGGGGATATCTCTGTCAAAGTGCCACTCTGGAACTACGAGAGGTGAGTAGCATTCATAAGAATTTTGCTGGTGAAATGGTGAACATTTTTAATCATTAAAAATGTGATGCAACGTTTCAAAGGTCTACCAGATTCCAGTTTGCTTGCCACCAGTATTGTTTATTGAGATGACTGCATGTGAATTAAGAGTTTTTTATATATATTCAATATTGATAGAGCTCATCTGATTAAGGATTTATGGATGTGCCATGTCATCCATGCATTAAATTATCGCAATATCTTGCTATGGGTTACATGAATGGGCTATTGTATTTATTTTGTTATTTAAACCATCAGCATGCACACTATCTTGTACTGATATGTTTATGATTAAAAATGGAGGTGGTATGAAAAAATCACAGCGAGTAAAATACACGGGCGGTCCCTAAACTTGTCTCGGTGTGTCATCTAGATCCTCAAACTTTGAAAATGCATATTCAAGTCCATAAACTTGCTAAATCGTGTCATTTAGGTCCAATGCACCGAAAATGCCCCTAAGTTGATGATGTGACTGATAAATAACTCTATGATCATAGTCCATGCTAATGAAGGACTTTATGTTTGACTGCAACATGCACAATCATAGATAATGAGATGCGAAGCGATGAAATAAGGGCTATTTTCGGTACTTTGATCTAGATGACATTTTAGCAAGTTTAGGGACCTGAATATGCATTTTGAGAGTTTGGGGATCTAGATGACACTCTGAGACAAGTTCAAGGACCACTGTTGCACTTTACTCAATCACAGCTATTATCTGTTCAATCATATAAATATTTTCTTTTCTTTTTTTGGACCATGAGTGGTTACAAATGTGATTAGTCTTGGCTGGGTTTCAACTTTCAACACTCAACATATGTTCTCTATGGATTATGAACTTGCTGGGGCTTTCCTTACTCAAAAGCGTGCTTTTTATTTTGCTTTCGGAAGGTACTGCCGAAGCTTTCTTCACAAACTTTGCATGCTCTCCTTACATCTGACGAGTTGTGGGTACCTAACGAGGAGAAACGGTATGTTAGTATTTTGTTTTACTTGTCTGCTGAATGGTATTACAAGCCCATTTGTGACAATGGCTATTTGAAGGTTTGAACTAGCATTGTTTACACTGCTTGCAAAGGTTACTGTGTGTGAGATACAAATTAGTGGAAATGAAACAAGTTCATCTAATGCTTGTTACATGAGGAAGGGGAAAACCCTGATGAGTGACCCTGGCGAGGAACAACTTATGGGGTCTGAATTGCAGAGCTTGAAGTTGCATGATAATTTGGGAAGTGAAATTGGCCATAACATCATTGATATTTCAGATACGGTAACTCAAGAGTCAAGACTATCGAATCATATTCCACAAACTTTATGTGTTTTGTTCAAATGTTATGCATTTTCCTTGTTTTGTCAAAATTTTTTAATGTGAAGCATGGGAATTACATTAAGACTGTACTGTTATTCTGAAATTTAGAATGGTGAAGCTTCCACGAGGATGCGGAATGATCGTTCCACAGGAGGATCATCTGGAGAAAGCACTTCGTATCAATTTAATGAAAACATTTGGCTTTCTAGTGACCAAACCTCAAAAGGTTTCTCAAGAGCTTCTACTGAGTGGGGAAGGCCAAATGCGCCACTTTGGGGTGGTAGGGTTGTTGGTCGGCGGCAAGTTAGATGCACAGGAGGGAGCTCTTGTCTATCTACAGATGAATATAATGCATTTATCAATATATTTGAGAGAGGTTCTCTTCTTTACTGCAACATGTCATTTGACTCGCTGTTAAGCGTTCGAAAGCAACTTGAGGAATTTGGATTCCCTTGCAAAGCTGTCAATGATGGTCTATGGCTACAGGTTTTTGTTCTACTCTGCTTGTAATAAGTGCTCTGTTCCTTTTAGGGCTTGACTTTTATGATTTGGTATTGCAGATGCTTCTTTGTCACAGAGTGCAGGCGATTGTTGCTGATACTTGCAGAAACTGTTGCCTTACAAGTAACTCTTGTGCATGCAAACAAGCATATGTGGGCTCTCATACCCACTACAGCAGGCAGGACCATGACCGGAGCAGTACTTCTGGTACTGTAGGTAATATCTACCTTGCGGATGCCCAGGTTGATGGGAACGGTGGTCTTGGGCCTGTCCGTGTTAACATAAGAGGAACTGTTGATGGACTTGCTGGTATTGGGAGGGGAAACTCAAATGTGCCTGGTGCAGCATGGGCTCCTACACGTTATGTCTTCTCCCGTTCGTATGGGCTTGGTTCAAGAAATGGTCAGCAATCATTTGCCAATGATGAATCAGAACCTAGAATTGATCGCAATGGGGCTATTTCGGTGGATGGTCTTACTGCATTAGTTAATCTTAGCCAAGAAAACAGTGTTGTTCATCAGCAGGCAGAAAGTCCATTTGAGGCTGCTATGCAGACAAAATATTGTAGTGTTGCATCTGTTTCCACTCCAGGTGGCTCTTCTGTCCAGATGCAGGAGTCAAAAGAACATGAACTTGAGTCAGATTGGGAGGTCACAGAGGACGCAACTATTTCACTAGACATGAAAACACCGCTTAGTCATTTTCCTCCTTTCCGGTTTGGGTAAGACAACTGAGTTATTCTGTTTCTGTTGTTTCATCATCAAACAGCAAAGCCATTGGAACCGACTTGTTTATCTAGCTGGCCTAAATGATGAGTAATGTCTCCCAAGTCATGCAAGAGGTGGTCTCACCCCTAGGAGAGTTTACAGATAGTACCAACTAACCAAAAAATGTTCTGTTATTTATTTTTATAGGTTGCAAGGACTTAGAATTGGGTTTACACATTGATTCCTTATTTTAACATGCATTGATCAGCTTACTGCTGCTCACAGGGTTGAGTTTGAAGATGTGCACAGACTTGCTGATGGTCAGGTGAAACATTCCCCTGAAGTATTTTATGCTGGCTCTTTTTGGAAGGTTAACTTTGTCGCCTTAAATCTAACCGTGCTTCAAATGGCTTAAATCCAGTTAAGTGATATATATAGAAACATTTGCAGGTCAGCGTTCAGGCATTCAATGATGAGGATCCTCATGGGAGACGTACTCTTGGTATTATATACAATTTTTTATATTCTCACACATGTCTATTGGCTCTTTTGATAATGCTAATACTTAATTGACAATGTAGGACTTTTTCTTCATCGACGCAAGGCTGAGCTGTTAGACCCCCTGAGGAAGGTGAGTGATTTTACTGGATCCAGATGTTAGACATTATGATCAAGTAATAAACTTTGTATTCCTCAGGCCCATATGTATGTAGACCCCCGTGAAAAGGTTACTGCTCGGTATCAGGTATTGTCCTCTTATTTGTCATTGTTTTGCTGTGATATGTTGTATGGGTTAATTTGCCATTTGTATTGTGTAGCTCATCTGCCCATCGAAAAGAGAGGTCGTGATATTTGGAAGCCTTAAGCAACCTGGGACTCTGCTACCTAAAGCCCCAAAGGGTTGGGGTTGGCGCACTGCTATACTTTTTGATGAGCTTGCGGATCTTCTCCAGGGCGGAGCCCTGCGAATCGCTGCAGTAGTCCAGCTTGTTTAAGCCAATAATTGTGTCAAAAAAAAACAACCTGCAAGGATGTTGAGATTATCTCATTGCTGCATGTAGCTGAAAACTGCAAGATAGGAAATATATATTGTTCAAATGCGTATTACTTGTAGCCATTTATACTTATGTTTTAGAGTGTGATAATGGGTTGTATATATATAGTGCCATGTTGTTTGATAGTGATATATAGATCTTAGCTCGAATCAGCTCCGTGTGGAATAGTAGCTGTTTTTAAATTTTCTTTCTATATATCTTTACAAACGGAAACACAGTTTACTTCCATAACTATAATTTGAACACCACTTCTGATATTAAACTTTTTTTCCCTCTGGGGTAACACATTTTCAAACCTTAAGATCACACTGCTGTGGTACGGTGCACACCTTCTATGCTGTGTTCATGTTCACGAGATACACTACAGAGTTTTTGCCCTAAACTAAACTGTGTAGTACTTTACTTTGTATCTTTTTTTTTGTTGAGAAATACAGTATAGATGCACACTTGATATACATATAAAAGTATTCACCCAACGAACATGCGCATGCACACTACCTTATTAACCATAAGAAATCTAATTATCTGAGCTAAGTTTCTGTAGTACTCAGTATCTGATAATTTGACTCCCTAGGACAATAAGTGCACAACATATAGAAATATATATAAATAGGATTCATATTAAGGAATAGCACGGAAAGTAATTTTAAAGATGTAATAGATGACAATTTCAACCTAGTATCCTATCCGCTTCCCTTGTGAAAGCAGACAATACAAAAAAGAAGAAAATATATGTTGAAATTTCATTCGGGGTAAAGTTTAAGTTCTGTACTAAAGAAATCCACACCGACATCCACACTATAATATGGTTTACAAAGAGAAAAAATTGCATAATATCCAATGTTTCTCTCTCCATATATCCATCTAGTCTAGTTCATTGGACCCCAAGCAAGGTCTATAAGTACAGAATAGGTACGCTCTCTTCTCATCGCACTCAGCACCAATGACATTCAACAAGAATGCAATTGTTTTCTTCACCCTGGCCTTGCTCCTCTTGGCTTATGGTAAGTAAGAGACTGTTTTAGCCTCTCACATTCAAAGGAAGTACTACAATTTGCATAGGAAGAGCATAGAGTTGTGCTAAGCTATGCTATACTGATCCTTTTTTCAGATTTCACTAGAACGAATGCAGCGCCCGATGACCACCATCTTGAAGCTATCCTTGATCGTGCTATACAATGATTTCAACTACGCTTATTTATTTGTTGAATCCAAAATTTAACTGCCACACATATTTTAACTTGATATTTTTAGAACTAAAGAACAACTCTTTTTTTAGCTCAGAACTAAGGAACAACTCTTGCATACTAAATCATTAGAATTCATGTAGATTAATATAAAAAAATGAAACTTTTCATTTCTAACTTGCATTACATTTATCGCAATTGCACCGTAGCTAGCTATATACACGTAGACCTAACTACAGCTCATGTATTAATATTATTTTCTATATATAGAGATATGAAAGAAAACCCAAACCATATTAAAAAGACTAATATTTGATTCTGCACCACACAATCAGCAGCAAGGTCAAATTTTACATTGCCAAAGGAAAACCTTAGCACAAACATGTTTACTGCTACAGGAATATAATTTCATGATAAATCCTAATCTGCCACATAGCTAGTGTCAATTTTTGTCACCTCTATATATATACACTATACCACAGCACGACATTAGTGTCTGGCGATGAGTCGCTAAAAGCCTCTTTAGCCTCTCACGGTCGGTCGCTAAAGACCTTTAGTGACCTATGTTTTAGGTCGCTGTAAGTGGCGTCGCTAAAAGCAAAATATACAGATAAAACGTAGAGGCTCATGGCGCGACATACTACTTCCATTCACAAGTACAAATCAACACAGCTCAACATGTTGCGTGCATTTTTTGCCTTGACAAGTCACCTGCCGTTGGAACTAAAATTAGGACTTTTTGGATAAATAACTAGAGTTGTTTTTTTTCAAAAGAAAAATGTAATTTCTTGTTGAGTTCAGTTCTGTTTTTTTTTTTGTAATGAGAAAGGTATGGTTTTTAGTGATCCACAGTAGTGTAAATCCATTTGAAGCTTTAATGTTAAAATGTAATAAAAAGCATAAAGTGCATAACATATATCCACCACCCTATTAACTAATCTATATTATTATCATCAATACTACTCTACATTTTTATGGAGGCATTCGAATGTGAGTTAATCTACAATGCGAGGTCATATAGAGGGTTAAATTACTTTCCATGGTGTCGAGTTAACAAAAGGCAGTAATGGTCACTTCCACATACTTAGTATCAAAGTTATAATGGTCATGTTTGCATAGGCATAGATATCATGTCTATCATACAAAATATGGTTTTACATTTGTATCCATGAAGTCGACAAGAAAATTAAATATAGAGTATGCAATCTATAATGTTCATATCAATGAAGGTAGATCAACCAAGCAAAAATAATTTCTATGATTATGAAACACATTGACAACCTTTTCATGCGCCTTTGATATGATCATTCCGACCAGAAATGTAAATATTTCTGAGTTGATAAGAAAAAGTCAAGCATTTTGAACTTCGATCAATAACATATAAAAATAAAATATTTTCAATAGAAAATAAAATACATATCATCATTCTTTGCTATTAAGAGTCAAAGTTTTGAATATTTGTCTTTGATCAACCCCGAAAGTACTTACTTTTTGGGACAGATGGAATATTAGGTACCCATGCATGAGCTACTCTTACATTCATGATTTTAAAGCCAACATAAATTAAAATAAAGATCCAATATTTGGTCTTACATATGCATCTAGCTATATATTAAATATATAAATTGTACAATATCTAGTTTTTGGATTTCCATATCTGTCTCTAAGATAATGAATGTCGGCTGCTGCTAAAACAACACGTATAAATATTGTACATATATTCTCTTCTCATCACACCAATCAGTAGCAATGGGAGTCAACTCTAAAGCAGTGGTTTTCGTTTTCTTCCGTTGGTCTTACTCCTATTGGCCTATTGTAAGTTAAACTAAGAAACCGAGCTCTCATTTTTTTAAAAAATTGTATAACAATGACAGAAGCCTTTTACAAATTGCATCCCATACTGACATATCTGATGTGATCTATGGATCATGGTACTAGCAAAAAGCGTAGGTAATTGCTAATTTTGAGACACTATGTGGTTACAGGTGCAGAAGTAGTAAAAACCTGCACAATGCCAAGTGCGTGGTTCCGTGGAAATTGTGTCGGCAACAAGTATTGTGCGAGTGCCTGCCACCATGAGCATGAAGGTGGGGCTGGTGCGTATTGTGGCAGAAGGAGGATTTGTCCAAAGTCCACTCCCTACGATGGTGAGATCAAGAATAATGACTTGAACTATTAAACCCCCATGCAACCCATGGTAACGAACCACCACCCGAGATCGGTCCACCAGGAGGATTTGATCCTCCACCAGATGACCATCCACAAAATTCTGACATATTGTTATAAGATAATGCTTACAAATCATGTGGGAAGTAATATTGAGATGAAATAAAAGGCAGTTCACAAATATTTGAGTGGATATAGGCCAGTTTTCTACGATCCTAGACCTTATTGTATATTGTGACCGATACGTGCTAGCATGGTAACCAAAATTCCAAAACAGAATTTATCCTTTTCACGGCTTAGACATTGGTTTCCTTGTTAGGGTGTGTTCGTTTCTGGGGTCTAAATTTTATAGCTGTCATATCAAAAAGAATCTTACTATTTAAGAGTATTAAATAAAGTTTAATTATAAAATAAATTACAGGCCCCTAGACTAATTTATGAGACGAATCTAATGAGGTTAATTAAGTCATGATTAGAAGACGGTTACTGTAGCATCACTTTAGCAAAACTAAAATTAATTAAGCTCATTAGATTCATCTCAAAAATTAGCACCAATCTGTCAATAGGGTTTTGTCATTAAATTGATCAAAATATTCATAAATAGTAAGATTCTCTTTGATGTGACATTGCTAAATTTTAGAGGGCAGGAAACGAACATGACCTTAAAAAACAACTGGTAACATATTCAATTAGCAAAAACAAATCAATGGCATTTGCACATTCAACTCGGAACAACAGACACCCAGTGTTAGGGTTGGACAAAGACGTGGAAAATGGACCAACCAAGTCTAGTTTAATTTCACAACACCGTCAGTTACCATGCAATTTTGTTTTTGAATTTTCAAAAAATTTGATACAAAAATTTACAAAAAAAACTAGGTGTGAAATGAAGAATTATAGTGAAAGAAGTTTATGAAAGAAAGCACATTTGAGTGGTAAAATAATTGTGGAAGGGGAAATACAGACAAAAATAGAAAAAGTGGTAAAATAATTGTTTCCTAGTTATTTATGCACCATATTTGTTCAAAAGCTATATGTTGTATTCAGCTATTTATTTTTTCAGGACTTGATTTTTTTTTGTGAAGGGTACTTAAACTCATAATGTATGGGTTATATATGTATTGTAAGTTTAATGTATGTTTCATGGATTATAAGAACTAATATTATTTCTAACTTTTTTTCTCTTCAATTTTCATTTAATCACGATTTGGCCGAACTATCGTCAGTAAACCAGTTAAATTGCTCGATTATCACCGCTCAGTTGCCCAACCTCGAAACCAATCGTTATTCATTTGAATTTGATTTTCAAACGGTTTTATCGGCAACAACAGTGTCTAGCTCAAACAATATTGTTTACCTTGGCGAGTACACCGGATGAAGACTCGAGCAATGGCAGGCCATTGAAATCTCAGGCATGGCCATTATGCGGGGCATGTTTGGCACAGGTCCAAATAAGAGCAGCGCTAGGCAATGTGTGGAAAAAACTCATGCACACAATTAAACATGAAAAGAAACCATTATAGCGCTAGGCAATGCGCGAAAAAAAACTCATGCACCAGCTTGCACAATTAAGCGCACAAAGGCACATTACTGACGCTACAGTGGAGCAATGGTAAAACTGCCATTTTAGCTGTAATCAGGCATGTTTTTTTTTTCGGAGAACAATGTCTGGCATGTATTTCATTAAGAAGAAGTAAGAGGCTACAATAAGATGATTCTCACAAAGTATCACCCCAACCACACTTAGCAACTACAACAAGGACGCCACCTGTAACCTAGTAACAACAAAGACACCAGCTGTGTTGCCAAGCTCCATCACACTACCATCGCAGCTCCAACCACCACAAACACTGCCACAACACCGCCAAACAACAATTCAGAAGATTCAAAGACGAAGCTCCAACAAGAAGCACACCTTAGTTCAAGACAACGCCTCGTGAAGGATGCTGGAGCTCAAGCACCGCCATTGGTCTGTCGAACCTGAACCAGGTTTACACCTGAAAGACCACAACGGATGGAATAGCTCCATGTCACGCCTCGAACAGGGAAACGACGTTAACAAGCGTAGGCCGTCGCACCTTTCGGCCGGAGGATCCCGTTCCATCCAATTGAAGTTCGCACTTTCGTAGATCAACGTCTCTAAGGTTCTGCACGTTGCGGCCACCTGCTGCCGTCCACCGCTGCACATCCGCGACCACATCGACTCACACCCACACCACGTCCGTGAGCACGTCGCCTCCTTCCTCTAAGGCAACAGCATGCCCGGCCACCTCTCACCACGCGCCAACCGCGAGACCTGCCATGGGTGCCGTATCGACACCTCACAAGGAGCGGCACCACAAGATGTGCGTCGCTACCTGCCAGGGCACGCGAGAGTCAGCTGGCTGCTGCAACGACGGAGCGCTGCCATCAACCACGACGAGATCCAACCGGCTCGATGCCACGACTCCCTTCTAGCTCGTCGCGGGCGAGACCAAAGCTTCCATGAGAGCTTCAGCCGCGCATCGTCATCTTCGTTTCCTTGCGCGGGAGATCCGTTGCCGCGCCGCCTTGCCTTCTGCTCCGGCTATGCAGATCTGACGCTGTGCGCCCAAAACGCGGCTATACGCCGCCGCTTATCCCAGGTTGCCAGCGCTGGTTTCCTGGCGTTTTCTCCGGACGGGGCGGCGTAGGCGGGAGAGGGAGGACAAGGGGTGGCGGCGTTAGGGTTTGTTCTGTCGTCCGTCGCCAGAGAGCGACGCGGGGCCTTTTTTTCACTGGACCGCTAACAACTTTTCTTAAGTTTTGTAATCAGGCAGTTGTTTTGCCACACTTGCGCACCAATTTTAGTCTATGATTTTCAATTTTCATACTTGACAACATAATCAAGCATACTTTAGCGTCACAAATGCAGAATATACGGATAAAACGCAGAGGCCCATGGCTCGAAAAGCTACCTCCATTCACAAGTACAAATCGGCACAGTTCAACATGTTGCATGCCTCTTCCGCCTTGCCATGCAACCAGCGTTGGAACTAGTTGACTTTTTAAATACATTTTGAGTTCAGTTCTGTTTTCTTAACCAAAAAAAAAAGGTTCAGTTTGTAGTGATCCACAGTAGTGTAAATCTATTTCAAGATTTAAAGTTGAACTTTAGTAAAATATTAATAAAAAGTACTATTATCATCAATGCTACTCTACATTTTTTTCATGTGGAAGCATCCGTATGTGAGTTAATGTACAACCCAAAGCCATCTCGAAAGTTTAAATTGATTTGCTATGGTCTCCAGTCAATATATAGAGTATCTAATATTTGCCTTATTAAATTGTGTAGTATCCATCCTCTCAAAAAGAAATTTTATCCAAACGATAGATAAAAAATAAATTGTAGAGTATCCAAGTTTCCGATTTCCATATCTCATCTATCTAGGGGATAGGATGATGAATGAAGGTCGCGCCCACTAGTGCTATAAATATGCACCATGTATTCTCTTCTCTCATCATACCTTTCATTTTTCGCCATGGCATTCAGCAAGAAAGTAGCGTTGGTTCTCTTCTCGTTGGCCTTGGTCCTCATGGCCAATGGTAAGTGAAAAACTAAAGTCCCCATTTTCTATTATGTATTTAACATATGATATTCTTTTTTAAAAAAAAGAACTGAATGTTACAGGTGTTATTATATTTGTGTTGCAGATACGGATGCTGTTCGAATGTGTAGGGAAATAAGCCGTAATTTTCACGGTAGGTGTGTGAGCTCTAGGAACTGCGCGAGCGTGTGCCACCTCGAGAATAGTGGTGCTGGGAATTGCCGAAGGACCAAGATCAGGACTTGCAGTTCTACTCCTCCACCTCTGAACTACAACGTTGCCGCATCCAACGGCACTGACATAAACGAGACAAATTGTCGTTGGCAATTTGGAAAAGTGTGCATGTGCATGAAGCCATGCGAGGTCGGTTCTTCTCCCCAGCTGGGGACGAGCCGACGACGCGAGCCATCACCTACTGATTGCTCCGAGAGTGATGATTCGTAGTATAAGAGAGCAGACGTGTTTGTAAAAACATGTTGTAAGGACGCTCTGAACAATAATTCAGGTAGGCTAAAATGATAAACTAAAAGGCAAGTTAAATGTGCATTTCTTTGTTATGACCATTGTTTTATGTTTTTTACATCTCACACGTTTATGCTCGAGACAGGGCGCCTATGGCGACAAGCGGGTGGCAATCCCACTCAGCATGATATCCAGAGTTCTTAGACCATACGGCTAAAAAACCATAGCTCCTAGTATCGGGCCTTCACGTGGCTCACAAGGAACTTCTTCGTACTCTCTCTATTTCACAATACTTGTGATTTAACTATGGACACAAAAAATAAGAAGTAATAAAACTGTAGTGCATAGAAAACTATGAGGAGAGATAGAGATGCATGTGAAGTGAGAATGATGCATTGAAATGTGAGAATCACAAGTATTTTGATAAAAGAATTACAAAATTAGAATCACAAGTATTATAAAAAGGATAGAGTAACAAACAACCAACGATGAAATTACGGCCGCAAACTGTGAGATGCATGGGAAGAAAAAGAAGAGGAGGGAGGAAGACAATGGGATGAGGTGGCACGTATCGGTACTAATCTTCCCCTTGAACCTGCTTCTCGCCATGGGCGAAATGCAGGCCATGCGCGCTCGTTTGCTGCTCGATCTTTTTGGCTCGGCAGTGGAGCATTGGAAGCGAGATGCTTGATTTTTAATACGGTAGTGAAGCTCTGGAAGCAGCAAAAGTGAAAGAAAAGAAATATAAGGTTCATGTAGGGCGCACGTTAGTTTATATCCCCAACCAGGTGCTACCCGAACAATGGAATAGGAAAAAGATTTGTTTCCCTAACCTCAACCCAGACCTCATAACCTGATGAAATTTCCTCGTCCCAACTCCAACGTTACCCAAACACCACCTAACGAATCAGTGAGACTCAAGTTCGGTCGGGAAATGAAATAGGGACCATTCCTTGGTGCTGCTCTTGCTCTACCGGCGGCGCGACAGCACCGTCTGATGTGAACTCGTTCGTCCTGCAGTCACGACAGCCGCCTTTGGTGATTCTGGAGCTTCTCCCTGCAGTCCCCGTGCAGCTTATGGGTCAGAGTCAGAGTTGTGTGCCCCCGCCTTTGCTGCTGCAGTGGACGTGTGTGTCTTTGGGTAACAGCGCCAGAACCACCGAAAAAAAATCTTTTCTTTACCAAAGGTCCACGAAATTCATGCACTCTGTCAGTAGGCAAAATGCTT
Source organism: Chloris gayana (assembly GCA_031894775.1). NCBI lineage: Eukaryota > Viridiplantae > Streptophyta > Magnoliopsida > Poales > Poaceae > Chloris > Chloris gayana. Next base: position 152,727 of record JAUNZO010004729.1, read on the forward strand.
TGTACGTACTATTTGGATTAGCGTCGTGGCCGTGCCTTGACTATTTTGGCCTGAAACCTCGAGGGGCACAAGCCTCTAGCTATATGCTTATTATACTTTGACTTGGTAGATGGAATCGTGCTTAGTCATTAGCGCAACTGTCGGTATTATTTCTACTGTATATCCTGCTCGATTGAGAGCTGGCACGGCAGTTAAGCAAGTCGGTTCATGGCGCTGCTGCTGCTGTTCCGGTTCCACCCGCCACCAGTAGTAAACTGATTCCAGCCTTGATCACAGCAAGCAGTGACCTAAATAAAACTAACTGTCTTGCAGTGCACGCTGTGACTGCTACTACGCAATTTCAATGTCCCCCTCCACTCTGATCTGGGTTCAGAAGCATGCGAAGGGTGTCGATACTTAATTGCAGCTACATGTGAAAGGAATCATGCCAATAATAACAATGCAAGATCTAGCAAGGTCCTCACTTGGTTGTTGATCTGATTCCATCTAATTTTGAACCTCTTGGCTTCCCTCATTCTCTGTTTTTCTTCTGCCAACTAACTTCAAGCAGCTGATGAAAATGCTGCTGCATGTACTACTACAAGTTTCAACCGAATCCAAAGACCAACAAGATCGAGAGCCGTGACTGACCATTGCATGGAATGAATGAGGGATTGATGCATGAGCCTACCAATATAATGCCAATTACAAAATTATATCCGAGCAAGAAACGTACTTGCTCCGTGTCACCAACCGATTAATCTGAAGCCAAAACTACAGACTCCCATCAAGAACCCAAACACCACCCAAATTTGGAAAGCAAAAAAAAAAAAAGGAGAAAGAGGTTTTCTCTTACAAGCTGCAAGCTAGGAGTGGAACTGAACAAGTGGAGCCTGCTGCCGCTAGCCTCTGCACCTGGTGATGGCGGAGCAACCTCGGGAGTAGGGGTTCGCCGGCGCGCCCGGCTGGCAGTTGTAGTAGGAGGCGCCGCGGATGGAGCACGGCACTCTGCCGCGGCTCATCGCGTCGTAGCTGATGTAGCCGCCACTCCTCAACTCCTCCTGGTTGATGCTGCCACGCACTCCTCCACGGTGCCCGTGCAGTAATGATCCGAAACCCAGCTGTCCGGATCGACCACTGCCATCTGGGCGGCGGATTGCACGACGAGGAGGAGGAGCGAAGCAACGGCGAGCAAGAGCGCGGCGCGGCACGGCGGCATTCCGGCCGCTCGATCGGGAGCCGGTCAACGTGCTTGCTCTCTCCTGCTCCTGCGATTGAAGCTGAACTGATCGATCGGCTAGTGAATGTGCTCATTCATGGCCTCGATCCACATCGACATGGCACGCCTGCCGCGCGGCATTAATATACGGGGAGAGCGCCTTGTCTTGATCGGAGCGAGACGGGAGCTTCACCTGCCTACTGCCACATCGGGGGCCGGGAGCACGTGGCAACTTCCCATTTCTTAACATATCTTTGCTTGGATGTATGTCCAGCTCCAGACATGGCGAGCCTCGTTTTTCTGTCTGCCTCGAACCAGATCTATCTAACGATAGGACTAGATGTGAAACAGTCCTAGTTTCCTCCTTGCTCTCCTGACATTTCCATATGCTGCCGGCTGGATTCGAGTATTCAAATGGGCGTGCCTGGTTGGCCGTTGCCCACACAAATCTTGGCTTGCCCTCGTCACATCACTGCAAATGATTGAAGCGTTGCGCTAGCAAATCTGTTGTTTGTTCATGAGCTTCAGACATGATGCATCAGGTCATCTTGATCTTTATCAAAGAGTATATCACCCCAGGGACCAGAAAAAACTATCATAGGCCCAAACGCCCAAACAAACGTTTGTAAAGAAGCCCAGTGTACTAAAATTTTGACAGCCCAATAGATCTGCCAATTCTGCCACCACCTATTCGGCCCTATCAAACTCGTTCACTATGGGCCTCATTAGAAGAGAACAGCCCATGAATTCGTAGCAGTGGCCACTTACTGTTACTGACCAACGCAGTTGCAGTATCCAATTACTGATGAATGAACTACTTTAACCTACCAGCGACCGACTACTGATAAACTTTGTACCAACGGAGGTTTACTTTGGAGAAATGATTTTTTCTCCAAGATCAGTAGTTCCACTGTCTCTCACAATCATGTGCTCTATGAAGTCAATTATTAAAAGTTTTCCTTGTTTTCTTACAATGCCGCTGGCTGGATATTCCAGAATAACTTTGTATTGCGCAGTTCAAGTGCTGAATCATTGTGTTAACTGTAGTAATATCGAGTATCTAACTTAAGTAGGCCGAAAAGATTAGAGGAGATTCTGGTCCAAAATATTGATCATTATTTTTTTCATAACTAATGGTCATTAACTGGATCCAACAGTGTAGATTTAATTTAGAAATTAACAACTAATGATCATTATTAAGGGTAATATTTTCAATAATATGTTTATAATACAAAAATTCATCAAAACTAATAACTTAGTCAATTTTTATATAAATTTATTACGAGATATTTCTTATCAATCTAATTAATCATCATTGTAGTCAACTTTTTATTTATTTAACACAAATTTGTACGAATAAAAAATATTAATTTTTGGTGCACTTATTAAACTACCCTTCACCTAATGGCCATTAGGTTAATAAAAATAACGATCATTATTTTCGACTAAATAACCTGTAAAAGAGTAAGCGAATTCTCAGGTTTCAAGTAATATGTTTATAATACAAAAGATTCATCAAAACTAATAACTTAGTCAATTTTTATATAAATTTATCTACGAGATATTTCTTATCAATCTAATTAATCATCATTGTAGTCAACTTTTTATTTATTTAACACAAATTTGTACTGAATAAGAAATATTAATTTTTGGTGCACTTATTAAACTACCCTTCACCTAATGGCCATTAGTTAAGAAAAAATAACGATCATTATTTTGGACCGAAAACCTGTAAAAGAGTAAGCAGAATCCCAGGTTCAGTGTAGCACAACAGTGTGTTTTCTTATGCCGCTCCATGTTCCAGATTTCCATTTGTATCTTCTCTGAGAAAAAATATTTTTCCATATGCTTCTCAGGCAGGGGCCGGCAAATCTCGATTATCAAGGGCAGCACACTTTAGACAGCATGTTTACAACCTTTAAATCAGTTGTATCTGTTGCCTTAATGGCAGACTAGGACCGCAATTTTCATGCCAACCTTGCTTTGGGTTAAAGAAACAGTTAGGATTGCTTTCACTTTCATGGGGATTGTGAAGTGCACAGCCATCGGTATCAGTTAACTAACCACAATTTGGAGGTCCATAATTGGCAGTCCTCGGGCAAACCCAAAGCAGAGGCGTGTCATTCCCAAACACTTAGCTGATGCTAATCCTGAAGTAGCTGTCTCAGTCTCTGTATTCTGGACTATCAACTCTGAATAACCGTCCTGCTTTGATTAGTCTCTGAATCCAAACAAGGCGGATGCATCATGATTCCAGCTTGTGCGCTAGTACCTGGATGTCTGACTTCTTTTTTTTTTTTTGAAACAGATCTGCTGCATTGCATTTTTATGTTCAGTTCCCATGCGGTTGTTACTAAGCTACTACTACCACGCACGGAAAATGTGAGGTTTTATAAGTACACTTCAACATCGGTTAAGTCTTCAATGAATCTCTGACCCAAACTGTTGTCATCAGGGAACTGCTGTCAGACTTGAAGGATATCCCGAAACAGTGGTTCAACTCTGGTTCTCTCTAACGGTACTCATGGCTCGCGGGGAAAAAAATGCTGATAGAGCTAGTAGGTTTCAAAAGAAAGACGATGGGAAAAATGAAAAGGCTGTCTCTGTGCCTTCCATTCTTTTGAGCACTTCGAAGAAACTTTGCATCAGAGTTAGTACATCTATCCTTCTCCTTCCCCAATGCACGGGATAACCGGATAAGTATGTAGTAGTACAGTACTAGACCTCTTAAGTATTCGGAGTTAATCAACCTGCCCATTCACATAGTATCACAAACAATATTGACAGTGTTTTTTGCTGATCCTGTTACATGCTTTCATGATTCTCGATGAATTTGAAGAGAGTATATGCCCAATTAAACCATAGTATCAACTTATAGTACAAAATTGCTCTGGTTGAAGACCAGAGCTGTTCCATCAGAAGCCTCTCACACCCCTCTTCTTATGCATATCAAACTACTCCAAGATCAGCTCATATTATTCTAGCTCCATGAAGTATTCTATACTCCATGACGAAGCCTGAGTAGTGCTGATACACAATTCATCCGTTACTTGTACTAACTCTAACATCTAACATATATTACTTGATGGATCAAGTGAACAGTAACAAAAAACTACAGTAGCTAATAGTAATAATTAAGCAGCTAGGCAGCTTCACATGACGGTGCAGGAGTTGGCGTTCTCGTCGTTGAACATTTCGCCGTAGCCGTCCCGGGGCGGCGAGAAGGCGCTCCTCTGCGGCGGCGCGCTGTAGTAGTAGTCCTCCGACGAAGCAGCAGGCTGCTGGTAGTGGTACCTGCTGCTGTACGGCGACGGCTGAGGCTGAGGGTAGTAGTAAGGCTGCTCGTACGACCGGCCGTAGTAGGAAGGCGTGTACTGCTCGTCAACGTACGACGGCCCCGGCCTCGGCATCGGCATCGGCGACGGCGCCGGCGCGCGGCGCGGCGGCGTAGTAGGACGCGCTGGGGCTGGGCCGCGCCATGTTGTAGCTCATGATGGGCTGCGGCGGCGGCATGCTGCGGTTCATCATGTGGTGGTGATGGCTGTGGTCAACGCCGCGGTCGTACTCCATCGTCACCCTCGCGTCCACCGGCTGATGCTGATGCTGATGCTGATGCCTCTCCTCCGGATGCTGCTGCTTTGGCGCTTTCCCTTGTTGGCTTCGCTGGGATGCTGCTGCTGCCCTTGTGCCTCATCGCCGGCGTTGGCATCGGTGTTGGCGGCCTCTTTGTTGCTTTCTGGAGCCGGCTTCGGGGCCTCACCGGCGTTGGGCTCCGGCGAGGGCTGGGGATTGCTTGGCTCAGCTGCCGCCTCGGCGTTGTCCGGAGCAGGCTGCTTCTCGGCAGGTTTGCTCGGCTCGTCGTTCTGGTTCTTGCTGGTCTCTTGGCTCTGGCTCTCCGCTGGCGGCTGCGGCTGCTCGGGCCACGGCTCGGCCTGCTTGCCGGACTTGCGCAGCTTCGCGACGAGGACGTTGGGGTCGACCTTGGTGGAGGCGGTGACCACGACCTTGTTGCTCCGGGCATCGATGTCGCATCCGAGCACGCCTTCAGTTGAGGACAAACACAACAGAGTCAGCAGGTGGATCAGTACAGCCTAGCCGTGTCCGTGCCTACTACTGGCCGGATTCGTTGTGCTGTTGCTATCATGGATGATTGGAATTTGTTTAAACAAATGATCAACATGCATACCGACCTATCAACCACTACCCAGTACCACTGTTTGGTTCCATTTCATCAAGGTACTCTAGTAGTACAATTAATTTCTGGAACATGGCTGAAGAATTATGGGAAGGCCTTTGATGAAGCGGGAATAATTGCATGTGTAAAGATGAACGATTTGGAGGCCAAGCACGACATACCATGAACATTTCGCAGCACTTTCTTCACCTTCTTCTTGCATCCTTCGCAGTGGATGGACACCCTCAGCACCAGAACCTGGAAACAATCAGACAATCAAAATCAGTGACATGAACAGGATCCTCTGTAAAAGAAGCAGACTGTTGGAAGAATTGCTCCTCCCATGAAAGAAATTCGAAACGGCCTGAGACTGAATATTCGTACCTGGCACTCTATGGGCTCTGAGGCCATGAGAGCGAGGGGAGAGTTGGAGGAGGGGAAAGTGTTGTCTGCTGGAGCCGTGAACTGTGAGCAAGGGTTCAGCCGATTTTATACTCCCGCACTAATTTAACAGGCGAAAGCAGCAGCCATACGGAGGCGTAGTGGGTGTTTCGTTGGGCCTCAATATTTTAGGTGGTTTGTTGCGCCTTTACAAGAACACGTCCTTTGAGGCTTCCTTCCTCCTGCTTTAATTTGACGATTGCCGTGGAACCAAACCAAACGTATGGAGGTGGTGATGGTTCAGTTGATTCAGAGCTCATCATGAGCTGTACGTGCTGAGATTTTGAGATTGGCTGCTAAAGCTACTTTTGTGTCAAGAAAGAATTACACTTGAATATCTCTTTTGGTAGTTGATGTGCTGTAATAGAGATTTTCCTTCATCTCCTCCTTGTTGTGAGTGCCATTTTTTTGCATTTCAAATGTCCAAGAGATGGTTTCTTTACATACTAAACCTACGTGTAGCATTGATATTTTTGTGGAGGATATAAACTAGATATTTACAGAACAAGAATTTGATGCAAGAGATTTTGCATAAGAGGACACACAGATCCATATCCAACTTTCCTACGGCATTGTGCATTCTTTCATGCATGAAGGTCTTCAAAGTTTGCTCCTGTCCCTTAACCTTTTCTCATATTATAGAGCAAATTTCTTATTTGCCATCCAAAATTATACTCTTCTTCTATTTGCCATTAAAATTTTACACTTCTCTTATTTGTCATCGGATTTAATTTTACTTTTTCTTATCTTGCCACTTGATCACTTTGGTTGTTAGATTATTGTGCTTTCATTGATGCATTATTTTTGCTAAATAGCAAAATAGATTCGTCTCAGTCTATACTATATGCAAAGAAAAATTTAATTTTTTTGGATGAAAATTATTGGCTATATTCTGTTTAAACTCAAAATTGCATCAAATTTTAATCTGAAAATTTTAAAAATATTTTTAGAATAAAGTACACATTGAGACAAACCTATTTTTGGTATTGTAGCTTGAATACTCGATGTGACATTATCAACATTTTGTGATGAGCTAAAGTGCTTTGAGTGGCATATAAGAGAAATGAAATTAGATGTGATGGCAAATAAGAAAAGTGCAAATTTCTGATGGCAAATAAGAGAAGATTATAATTTTCAATGGCAAATAAGAAATTTACTCCATATTATAATGTAGTCAAAGGTTCACTTCTGAAACAAGGAAAAGAGAAGGCAGCTCCATGAAGGAGACGGCGCCAAATTACGACAAGGTAGAGAGCTATGAAATTAAGTTAAATAAATACCATTAGGGCATTCCTCTCCATGGGGGTGTTGTCAAGATTCTTTCTCCTTGCATAGAGTGTTCTAGCGTTCCAGGCAACCGCGCGTTAGTGGCCAACTTTATCATGCCAAAATATTACGAAAAGATAGGTGGTTGCTTTCGTTATTGCCTCTCCGTGCAAATTAAAAGAATTTTGTCTCGTAGGAAAGTTGAAGTGTGACATATCTGGCACTTTTTTTGCATGGACGAGCACAAGAAAGCATCTATTCTAGCCCTGGCCTTTTTGACAGTGCTTTGTTGTCAGCCCAAGAGGGAGTTAATTATGTCCCGCTTTGTGCCATGATTAAGAGCAAAAATGCTGGTGCATGTCCAGATTTGCAAAAGCTAAATTCTGGATTGATCTGGAATTAGCATTTTTGGGCGGTCATCTGGAATTTATATTCGAAAACGTGGAAGGGGAAATTAAAATACGACAGTGAGGTTGTGACGGCTGAGCTTGTTATTTGCTCCTTTCTCAATGTCGTTACTGTTAGGCTATCATGCACTATTAGCAGATTACTATATCGTATTCATCGCTACTGCTTTTCAAACTGGATAATATTCCTGTTGTACTGAATGTGCTAAAGCATATATATCATCTACTGGCAGGAGGGCATCCAGCTGAATGTTTTTACAATACTCCGTATGAAAAATAATGCAGTTCTGAAGCCTGAAAGTGCGATAAAAAGATAATAAGATGCACATTGCAGTGGTAACAGACGTTGAACACATTCCGAGTTTTCTGCATTTCCCGTTTATGGCACCAAGAGGAGACTTCTTCCCTTCAGATTCTAAACGACGTCAATTTCAGACCAAGAGATCGTCGGAATGAGGTAAGCAGAACTCCTGATTTTCTCTGTTCATAAGCACATGTTTAGTTGCTGTAGGCGTCATTGCTACTTTTTAATTATGACGCAGATTCTTTCACCTCTGATCGAATTCTGCCATTCTTCCGTTTCAAACTTGTTGTTGGTGTGTGCCGTGTGCTTCTTGTTAGTTACGACATCCTACGAACCCACCAACCATATCCGGCAAAGCTCGATCAAACTGGACGTCAGCAATCATATCTCTTGTTTCCCTCGAGAGTCCTCATTGTTGGTATCAGGAACACAGTGATACTCCCAAGAAAGGCCCTGCTCCGTCATTCTTGTGACCGTCCCTTTCGCGACTCTCTTTCTTCCGTTCCGGCCTTCTTCCCATGACCACAAACAAGCAAAAGGGCTAGAGCGCGTCCTTCCTCCATTACGCTTAGCTGTAAATACGAAGGTTACAGCAAGAGCGAGACGGCACAGGTTCGTGGTCTGCGAAAGCGAAAGGAGCGGCGAGCATCAAACGGTGTGGACGCGGTGGAGGGAGAAAAAAGGAGCCTTGTGAATCTGAATCGACAGCGATCGATTTCTCCCTCTGCGGTTTGCGTCGTCGTCTTTAGCTTAGCTAGCTAGCGTGTGTTTGAGAGCGGAATATGGCCTACCTTTTGTTTGTGCGGACGTGGTGTCGTCGGCGTCGAGCTCGGATGGGCACGTGTGCTCACTACTCGGCGGCGATAAGGACCGCAACGGAAGCCACGCACCGCAGGCATGGGAGAAGAAGATTCAGACGCAAGAAATGGACACGTAGCATGGCAGGAGCCAGACGCAGCGGCGCCGTTTGCCAGTTGCCACCGTTGAAAATAAAATTGAGGTTTTCCTCTGCCATCCAAAAACTGCTTTGCTTTGGTCTCTGCTCCCCATGTATCGGAGAGCAAGATACAGAGCTATACCAAATTCCGGTACAGCTATGTTTAATGTACTAGTACATCACAAGGAGTATCTTTGTGGCCTGCTGTTAAATATTCGAATGGGCCATGGTTGACGAAAGTTCCCGGCCCACCAAGTCATCTATAGGCCAACATTTTAATTAGGCTTACCAAGTTTTTTGTGCTACTAAAGCCCGTCATTTTCGTCATGCATTTCAGCCCAAATGCACGCACTTGCTTCTCCGATATATTTTTTTAGCAGATTACACATTTGTCATCAAAACTTATATGGTACTTTCTATCTACTCACCATCGAAAATTTACACTTGCTAGGTTCAACATTGGTTTTAATTATACCATATCTTCTATGTCACTTATGTTACATTGTTCATATGTGAACACTGCTGGAGCGCTCTAATTTTATTTTGTTTCGATCAAAGTGACTAGTTACCTTTCCATTGAGTAGTAATACGTTTTATTTAAATTACGGTAGGCCAAAGCTGACCTAAACTTTATTGATGATGCACAAAAGCGGTTACATCAGTGTTGAGAGGTTGCGAGTCATGAGGTCCAGTTGCACTAGGCGGTTGTCCCATGCTCGTAGCTCCGACAAAAAATGTATTTCTGGCTCTATGGACCCATAAGAGGATGTCATTTGCTGCTTCTCGGACTACAATGAGAGGAGCGTGGCACATCGTTGAAAATTATGCTATTTAATATTCTGTCAGTCCTTCGTATTAATTCAATATAACAAGATTCAAGATTTGCAATCAGGTCAAGAAGTGAGGCCATAGCGCTTGTATTAAGTGGTTAGGTTTATATAGTTAGTTAAAATATATAGGAGTATGCTGGAAGTTGACATGAAAATATGAGGGTTGAAGGGTGTGATCACTGTATTTTTAGATGCATGTAATGAAAACGGCATATAATATTTAAAAACGATGGCAAATAACATAAGGATTAATACAAGGAAAATTATAAGTTTTCAAATAAAGGATTTCCTTAATAATGAAAGTTTCATTCTTTGTAGGGCCTTGGACTGGTTGTATTATGGGTTCATTTGCTCAACAGTTGAGCCATATCAATCGATGGGTTGATGAATGCATTCCGGGTCGAGGCGGAGCCCAGCCCGGAGACCAGAAAGGCAGCAAGTCAACACCATATATTCTCCTCCGTCCCCACGGGCTTAGCTGTATCCGGTGCTCCAGTAGACGATCTATCGCGTCAACAAATTATGACTGTGCCTTGGTTGTGACATGCCTATACTGTTACAAAAATTTTGGTTTATTAATGCGCTTAATTATCGAATCTCCATTGACATGGCCTGCTGGGTGGTGATGATAACGAGGTGCGTATCTTTGATCATAATTGTGTAGTATGTATTTGATGAGACATGTGTACTGTAACAATTTTGGTTTATTTGTGCGTTTATGGAATCTCAATTGACACGGCGTGCTTGATATCTTTGATCACACTCTAATTATGTACTGAAACTAATTGGCTTCTTTTTCGATTCCTTTCCTACTCGAAAGTGTGGTTGATGGAATTTGGGCAGTACCCCTTTAACATACTCGAATTTAATTCCAAGGCCACGCACGGTAGCACTCAAAACTCAAACTAATGGAAATGAATTCCCCATGCAAATAAAGCCGATGCACACGTGTACATGCAAGCTGTGACATTACACCACCACACACATACGTAGGGATTAATTCGTACATAGAGAGAGATCAATTCACACAGGATCGGAACAGAGCACGCATATAGGAGGAGCGTGCATCCATGCACAGCTAAATTAAGTAAACGACGGTTGAAACGGACGGACGGAGGAGGTAGCTTGATTCGATTGAATGATTAGGCGTCGATGACGCGGAATGCCTCGCGGTTCTTGATGACGATGTCGTACATGTGGACGGAGTTGAAGTGGGTGAAGTCTTTGGGGAGCGAGATGAGGTCCACGGAGGAGCGCTTGTGGTACTGCAGCATGCCGTCGGTGGCGGCGCCGCCGGAGTAGTAGCGCTCCCAGCCGAGCGCCGCCAGCTTGCGCTCCAGCGAGGCGTACGAGGCCACCACCTCCCCGACGGCATGTGCAGCAGCGCCTTGCGCTTCCCGGACGCCGCCGCCGCCGCGCCCGACGTCGGGTTCTCCACCAGCCGCACCACGCCGTTCCGGAACACCCACACGCCAGACATCGCTGTCTCTCGATGGATTGAATTAATGCTTCTCTCCTGCTAATAGATTCTTGCGAGTGTTCTCGGCCGGGGTTGTGTTTGGGGAGGAATGATATATGCGATCGACTCCGCGAGGGGGTATAAATAGGCTCAATCCAATGCAAGGGGCGCTCTGCCGTGTGTCAATTATACTACTAGTACGTAGCAGGTCCGCATCGGCGCGTGTACGTCGTAGATGATTCGACCTGCTGCTGCGGGTGGTCGCGGTATTTGTGCGCCCAAATAAAAATAATGCTGCGACTGCCGTGCCGATCGAGAGCGTATCTGCAGAACGATCATGTATGGATGGTATCCGGCTACACGAGTTCGCGGAATGGAGCGGACTCGACATCATCTGGCTAGCTACAACCTAGAGCATTTTGAACTGAATCTAGTAGCTAGCTGCCACGGCCTAGATGAGTTCACACGCACAGATGCATTACCTAAACCTCATCCTCGACGAATAATATTAATTGTCATAGCGTTCATACTAATACGTACGTATGCTGTTGTGTCATAGCGTTCATCTTATCTGGACAACTTTTGTTTAAATTTGTGGTGGAATTTATTGATCCAAGTTCAAGTCTTTAGACTCCGCAGCGAACAAGCCAAGCCTGGTGGTGAAGGCGTTCGAGTGGCAGCTCACCGATCTGGGTTTCGAACCCTAGATCTAACGCACGGGTTGCAGAAAAAATTCACTTGTCTTTCACAATCAAAGCACTAGAGTAAAGATTGTTTCACAATCACACTAGCTGAGTTCACTGTGTATATAGTTGGGTAGGAGGTTCGGTACTTTTCTCGACCTACCAGTAAGATTGTTTCTCTTTAAAAAAATGTCCAGGGCTGTCATACTGCCGCAAGTTGAGGTTTTTTTAAGTCTTAGACTCCGCACATGTGTTGCATTTGAAACTAATAGTTAAGGTGGTTCCAGTCAGCAGTGAAATGTTCATGGTGACTTAGTGAATCTTAAGTCGATCTAGCTAGCTATAAAATCTCCCAAAAATACTAAAAAAGATAACGTATATGTGTGTACTCATGGCAACGATCCGGTACTCCTAAATGTATATAAGTGCATATGTATATGTTTGTACCGTGTTTCGCAACAAAAAGAAAAGAGAAAGGTATTCTTGTGCAGCTCAAGCGCTACCTCAATGCTCTATCCTAAAATATAAGAATTTTTATCTATGAATCTTGGAACATATGTTTGTCCAAATTTATAGCAGACGGGGTTGTTGAGAGAGAGGAGGGATAGTGGCACTATCATGCCATGCATGCACAGCGCAGGGAGGGAGCAGTGTCATCTATGGAATCCAATACTCGATCCACCACGAAGTGAGCTTCCCGCCTAGACAAGCTAAGCTCCATATTCCAGCAGACATGCATATGGAAAGCTGGCATCGATTCGATCGAATGGAACCGCGGGCGAGATGCGTCACGAGTGACCGCAAATCATCGGTGCCAATGCTTCTACTACTACCTCTCTCCATTCTCACCATATATATATGATCTTCTTTATAGTGAGCGATACATATGCTGCTAGCTACTGGTAGAGTGGTGGATCGGAGTAGTTCGTAGCCGGATAGGAGGCGGCTGAGAAAGATACTTGCATTGATCGCGATGGCTGGATGTGTATACGGACGTTGTTGAGAGAGATGCGATTCCATTTGCCGGACCGGCCGGTTATCTCATCTCCATCGTAGCCAGCCACCACCTATACTAGTAGTAGTAGTTGAGTGAGAATATTGGTTTCATCTCCATCCACCCATCCTTTGGACTCCGGCCGCGTATGAGCCGTGAGCCGACAGCCTTTTCTCCCGTGTCTGGTCCGGTACCTGGTGTGCTCAGCCCCACCAGCTAGCTGCACAATCACTGCCTGGCCCCGGCTGAGCTCTGCCAGCATTTGACGAGCCACCAGCACCCGTTGCTCCATCCATCCATTATTGACTGGTTACCGGCTCGTGCACATGCTCCAACAGTGCTCGAATTTGCAGCAGCCCGGCGGGCCGTCGGCGTCAAGGACGTCGATCGCGCAGCATTGATTGAGATTGATAGGACGATCGAGAGCTTGTTGACCGCGGTGGGCCCGCGCGCGGTCGTACGTGGCGCCGGCGCAGGGCGGCGTCCTCGGCATCCCCGGCGCCGATAGCTGACAGCTGCCACCGCCTCTGCCTGTACCGGATCCATCGTCCATGGCGGATAACGATCAGATCACTCGTCAGTGCAGCATGCATCAAGCGCAGTGGGGTTGGGGACAAACACCGGCCCGTGTGCTGTCGCAGTCGAATTAATCGCGGGGCGCCTTGTGGTCACACATGATCAGCAATTGGCTCATGCATGCAAGCTTTGTACTGGTACTACGGTGAATGCGACGGGAGCACGACCAAGGACAAGATCTCGATTTCGCTCATCGGACTGCTAGTACTTTACACACGACACCGTTGTTACTAGTAGTACATAGTAGTACATGCTTCAAGGGAAGGATGGCTGGCCCCCTCGCTCCACTCGAGCATGCACAAACAGTCGCGTGAGAAATAATGTGAATAGCCACTGATTAATGAAAAAGACTTCCTTCAAAAAAATTAATGAAAAAGACCGTTACAGAATCAGACAAAAAAAGGAATGCCAAAGAATTGCAGGTACCAATAAATAAATTCTTTTCTTTCTCCAGGAGAATAACCAACAAACATATCTGAAGAAGCTATCTTTTTTGCGCTAGACTAATCTGAGAATAAATCCTCCGTCTCTCTGCGCAGAAATAAAAAGGAAGAAGAAATCATCCATGGCGCTGGGAACCGATTCGACGGCAGAAAAAGCTCGAATCCGGAAATTATATTTCCCACATTGGCGAAAGGTGAATTCCACCTGATCATCGACCCCTCCGCGCGGTGAGGTTACGTTTTCTAAGACGGAAAACTCGCGGAATCGTTATCGCTTAACTATCCAGCTGCGTGCAATTCCCCTCTCCGGACTACCAAGGGACACACGGCCATGTGAGGAGATGCTGCTGGCACGGGACTGTGTAGGTTGCTTCAGCTACAATCGATAATGCTCCGTCCTTTGGAGAGGAATATGCATCGGCGCGTGCATATTCCGCTCGGGGATTCACGGTATCGTGCACGCTCGCGGGTGCCATCGGATGCCGACATCTGGATGAGGTGCATCATTGGTGGATGGATTCCTTGAGCAATGGGTGGAGCGCCAATAATGTGCAGTGCAGGCTCCCCATCCCATATGACCATTTTTTCTAACATGTGACGAATGAGTAGCTGTTCTTGTGCGGCCAACAAGGCAAGGCGAGGCATGCACGTCAACTACGTACAGAGAGATTGCCCACGAACGGCTCCGTCCGAAACCGAAACTGGATTTTAGACAGGGATGGATTGATTAATCCCATACCGGGTAATCGGTAGGGAGATTGGGCGCAGAAAAGAAGCGCGTACGGATGGTTCCCCGCCGGGCATGGTATCTGTGGCGCCCATAGAGTTGCAAGGGAGTTGGTGAGGCGGTACAAACCAGGCCCGTGCCACGGGCCTAAGAACTCGCCGCCCGGAATGAAAAATCTCGCTCTTCTCAGGAGAGATTACCGGACCGGGAGCATTTGGCCTACCGGGCTTGACACCCCAGTTGCGGGTTGGCCCATAAAAATAGGCATTGATTGGGCTTACTCGTGGCAGCCCCCTGACGTGTGGACCGCTGAGACCCCCTTGACAACAACTCCTTTTTTTCCCTCGAAAAAAAACTCCTTTTTTGTTCTCGTCATTTTCCTTCTGGTTCGTATCATTACAGTTGATTTTTCTTGGGAAACGGAAAGCTAATGGTTGAGCACGAAATGAAGCAATGGGCATGAACAGAACACGCACACACACTTGTCGCTACACAAACCGGTTTTAGAAGTACTGCACCGATTATCACGGCGGCGCTTTTATTCAACTCGGTAGACTAGACGATCTTGAATAACGGAGTAATAACAAAGCAAGGACAAGTCCAGGCATCATCAGCAAACAACAGCATTATTAATGTGGCAGCTCGGAGCTCAATCCGCCGACGGGAACGGGATCTGGGTGACGGTCTTCTGGAACGCGGGGCGCTTGGCGATGTCCTCCCACCACGCCTTGACGTGCGGCCTGGCGGTGACGAGGTCCGCCTTGGATGTCTTGGTGAGGTAGACCAGGTAGGGCATGTGGTTGAGGTCGGCGAGCGTGAACTCGTCGCCGGCGAGGTATTTGTTGCCGGACAGGTGCGCCTCGTAGACGTCGAGCACCTTGGCCAGCTGCTCGGTGTGCTTGTCCACCACGGCCATGTCGGGCGTGCCGCCGAGCATGGGCCTGATGAGGAGCTGGAACACCAGCGGCGACACGGCCGGGTAGAAGTGGTGCGACTCCACCTCCAGCCACACCTCCAGCTTCGCCGACGGCGTGGGAACCAGGTCGGGGCCCTGCGCCTTGTACTTGGTCGCGATGTACCGGTTGATCGCACGGGACTCTGTAGGTTAGTAGCAGTAGTTTTTAGAAGAGAAAAAAGAGAAAGGAATCCCTGGATGCCGTCCATGCGGCTGCGATGTCAACTACAGTCTTTTTAAAGTGAAACATATGGCTACATAGATTTTTTAGTTGTAGATACTTTCATCTACTTGATTAACAGGTGTATTCTACTTTCAGAAGCTTCTGAAAGAGTCCAATCGTGGTCTTGGCAACTCTATCGAGAACCAGATCTGGCCAACTATTTGGGGGAAAGTTCACTTACCGTAGAGCACCTCATCGCCGTCCTGCAGCGACGGGATCTGGCCAAAAGGCTGCGACAAGGAGAGGAGGAAACCAAACAACAGATCAGACACAGATAAGCAACCGCACAAGAGAGGAAGAGTGAGATGGGCACGCACGTTGAGGGCGAGGAACTCGGGCTGCTTGTGCGCGCCGGTGCGGAGGTCGACGGGGACGATCTCGAACTCGAGGCCCTTCTCGTTGAGCGCCGCCATCACGCGCGACACGTTGGGCGACAGCGGCATGCCGTACAGCTTCATCGGCGCCATTTTCGCTCCCTCCCTCTCCTTGGCTCTCGCTCTCTCTGCTCTTTGACTCTTTCTTGACGATGATGAGGCTAGTGTCTCGCTCGTCGACACACTGGTGGGGTGTGTGGTGTGGAATTATACAGCTGATGAGGCAAGGCGACGAGACGGGCTCACTGAGGTTGCAACCGTGCCAGCTCAAGTGGCGTTCGTCACCATTTATTATCTAATTCATTATCGGTGTATTTAGGTGATCAACACTCGCGCACATGATGAATTGATGATGCTGTATCGCCATGGGGTTGCGAAAAGGTTTACTGTTGCAACCGGCGGGGTAGGTACGCAGCACGTCGTTCATGACGAAGCCCTGAACCGCGCGAGAGGAATGCGACCTTGGAGCTACCTGCCTTGGCTCTGGCTGGCTGGGCTGGGCACCACCAGGTCACGGGACCGAGCAGCTGCACATGCATCCGTCGATCGAGTCGAGCGCCGTGTGGATCCCGCCATTTTATTGTCGATTGGGAAGTACATATACGTACAATAAACGTGCCTATCCTTTCCTTTGGTGAAAATATCAATTATTCAGCCAAAATGATAACAGCACTCACTATCCCGTCGCTGCCAGCTTGCCAAACCCAGGACAGAGAAAGATTCAAAGTCGTTCCCACTACTCATCTTTCTCATTAAAAGAATACAAAACGTTAACTACATATAATGTTAACACTCAATAAAAAAAGAAGCATAATTGTTTTGTACGAACTTAATAAAACGCCACAAGAGATTTGGCAATCGCCTCACAAGACATCCAACAAGACCATCTTTATTCCAGAATAAAGAACGGAACATTAGCAGAATGAGCCTAACAATCAGTCGATAAAAATAACTATTGGGCTATTATTATTGATAAACCATGGTGCATTAAATTATGTTCTTTTGCATGAGGGCGCCTTTTAACCCTTCACAGAGCATTTCTGGAAACCAACATCAAGATATATATTTACAAATAGTATCAGTTTTGCTTAGCCCCCAGAAGAATGAGAGCTCGCAAAGGTACTGTACAACCCTGGTACAGGAGACATAGATATATAATGATTCTGCTGCTACGGTTGATCTGATGGTTTTAAGAAATTGTAGCACTCTAGCTGCAACATTTCCCTCCATTAACTGGGTCGAATTGGCATCGGTAGAAGCTGTCAAATCAAGAAAGTCTATCAAGTTAAAATCTGTATCTGCAATCTGTAGAACTGAAGGAGTGAAAGCTAAAATCATTTCCATACCTTCCATCCATACCGACAACTGCCACGGTATTCTTCTCGTGTCCAAATGCAACAATATACTGCTCACCCTCATGAAGCCTGAACTGAGCTACTGACCACTCAGAGTGGAAATATTTCGGTAACACACCTGAGAGTGAGGAATACATAAGTTAATACCAGTGTAGTAATGAAACAAATCTAGCAAGCCAATTTCATCTTGAGATCCTTATCATCTACCCATCCTGTGTAACTAAAATGTGCTAATCACCAATAAGTCGGGACATGTACAGGTGAAAACAATCATCAAGACAGGAGTTATGCTGAAATAAAACACTTTTTAAAAGGGCAAGCACAGATCAGAAACTCATACAGTATTTGATTACAAGCTTCCAGCAAACTAATACATCAACTGATACTCAAAGGTGCACAAATCAATCTGAGACACTTCACTTATATTATATAAAGTTAACAGTAGGTAAGCTAATATAAACAAGCACTCAAATAGGGCTCAAATCAATCGGAACCATTTCCCTAAAAAAAGATGGCAAGAATGGCTATTTACTATAGTATGATTGGTAAATGCAAACTTTATCCAATACAGAGTATTTAATACAAACTAGAACCCAAGCTTGCATATTGTTGTACTGAAATATTAAGCCTATAAATCCTTTGTTGTAGACAAAGGGGAACTTTTTCTAGGCATCAGCATTCTGACATTTGAGACATTAATAGATAGCAAACTAACCTTTAATAAAAGATAGAGGGGGCTTATATGGGGAACTTCAGGATCTGGAGCCGGCAGGGGCTTATCATTTGCAGCTCCTCCCACATTTATCTTTAGGTTGAATACATGTATGGTTCCTTTATCACTGGATACAGCCAAATACTGCAAATTATTTGAGAAAGCCAAGCTATATATTTCTGCTCTGTCAGCACCTCTCCTTACCTACAACAGAATAATGCAGTTGTAAATAACCAATATATCCTTGATGAAAAATATACGAAAAAATCAACAAGACATCAAAATCAGGGAGCAAAAATAAATAAATAATAAATAACAGAACTCTTATATTTGACAGATAAAAAAAAGCAGCCATGAGGAGCCACATTTTAGTCTCAGCAATACAATTGAACGGGTTCGAAATGCGAAATGTGACTAACAAGTAACAACTTCTACACACTCCACCTTCCTCATGGGATCATGAGGAGTACTAAAGAACAGTGTGCATGGATTACTAGTTTAAGCACTAGTCATTGAAGAACACTAGTGGATGTGATTCCAGCTGGATGCATGTATCACGTTTTATCTTGTATTCCTATTTCAAATTATTCAACCCATTATACCTCACCGTGTGCTCATCAAGTGCTCACCAAACATGCACATGAATTGCAATGACAATCAACATCTGCTACCAAGGTAGTCCAGAAACTCCTAGCCATCTAGGACCATTACCTCACTGGATATGTTAACATAATTGTATTCCCTAAATAGGCCCATTTAATAGTTTCCCTACCAATGTTGACACCATTTATAGGTACCCTCACAGAAGTTAACACAATGTGACTTAATCAGTATATCGTTTAAGACATGCAACATCAATACTCGATAAACTGTAAATTGAAGTTATGTTCTGTGAGATTAAGAAGGTATGTGTTCTATTTTCACAAACATGCAGCAAGCTACATAAGAAACCTAAATTAACATTTCAAAATACTTAGATGCTTAATAAAGTCGAGTAAAATGCACAAAACACTAGCTTTTGTGACTGCATTCTCACTTTACACTAGGTTTTAGACTTCTTTGCATGAAACATAGCAGGCAGTCAAAGTTTGCTAACCTTTTTGCAATAGAGAATATAACACCCTAACAATGTGGAAACGTTGAGTTGTTCATGTATTAGAGATTAAAAAACTACTAATTACACGGACCGTTATGGAAGTATATGTAAGAGGAAGAAACATTGAGCTAAAACCTAGTGTTTTATGCAAAGAAGTCTAAAACCTAGTGTAAAGTGAGAATATGATTTCAAAACCTAGTTTTTGTGCAATTCCCTCAAATAAAGTTATGTTACTATAACCGTCATTGCAAACTAATCCATGTGGATTGAAAACTACTAGTAGCATTACTCTCGGATTTCCTTCTGGCAATTGATCAAAAATATGTTTCTCGCCTATGCAATCTATCAAATTCAGTTGTCTCAACTCTAGGGCTTCCCCACAAAACACATGGTTACCAAAGTATGATAAGAAGCTTACTTCCTGCAGGAGATTGCCTTCAGTAGCACTGAAGATTCTGACTAGGGTTCCCTTGGAGCTAGCAGTGGCGATCAGCCTCCCATCCTGCGATAATGCAAAGCAGGCAACTCGAGAAGCATGTGCATTGATAAACTTGGTCTTCTTTGCCCCATAGTGCTCCACCCTGATCTGCCCCTTCTGGGCACCTGGGCAAACGAGGACGATGGAGCCAGGCTGCTGGGACACCGCACAGAGGCCCTTTGGATTGGGCGCCGTGTCAATATTGTGAACGAGCTTCAGGTCCGCAAAGTTGTAGATGAAGATTTTGCTCTCAAGGACCACTATGATGCGGTCGCGGCGGAGTCGGACGCCGCGAACAGGGGAGCGGAAGGAGAGCTCCCCGATGCAGCGGCTCTGGTGGTCGTCCCAGATCATCACCTTGTTGGGCGGGTAGTGGGGGTTATCTCCACCGCCGACGAGCGCAAGTATGTTGCAGCGGAAGAGCATCTCCACGACGCCTATACCGCCTCCGCCATCGCCGTCCCCCTCGGCGACGAGGTCGCGGCGGAAGATCTCGCGGAACGGGTCGCAGTTGTAGATGCGGAAGCCCGACTTGGTGCCCGCCGCGAAGCAGCCGTAGTCCTGGTTGAAGGAGACGTGAAGGAGGTCCTTGGCTGCGGGGAAAGGCCTCTCGGCTCTCCCACCGCCGGCCGGGGAGGCCTCGGAGCGGGAGGAAGCCGATGAGACGGACGACGAGTCATCGCTGTCCTCGTCGCCGGAAGGGGTGGGCTCGATCGAGGTTGTGGGGGCGGGGGGCGGCGTCTCCGGCGCCTCTTCCTCCTGCTGCTGCTCCGGCGGCGGCGGGTCGTCCGGGACGGGGTTAGGGTTTGGTGGTGCCGGCTCGGTAGCTGGTGACGCCATGGATGAGGGGCAGAACGGGGAGGCGGCCGGGGTTGCGTGGCGAGTCAAGTCGGAGGGTGCGGGAGCGGCGGTGGGAGTTGGCGATAAAGCTCGAAGATGAGATGGGCTAACTGGTGCTCGAGATGTAGCGTAACTACAACTATGCCATCGGATCGGATCAGCTGCGTGTTGCGTCAGGTGCCAGGTCGTGTTTAGGGTTGGCTTAGCGGGGAAGGCAGCACATACCTTCCGTGGCGCACGCGTTGCCGTGACCCTACGAAATTGTATACTGCTCCGCTGTGCACGTATGCTCCACCTGTGAGAGCCGACGTGGAACTGTAAACACGGCGTAGTTCACTCGGTCACGAACGGCTCCTCTCACCCCTATTGCTTGTACGGAGGAAGTAGAATAAGATCGGGTTGATAAAGTCAACAGATGCCAGTTTGAGTTTTCATGGGTAAAAGAACCTCAAAATTTAGGCCAAGTTTGGCTAGGAAGCACATCTCGGCTCCAACACGACTTGGTCACTTGGCTCTCGTTTGCTCGCCAATAGTCATTAGCCCATCGACGTCAACCCATTATTGCAGCGATGATACTGCTTAAATACAACAATTTGGAGGTTCGATGTTGCGGTTTGCACGAACAGGCATCGCAGACTTTGCAGATTAAAAAGCTTAAAAACTCGTCGGATGTGCCTGCTATCATTAACGTGAAAGGTCGTACTCATCTCATCAGTTTTCAGGTAGCAACCATCAGTGGCCCGTAATGTTTTGTTATTGGTGAACGATACTGCCTTGTCGCACCTGACACCGAAATATTGACGTCGTGGAGAACTGCTGATGCACTCGTCGTTGTTAAGCCACTCATGTCAGCGCCGGAGAGAATGGAGCAGATGGTACTGGCGTGCGTAACTAGTCGGGAAAGAAATCGTAAACAAAACAGGAGCAGTTTAAAGAGATGGAACCAGCTGACTTCATGTTCATGATGCATCAAACGCTAGACCTCCCTCTGCTATTATGGTTCAACCGCCGCATCATTCATTCATCGTTCATGCGCGTCGTGCAACTTATTGATTACTACTACTCCTCTCCTTACTAAATCGTTGTCGCTAATCGACTTTTTACGTAACGCTTGATCAGTTCGTCTTATTCAAAAAGTTTAAGAAATATCATATATTTTGGTAGAATATGATTTATCACTAAAGAAAACTTGAAATATAGCGATATAACTTTTTGTATTCGAAGAAATTTTTTGAATAAGACGAATCAGTCAAACGTTACGAAAAAGTCAACTTAGCGACAACAATTTAAGAAGGAAGTAGTACGAAATTTCACATTCAAAAAGCTTCAACTGGGGATAAACATTTCTCAGAGGCGCGTCGCACCGCAGCCAAACTCTAGAACACCACCCATAAGTCCATAACACGACACAAGCAGCTTTGCTATGGAGAGATCTTCCAATAATCAAACGAGATAAACTTCAGAATTCAGTGAAACCTGAACAAAATTGCAACTCAAATGCTATGTATTTACATCACAAATATCAGTCATAGTGCATAATCCGTCTTTGCAGAACTAAATAGAAACAAAAACATTTCACAAAGCCAAACTAGAACGAAAATCTCCTTGCAACATGTCATCCTCATCAGACAGAACACTCTAGAAGTCGAATCCACCATCGAAGCCACCGCCGTCGTCGAACCCGGCGTCGTAGCCGGCGTCGTACGCCGACGCGTCGGACATCATGTCCCCAAGCAGGAGCCCGCCGACCGCGCCTCCGAGCAGCCCGGCACCGAGCCCCATCCCAAAGTTGTTCTTCTTCGGCGGCCTCGCGGCCGGCTGCTGGTAACCGTACCCAGCCTGCGGGTATCCGTACCCGGCTTGCGGCGGCGGCGCGTACCCGTAGCCGGCCGGCTGCTGCGGTGGGTAGCCGTACCCGTACTGCGGCGGCGGAGCGGCGTACGGCGTCGCGGTGCTGGGCCCGGCGGCTGGGTATGCCGTCACCGGCTCACCTGCCTTCGCTGGCTTGCCCGCGGGCGGGTAACCAGATGGGGGCGGGTAAGATGTCGCCGGCTCGTTGGTCTTTCCCGTGGGTGGGTAGGCGGTGGGTGGCGGGTAGGCCCCAGCTGCAGCCTCTGCCTTGCCTGCCGGCGGATAGGTTCCAGCCGGTGGGTAGGCGGAAGGAGGCGGGTATGAATCGGCCTTGCCAGCCGGCGGATACGCGGAGGCGGGCGGGTAAGCGGCTGCCGCTGGAGGCTGTGCGTACGCTGCGGAGGCGGAGTTGGGGGCGTAACCGGCCGATTGGGTGACCTCGCCGAGCTTGTAGGAGAAATTGAGCACTCCCTGGGGCTTGCCGGAGTGAATCTTACGGACCTGGTACGCGACGAACTTGGCGGGCACGGGGCCGTCGGTGGCGCCGGAGAGGAGCTCGGAGAGGGGGATGTGGACCTCGCCGACGTCGCGGTCGCCGAGGGCGCGCTCGGCGCGGAGGAGGACGTGGAGGGATCCGGCGCCGGAGGCCGGGACGGTGAAGCGGAGGGTGGCGTTCCACGTGGGGTTGCGCCCGCCGGTGCGGTCGGCCTGGATCCGCTGCCGCGACCGGGGGTCGCCGGAGAGCGAGACGACGGCGTACACCTCCATCTTCGACAGGAGGTTCACATCCTTGAGGTCCTTCGCCGAGATCAGCGTCAGCTCAAGCGTCCGCTGCGCCATGGCAGGGAACTCGCGGCGGATTTCTCTTGCTTGATGAATCGGCGGGGACAAGGGACTGAGATTTGCTCCAAGGAATTGATCTGGTTTGGGTGTTAAACGGAAAGACTCGACAATTTGGACGGGACGAAAGGCTTTGTCCTTGTCCAACATTATAAAGCATGAAGGGGATCGCAGGAGGTTGCCAGGATATTTCTTTAACGCGCATTCTTCACTTATCCAATGACATGTTGACCCCATTATTCTCTGGGACCATCTGTCTGCGATACGAAAAGTTGCGTATGGGCCTTTCGCGAATACACGGGAGAGATTGGTCGGTTTGCTGACACGCGGAGGATGAGTCGAATGTTGCATGCGTGAGACGTGGCCCCAGCAGTCAGTCGGGTCAATCAGTCAGTGACTTAAGATTTGCCACGGCGCGTGCCTCCGAATCTTCTCCTGCTGGTGCGTTCAGCCGCAAAAGAAATGAAGCGGTGGGACCAATACGTCAGTGAGAACTGCTACGCGCTTCTGTTTCCCGATGGTGCGGTTGACCAACACCGTGTGGCGTTTGCTCCCAATGAAATTTCAGCCGCCAGACGAAGGCACGCGATTCTCTTGCAGGCTAAGGAAAAAAGTATAGGTGGGGAAGCTCCGACGCGCGGACGACTCTGCGTCTCCGTCGCTGCGCCTTTCATCGCACAGGATGCATATTCCCCTTTGGGTAACTTACCACCGTTCGTTCATTTTGATTCCATCTCCCCCAATCTTTTACGCTACCGCAGCTGATGCCGTTTACGTTTTCCTTAAACTTGGTATCCCAGAAATATAAAAGTGGTTGGCTCAAAAAGAAACATAAAAGTAGTTATGGAAGCTTTTCTTATAACAGTTGGCAAAGCTGGAGACAAACCTGGTGCCATAACGAATAATACATCTATATAGACAAACCCTGTAATATAATTTACAGCTAATTCTATTAAATTAACAAGTCTGATTTGTTCTTCGACCTTGGTGTAGATGAATGTGGCTTCACTGATGATTTCCTGTAACAATTGAAGTACAATTGCATATATGGATGAGCCATAAATGGATACTTGAATAATACTTGTTACCAGGGTAAAATGCTTACACAAATGTAGTACAATTTGAAGTGTTGAATGCAAATTTAAAACATAAAATATTTTGCAACAAGAGTTTCAAATTAGTGAATGGTGTAATTTGTATACATGTTGTTCACTTTGATCAAACTAAAAAATGGAAGATTGAAATTGTTTTATCTTAAGATAACATATGTATTATTTGAAAAATGCACATTTATATAATTTAACTAAAATCGTTGAATATAATGGAAAAGGAAAAACAATGTCTAGGTCCAACCTAGGCTAACATGTGGGTCACCACAAAAATAAATGGGCCACAAAGCCCATTGAAAGGGTTGTTAGACAACAATCTCATTACGTTCTCTAAAATAAAAAAAACAATGTAATTATGCAAGAGTATTATTTTGGCGCCACAAAATTTAGAGCATCTATATAGTATTTGTGTGTATACTAATTAAATGTTTCAACAATAATATTGTTATAAGCTCAAAAATTGGAGTTGTAGATATATCATATTAGGTACCAACCAAGCACGCTCTTCACACGTTCGAACACTAAGAGCATCTCCGATAGTAGAGACGGTTAAGAGGTAGCAGTAGACTCTTACAAAGAATTGAAGAGGTGTGGGGTCTATGTTTAAGTCTCACATACTCCTCCATTCGGATAGTGAAGTCGTTCAGGACAAGAGAATTGTGTTGGCCATAGCTCGTTTTTCATGTCCTAACGACATAAATTTCGGAATTGAGGAGTATTTCTTAGAGGCTACCTCTTGAGGAAGAGTTAGTTGTCTTCTCTCTCTTCTTTTTCTTAAATAAACAATTCTAAGAGTTAGCTAAGAGGCAATCATTGGGGACACTCTAAGATGTAAAAAATATATTTTACTTTGTCATGTGATTTATTTTGTTGTTTTAAATATTGATTCAGTTTACTCCCAAAAAATCCAAGTCGGTGAACTATACTCCCTATTGCAATTTTATTTTTTTATTTTACTAGAGTAATATACAAGTTGAACTCGAAGTCTAAATATACAACGACAATTGTAAAACAAGTCCTATTTCAATAAAGTTTGCAAATCCGGTCATGTTTTACTAAAAACAGGACTGGTTTTGCGTTGAAACAGGATCAGTTTTACAAACTATGTCGATACAAAACCATTTTTAGAATTACAACCAGAAACATAATTTGTTTTGCAATTGCCATGATGCTAGGTAACACAATAACCTATGCTAAGCTAATAATAATAATAATAATTTTATATTGTTAATTAATATCAAACTATGTCAAGTGCACTAAAAATATATACTAAATATTTTGACATGGTTTGTTGTACCAACTATCATCATGCAAAATTTGATAATCAAACTCAATGTGTACACGAAGGAATAAAAAGTATAAATTTATTATAGAGTATATCGCACCAACTTAAAACTGCTCGAACGAGTAAATTGAGCTAATATCTTTTTAGGATCTAAAGTGAATTATTCTAAGGTGTGGAATAGACTTTTCCCAACAAATGGCATTATAAAATGTTATGTGTACGATTGTTGACTTAAAATGGACGCTACAAATAGAATGATCATTGCTGAACCGAAAGTTGGGAACACCACAAATTAGGGATGCTAAAGGAATATACAATAATTCATGCTCTTTATATTCGATATATGTCCATTCTACCTTTTTCTCCTATTACCCGCTTTTGATCTAGATGACTCCAATGGGTCTTGTGTGAGCTTTATGTTGGATTTTGCGACAGTAGAGTATATGGCCACGAATATTCAGAGGAAACTTTGGTAGGCTATGGTTACAATAGTTAGCACTTAGCAGTCGTACCCACACACCGATCTGATCTTCCTTGCACGAGCAAGCACTGTTCAGATTGACGCGCCTGTTTAAGCCTTTAAGGTGCCATTCAACGTTCTACAGAGATCAGTGACGCCTCTGATGACGTGAGTAAGCCAGCGCCGTTTAAAATCTCAAGGTTTGTTGGGTCAAATAGTGGGAAAGGTCAAAACGAGGAAAAGGAAAGAAAAGGTGACCCCGCACGAGGGACGAACCGGAGCTGCCCCGTCTCTTCGTTTCGAGAAAAAAGGAGCTGCCTGTCTCGAAGTGTCAATCCACGGTCTTGATTCATCAGACGTGGCAGCTGAAATAAACAAGTCGGCGGCGCGCCACCGTCCTTTAACCAAACGCAGCCCAACGCCCACCCGCACCACCACGCGACGCGGCGCGGCCCCAAGAGCCAAACCGCTTCTTTCCCAAAAGCCAAACCAGCCCATCCGCCTCGCCCTACCGCCGCCGCCGCCGCCGCCGCCGCCGCCGATGGCCTCCGAGGAGGAGCCGTCCCAGATGCGCAGGGCGATGGTGGACACGCTCGCGGGCGCCATCTCCGGCGGCATCTCTCGCACCGTCACCTCCCCCTTGACGTCATCAAAATCCGCTTCCAGGTTCGCCCTCCCGACCCAACCTCCTAAAATCCCTTATCGTGGTTTCGTTCGCCTGCTCAGCGTGGCAGTATGGCGCGCTGTTCTATTGGGAGCTAGAAATTGTGAGATCGCTCGGTTTGGACCATTTCCGGGGCTTGGGGTGTGTCTGGTCATCTGGCCGGGGAGGATGTAGGTGTGATGCATGCTGTAAGCCGTCGAACCTTGCGGATTCGCGCCTACATTGCTTATTAGCGGTAAATTTGGGTTCGCTAGGGCCAGCTAGTTGTGTTTATTGGTGTGGATATGTGGTCTGAGCGTGGGTGAGCTACTTGGATATATGAATTTGCAATATATTAGGGTACTGCTTGAAGCGATTGGCTATATACAGCTTAATTTCATGTTTCTTTCTCCATGTTTTATTTTAACTTGCATTGATAGAGGGTTGGGGGCCGTTTCATTGGTAGCCTAAGCACTTGAATTGATGGAGGGTTGGGTGCCGTTTCATTGTTGGCCTAAGCATGGTGGCCATGAGTTCTGAATGATCGTCTGCAATTAGTCAGTTTGATTGTAACTAGCTGCTGCCTTGGCTTTTGTGGAATTTCTTAATTTGGATGGTTCCATTTACTTCAACTAGACCGACAACCATTTTTTAAGATGATCAGAGGCTTCTTCAATGTTTCTTTGCAGGTTCAATTAGAACCCACAACCTCGTGGGGTGTTCTACAAAGGAATATGTATGGTCCCTCCAAGTACACTGGCCTTTTGCAAGCAAGTAAGGATATTCTCCGCGAGGAAGGTTTGCCGGTATGTTCCTCAGTAGTTACATATTGAGAAATAAAACTTGTACATTTGCTGTAATTCGTTGCTGCACACTCTCTGTAGAAATGCCAACCACATGTTTCAACCCAGGCCAATGATACTATAGGCAGCATTCAGATGATGTGCTACCGTGTTTTTTCATGGAAGAGGAGGAATATCATGATACTAATCTAATGTCTATACGATTTTGCTATATTACTGTATTAAAAAAAACTACTGTGTCGCTTTATGCCTGCATCTGGATTATATAAGCTCTCCCTCGTTATCTTCAATATTATGCTTTTTTCGCTTTTGTAATTTCTTTTTGACTTTATGGTCTCTCAAACGAACAAGGTCAATTTTGATAGTTATCTTACTGTTCAAGAATTGTTTTCTTCCAGGGATTTTGGCGAGGAAATGTACCAGCTCTGTTGATGTATATGCCATATACAGCCATACAATTCACTGTTCTACACAAGCTAAAAACATTTGCATCTGGTTCATCCAGAACAGGTATCTTTTCTTCATAAGGCATCCGTAAGACTTGTTCCATTGCCAAACCTTGTGATTATCGGTTGCTCTAGATCACACTTACTTGCCTGTGTCTTTCCAGGACTAAATGCTTTCGGTAATTTGGTCTAGTGGTTGTATTCTATCGTTCAATAGCTTAAATACTTGTCTGCGTGGAAACATGAGTTACTTGACAGATACTTTATAAGGTGGATTCCTCTTACTTAGATTGTGACTTAGTTTGTGCACTTCAAATAGCTATCTATCGCACTCAAAGATGACTATAGAGAAGCCTTGCCTAAGCTTACCTTTGCATTAATTGACTTCTAGTCGCTCCCACAATCATGTTCCTTAGACCGACTCCAACAAGAGTTTGCATTTGTCAGAGGCAAAATCCTTTTTGCCTCGCGTAAACAGTAGCCACCATGGTAGGTAACTCCGTGCTCGCCGTCGTCCGCCCCGGAGCTCGCCGGCTGCCGCCGTGCCTGCGCCCGCCCCGAGCACACCCTTCACCGCTGTGCTCGCGCCTACGGCCGCTCCCGAGCTCACCAACCACCGTCGCGCCACGTCTGCGGCTGCCATGCTCGCTTGAGCTCGCCTGCCGCCGCCATGCATCGTGCGCTACCGCTCTCCCGCGTGCCGCCGACCGTCGGCCACTACCTCACCGCACACGGAGCTTGCTCTAGCGTCAGACACCACCCCGCTTGCCCACCTGCCGTGTCCTCGTCGTATGCATTGGAGGAGAGAGGGTATCCATTTTTACCTCTCCTCTCCTCCTCCAAGGCAAGAATGCCTTCTTGTTTGCCTCCTCTGTTGGAGAATGGAATCGTGTGAACAGTAACGATTGAAGAGGCATCTTTGCCTTTGCCTGCCCACTGTTGGAGTCAGCCTTATGGATCTATGACCCTTCCCTTCTTTCCATTCCAGGAGTTGTCAGGTGTCCAGTTCTCTTTCTGTTTATAGGCAGTTATGGATGGTTTCGGGTAGGATCTGAGGATTTTAAATTCCCTCGACCCTGCTGGGACTGACACTTCTCCCCGCTATGATTGCCACATAGTCCACCGCATGGATCTTTTTGATGATTTCTGATAATAGGAACAAGGTCATGTTCAAGTGCACAGTGGTTTTTGTTACAATGTTTTTGATTTAGTGGCACCTGAATTTGGTACTTGATTGTTATCTTCCTTTGGAGTAGTGTTTTGTTTGGTGGGCATCCTTATAGCCAACAATAGCATGCACGTGACCTGTTTTAGCTCAAGTGGAGGTGCTTTTCAGACCAGTAGCATGCACAATTCATTTCTAAGCCGAGTAACCTGATCTTTGCCTAACCTGTTATGTTTTCTGAGTTCCATCACTATCTGATTTCAATACACAAGTTACACGAAGAGAAATTGAAGCACTATTTCATATCTTTAGTCTTTCCTGATATTTTCTTCTCTTTTTTTATCCAGAGGATCATTTGCATTTGAGTCCTTACTTGTCCTATGTAAGTGGAGCTCTAGCAGGATGCGCAGCAACAGTAGGGTCATATCCATTTGACCTCCTGAGAACTATTCTTGCATCACAGGGAGAACCAAAGGTGAAAAAAAAATCTAATATAGTCTTTTGCTTTTAGTGTTGCTTTTGTTACTTTTTGCTCGAACACTTACACCTTTGAAGCTGGGCGTAATTGATAGTCGGGATTGGCCTTCGCCAGAGTTTTTGAGGTCCTTTGTATGATTAGTGGGTGTGAATCTTGGTGGAACTGGAATAGGAAAGTTTAACATCTTTCAAATCCATAAGTTGAGTCGCTGTTGATACTTCTGCCACTTTCAAATACATGGAGATGAGAAATCGATAGAACATCTCAGGGGGTGTTCGTTTCCATGGGCTAAAGGGCTAAAACTAAATTTTAGACTAAACTTTAGCCCTAGGAAACGAACGGGAGGGCTAAAGTTTGGACTGATCTTTAGCTCTAGAGAGAAAGAAGGGCTAAAAGGAGGCAAAACTTTAGCCCTCCAAGAGGTGCTAAAGTTTAGCCCAAATTTTAGGAGCTAAACTTTAGTCCCTAGAGGAAACGAACACCCCCTCAACCTTCATTGCTCCAGATAAGTCTGTTGATTTCTCTTCTCCTTCAGAAACCTGTTGGTGGGGCTAGAAATCGTATTCCAGTGCTCATTCGCACCACAAACCTCACTTGGTTCCAAGATCATTGCTTCGATTTATGGGATTGCACACCGGGTCTCAGATCCTATCCATTTTTGTTTAAACTTTTTTTTTTTAATTTCAGAGTGGTTAGCTTTCTTAAAAAATAAAAAACCTTCAGAGCCATACAATGCTATTGCACCCACTCTAACAAATGGCATGGCTAGGGTAGTTTCCGGCAGAACTTTGATCCATTTAATGTTTTTGAAACAGTACCATTTCATATTTCTTTGATGTGATTTTTTGCTCATTGTTTCTTTGATGAGATTTTTCTGCTGACGTTTTATCGCGACTTCTCTGATTCATTGCAACATATATGCATGGCCCTCATGATGCTGATTAACAGGGGCTTGTACTTGTGTATGTAGGTTTATCCCAATATGAGGTCAGCATTTCTTGACATAATTAAACGACGCGGTTTTCGGGGCTTTATTCTGGTCTATCTCCAACCCTTGTTGAAATCATACCATATGCTGGCTTGCAATTTGGTTCTTACGACAGTTTCAAACGTTCGATGATGGTAAAAGCACTAACATCATGTTTTGCATTTATTGATTTTATAGAAAGGATGGAGTTATTTAATTTTATAATTATCTGAATTTACTCTTACAATAAGACTGTATTAGATGCTTCAATTGTACCTTTATTTGATTGCTTTAGTTCATTTCATTTCAATCTTTCTTGAATGAAATGTTAAGGTACCAAGACATGCACATACTGAAGACCTAACTCATATTTATTTGTCCATATAAATTTGCATGCTATATACTCCCTCTGTTCACATTTACATGTCATTCTAGCCTTCTCCACTTTTCTCCAATTACATGTCATTCTCACTTCCCAATGCAACTTTCTCTCTTCCCAATACACCTTTCTCTTATCTCATCATACCTCTATCTCTATCTCTTTCCTCCTTGTTTTCTGTGCACCCACCTTTTTCACATCTCCTTAATTCCCATGCCCAGAGCTAAAATGACATCTATTTCTGAATGGAGGTAGTACTTATCAAGAAAATTATTTGTCAGTTGCCGAATTACTGATGTGGGTATCTGTGGCTGCCTATCTTAAACTTCTTTATGACATTTTCTTTGATGTAGGCTTGGAACAGATATAAATATTCACATCTTAATTTGGGTAGTGAGGATGACTCGGTGTCAAGCTTCCAGCTTTTTCTTTGTGGGTTTGCAGCTGGAACATTTTCAAAGGCTGCTTGTCATCCACTTGATGTTGTCAAGAAAAGATTCCAGGTAACTTTCATGCCTTGATAACCACTGATTTATCATCCCCTTGCTTCATGGCAGTTGGATATAAAGAGGTGCTTTAGAAAAAAGGTGATTAAGAATCACACCCCAAAACAGCTCGAGACTGCCTTTTCTAGATACTGTGAGTCTGATTATTGTAGTTGGTTGTTTTTCCTATGCTTGTGCATGCTAGTCAAAAGGGAATTTAACCACTATTCATGTGTTGACTTGCTGTAGACAGTTATTTCCAAGCTGACCTTGTTAGTCTATTGCCAGCATATTGTGCTGTGTGACTTCATCGGTAAAACCGTTCCATTTTGGTCATCTAGTGGGGGAAAAAGTCCATTAAAACTTGGTTATGAATCATTATAGCATAAGTCGTGAAGCATGACATATTACTCAAGTTGTGTCGTAGAAGATTGGTATTCATGGTGCACTCATACATTTCTTATCACTGCAGATTGAAGGATTAAAACGTCATCCAAGGTATGGCACTCCAGTTGATAGCAGCACATACAAGGGCATGTTCCATGCCTTGAAAGAGATTGTGGCAAAGGAGGGACTCGCAGGCCTTTATAAAGGCCTTTTTCCCTCTTTGGTGAAATCGGCCCCTGCTGGTGCTGTGACATTTGTGGCATATGAGTACATCTCAGACTGGTTAGAGTCAATACTGATGTGAAAACCCCTGATGCAGTAATATTTTATTCCCCATTTTGATTATACTGTTCATATTCCCTCTGCATGCCGTTGTAAGACTGTACTAGTATAATTGATTTTTATGCCTGGACGAGGCTGCAGTTCCTTTGGATCTTGCAGTCTATACAAGATTTGTGGAGTCTGCAAAAATCTGCTGGACGAGTCATGCTCGTAAGCTCCTCTCACGGATTATGGAAACTCACTTAGACGTCACAAAAATGAAGCAGTCAAGTTGATCATGAACTATTTTACGTTTCTAGATGGCTACTTAGCTGAGACTACATTTTTTTTTGTGTGTGTGTGCTTTATAATGTGGATGCAAATCACTGAACCTGAAAATAATTTGCAGGATTGGGAGCCAGGCAGGAGTTGAGTGAGTTCTTGTTGGATAGTGGAACCATTGAGTTACTGTCATGGAAACGCTTTCCACAACCTGGACATTTGTGAGGATTGAGTTGGTTTTGGACCAGAAGGTCTGTCAAGAGGTGCATACAATTCCCTTGAGAGCTGATACTTGTAAAGCCTAACATAGAAGAGCTACATTGCCGTTCTCTATTTTTTCTACCCATTGCCTATTGTGGTGATGTATTCATTAACCTGCAAGACCGAAGAGTTATTAACATGGAGCCCGTTAGTGGGCAGCCGGCATTTTTGTTAAGATCTTATTATCGTTACTGTTCCTAGTTAGATCATTCTCATCCATCCAACTTGTATGACATAACACATTGAATGCAATTTATATTGCATCGTGCTTGCCAATTGTTCCTCATCAAGCCATTTGTTGTCTGATGCTTGACTATTGTATACAAGCATTATTGCACTATGGATGCCTTCATTGGCAGTTGAAAGAGTTGTACTAGTATTGGATACGAAGCATGTTTTCTTTTTGGGCTCATTTTGGAGGAAGAGGATTTAACGTTTTGTTTGAATCTGCTCAATTACTATGCTTTTAGCCCATTGATGCAGAATAGGTGTTACGTCTCGCCTTGCCTTTCTTCCAACTGAGAACAATGTGTCAGCTGAATTTGTGCATTGACCACGTCAGAACCTTTTAAAATCAGACATGAGCTATGGATTAAGGGTTCTGCTATGAATGAAATCAGACATAAGCTACGGATGAAAGGTTCTTCTGAGGACTAAACCATTCAAAACTCGTGGATTGGAAGGCGCAGAAGCAATGCATCATCACGGAATAAACATGGCTGATACTGGTTCGTAGAAACTAGCAGCAACACTTCAGTACTTCACCAGCCAAACCATGCAAACAAGAAATATATCACAATAGTACTTTTGCTCATGTCGTTCTGCTAGTAGTTCTTTCCTAAGCGGATGCCACATGCTCGTAGTAAGAGCCACTTTGGATCCCTTCAATATCTAAGAAACTAGCTTTTAGAAACTGGAGGACCTCCAAACAATCCGGTTTACAGCCGAGTTCCTAAAATATAGTCTACGAATTAGTAAAAACTCATAAACTAGGTTAACCCAGCTAATCACAATTTTTATTTTGTAGTCCCACTAGCCTTCAATAATACAATATAATAATGACCCAAGTTTTGTTAAAATTAGTTTACGACCTGCTGCCATCGATACGAATGCATTTCGTGATATTATATGTAATGGTTTGATGGGTGAAGTAAATTAGAAATGAGAGATGGTAATTATGTCCCTTGATTGAAGCATATGACGTGAGTTATCTTTCTCTCAACAATTTTTTTGTAAATACCTTGGTTAAGTTATACTTTTTTCTCTCTCCACGAAGTGCACTATATTTTTCTTATAATTTGCGTGAACGTGATTATCATGCACTGCTCCTGCTATCATTGTTGTCCATTTTGTAAGTAACAACGTTGTACTCCTTTCGTCTCAACTTACTTGTCATTCTGATAGTGTTTTTGAGTGTCCATATTCATATAATGTTCAATGAATCTCGACAGATGATTTATCTAGATTCATTTAAAAGAATATCTTATAGTTTCAAAGAATGTTCGATGAACCTAGTATAGAGGGATAATAACATAATTTGAGGCAAAGGAGTAATTACCATGGCATAATTTAAAATAAACATGTTAGGTCAGTCTCGAGAGGAAGTTTCGTGGACACAATTACCTAGAGTGACACGTCATCTAAAAATGTTTGAACTAGGATGAAACACCCATCTCTCAATGCATAGTTTCATCTATTGTTGTTTTCAGGTTACATGCAAGTCACAAGTTGTCTAGGTAACTGTGTATACATGATTTCATCCTCATGAAACTTATTTCACATCTCTCCTCATTAATACACCACCACATCATCAAAAATACGTACATGACACTCTATTTATTATCCGTAAAATCCCATCGAGACTAGCCTTAGACGTTGCAATAAGCATCAGCATCGCCAAATCTTATGTACACAAGCAACATGCAATGGCAGGAAAGGTGGCGAGGAGCAGCGTGAAGACCGTTTCAGTTTTACAAATGAGATGGACAATCAAATCATTAACCAACAAAAAAACTGGTTTCTAATTTTTTAAAATCGGGCTCTAAACATTCCCATCCTGTTTTTATCTAGACTAAATTTGCTGCTGGACATTGCGATTTCGTGAAATTTACTTGAGGGACACTGAAAAAAAGTCATATTAGTTGGCGGACACTACGAAGATGTGGTAATTAGCTGTTGATAGCATAGGAGAATAATTGTTCTAATTTTTTTTATCTCGATGCATATGGCACATGATGACTTCACATATGTATTATTACGTTCTATAATTATGTGTTTTTTCTCATAAATTTTTAATAGCTTGCATGATTTAATGTCAGTTTGCATAATTTAGTCTATGTGTTTTTCTCATAATTTGCTTCACAGTTCAAATGAACTATCTAAAAAAATATGAGAAAACACATAGGTTGAACTGTAAGAAAAACAAATTATGAGAAAAACACGTAGATTAAACTACACAAACTGCCGAAAAACATTATGAGAAAAACATGTTGTTAGTGAAAATAACAATACATACTTATGTAAAATTCGAAGTTATCATGTGTCATGCGCATTGAGATAAAAAAATTGGTTTTTTGGTCTGTGAACACTCTAAAAATGTGACTTGGTCTTTTGTACACCGTATTTTTTCTTTTCGTCTCGTGAACACCAAGAACACATGGTTTCTGTCTACAAGACACTATAACAGGAAAACTGACTATTTTTAATTTTTTTTATCTCAATGCAGAATATACATTGCAAATTAAAATTTCACACAATCAAACATGATTGTATTTCCTATACATGTAAAAAAAAGTTCATATTTATTGTTGATTGTTTTCATAGTTTGATTTTGGAAATAAACATTTACTATTAGTGAAAAAATTATGCAAACAATCAACAATAAATATCTTAATGGACTTTGTCTTATGTTATGTTATCTCAATAAATATCTCCATGTTTTTTGCTATTTTTTCATTTTTTTGCATGTTATGTTATCCTTCATATGCATTGTTTTGTTTAGAGAATGGAATAAACTTAGATAATGTTTGAAGAAAAAAATACCTAAAGTTTAGTCAAATAAAATTTAGGAGGTGGATCCACACATGACGTAATTCTTCTTTGGACTAAAAAAAAATCCAGTAATAACGTCAGTTAGAAACTCGAAACTCGAATACAAATTGCACACTGACATGTGGTCCCACCTAACTAAACAGAGGTGAAGGAAACAAATAGAAAAAGAAAAGAAAAAACTTGCCCACCGCAACTGTGTCCCATCCGTCTCCCTCGGCGTCCCCATCCCCTTCTTCCTCCTCCCGCCCCACCTCCAAACCCTAACTCCACCTCGGCGCGGACCGCTCAGCCACGGTATCATACAGCGTGGGGGAAGCGGCAGCCTGATGCCCAGCCCCCGCGGTGCACATGGAGCTTGTCCCCTTCAAGCCCGCGGCCGGAGCCCTCGTCGAAGCGGGCGGCGGGGCCGACGCGGGCTCGATCCCCGCTATGGTCGCGGCGCAGCAGGAAATGCTACACGGGCAGGTGGACCAGCTCCAGAGCCTGGTTGTTACGCAGTGCCACCTCACCGGCGTCAATCCCCTCGCCCAGGAGATGGTTAGCACATCTCGTCTTCAATCCCTACTCTTTACGTTTCTCCAAATTTGGTGCTTTGAGTTGGCCAGTTGGGTTGTTTTGCTGATAAGTGAGGATCTTCATGATATATGGTCGAGACTTCCTTCAAGAATTATCACCCCAAACTTGTTTGCCACTACCACATTTCACATATTAGTATATATTTGAACTTCTAAGTTAGGCAGCTGTATAACAGTAGTGGAGCTGAGATTGCTCAGCTGGACATTCATTTTTTAAACGAGCATTCATTTTTCCATATTTTTAAGTCTAGGTATTCATTT
The DNA here is from genome assembly GCA_031894775.1 of Chloris gayana. NCBI lineage: Eukaryota > Viridiplantae > Streptophyta > Magnoliopsida > Poales > Poaceae > Chloris > Chloris gayana. Next base: position 189,188 of record JAUNZO010004729.1, read on the forward strand.
TTAGCTCAAATCCTTGTATTTTTTAGGATTTTTGAGTTACATTTAGCCTATTTTCAAAATTTTTGGGCATTCATGTGAATGTCATGAATCCGGGTCAGCTCCGCCCCTGCTGATATGGTTAGTATAGATATCAATCAGTACAACACTCCTGATATGTTTGGCTATTATTTTCAGAGATTAGTACATCTGTTGTAGAAAATTTGTAGCTACAATTAACAGTGAAGTTCTTTCTGTAGACTACAAAAATATTTAAACCACACTATAGATATACAGAAGGTTTCCAGATTCTTCATTACCTCTGTGATGCTGAGGATATACACAACCTAACACTGAAAAGTATTGTACCAGCCGTATATGATATTGTGATGATTCATTGGTCCTAGAGATTACGATTTTCTAAAAGAATCATCTTTTGAGTGGACGCTGGAGATGTATCTAAAGACTGTTCACCATACAGTTTTGCTTTTACTACCATTTTCTGTCATGCTCGTTATGTGTCCATGTCATTTCCTTGCTTCAGAATTTGAATACATGTACGAGCTCTCATTACCATTCAGTTAAATTATCTTAGTTCATTTATGGACTTACCTTGCGTTTGGTTGGTTCTTGCAGGCTGCTGGTGCATTGTCTATCAAGATAGGTCAGTTTGTCTGTGTCATGGATCTCACATTGACATTATTCTTTGCCAGATGTCTTAGTATGTGATTTTCAATAAAATGAAATGGACACCATGGTGTATCATAACTGATATAGACTGAAATTTTATTTCTTTGAGTCTGATTACTGAAGAGTGTTGCGTATTAGATGAAGACCTCTGGTGCATGAGATCTTCCATATTCAATGCTGACACAAGATTAGACAATTTTTGAATGTTTCTCCATTTTTTTTTGTAAGTCTGCTGTTATAAACACTATTTATAGTAGCTAAAGCTTTGCAGGTAAAAAGCCACGTGATTTGTTGAATCCAAAAGCAGTTAAGTGCATGCAGTCACTTTTTGCGTTGAAGGATACTATTGGCAAAAAGGAAACCCGGGAAATTAGCGTACTCTGTGGGGTTACTATTACACAGGTCTGCTGCTCACCTGGCATGCGATATTGTTTGTACTGTGATGTATCATGTTCTTTTGGTGTGGCCTCATGTATGTTTCTTTCATGTGTTTTTTTTCTTCAAATGGATGTTAGGTTAGGGAGTTCTTTACAAGTCAACGATCACGAGTGCGAAAATTTGTTAACTTGTCTCGAGAAAAAGCGTTGAGAATAGAAGCATCTAAGGCACATGACAATGTATGCTCCATACCTACCGAGGAGACTCCTCTTGACATTGAGGCACGGGCTGAAGTTGTCGAACCTTTGAGAACTTTAGAACCAGTGAACATGCCGCAAAGCTCTTCAAAACCATTTGATATTCCACAGTTCTATATGCAACCAATGATGGTACCACAAAGTTCTTTGCAGCCTTCAGATGTCTTGCAAAGCTCCCTGCAACAAGAGGTTCAACAGAACCATGCAGCCCCTACCATGCAATCAGGAATGATAAGTTTGCAGCCACCTGATACTAAGATTAACCCTGATGCTGTTAAAACGGAAATAAAGGAAGAAGAAGTTGTTCCTGGTGTTGAATCAGAAGATAAGAAGTTTTTGGACAGTATCTTTGCTCTAATGAGGAAGGAGGAAACATTCTCTGGACAAGTCAAATTGATGGAATGGATTCTCCAGATAAATAATATTACCATTCTTAGTTGGTAAGATGTAATCCTTTTAATACACCTTAGTTTTGAATCATTATTGCTATCAGGTTCACGTTTCCAATGAACTATCAGGTTCTTAACGATGGGTGGATTGACAATTGTGTCGACATGGTTGAGTCAAGCAGCTGTTGAAGAGCAAACTTCAGTCATTCTTGTTATCTTCAAGGTTCTTATTTTCCATTAGGGAACATGTACATGCTTTTGCATTCTATGGATTCTGAACTGATCGTAATTGGTGCAGGTGCTTCTCCACCTTCCTTTACATAAGGCTTTGCCAGACCACATGTCAGTTGTGCTGCAAACTATTAACAGATTGCGTTTTTATAGGACACAAGGTCTGCGTCACCCTCAAGTCTTTTCTTTTTGTACACACTAATTTATTCTTTTCACATCAGAACCATCTTGCATCATTTTGGCAAAAAAAAAAAAAAAAATCACCTTCACCTTGCATCATTACTATTTGGTAATTTAATTTTCTTGGGAAAAATAAAGTTGATGCAGCCGCAGATTTGAATAAATGGGCTTGTATCAGCGATTCCCATTATGGTTCGAACTTGTTAGGACGGGATATGAACTGTACTAAGAGCACAAAGTTCTAGCATCTGTTATCATTTTCATATCTGCACTATGTTTTTATTTAAGTCCATCAAATAAAGTTTGGCTTATTTCTGCTAGTTGCTTATTTTAATTTATCTGATTCCAGCATCAGACATATCAAGCAGGGCCAGAATCCTCCTCTCCAGATTGAGCAAAGTGCTTGTAAGGAGTCAGGCATTGAAGAAACCTCAAAAGGAGGCAATATCGAAGCAAAGGTGAGCTCTCCTTTCTTTCTCCATAATGCTGTTGTTTAGGGCGATATTTGTTTTTATCATATTAATACAGTTTATAATGTTCTTTTCTTTTGTATGTAACTAGTCTTGCCAGTTCTTTTGGATTTCATCTCTACCTTACCCCAACTTGCTCGGGACTAAAAAAGCTTTGTTGTTTATAATCTTTTGCAGGATAAGTGAAATTCTTGGTGATGAACCTTGGAAATCTGAAGTTGATATTACTGTAAGTACCTAACAGCATATGCATTCGAAGATTAACACTTTTTGCAAGTAATTTGATTGGGTTGCTCTTACTAGGAGGAGATCCTTGCCTTGACTGATGGCACAAATGAAAACAGGTACTTTTCGTATAGTGGTTGACTGATGGTCTTCGCTGCTCACATTTAAATTATAGTAGAACTCTTATCTACTTAAAATTCATCTGAGAAGTATGATGTTTTGACTTAGCTTCTATATCCCTTCTCAGGAAACCTGAGCCCAGAAAAACTCAAATGTTGCTCACTGCCTCGGGTGATGAACCAAGTAAAAAGAGTGCTCCACAGACAAGTATCCTTCACATAAATATAAAATTTACTACTATGAATTTTTTATTACCTTTGTCATGAAGACACTGTTAACTGCTACTAGAATATAAAAGTTTGCCTAAACTTTTCAAACAATTTTGCCGATCAATCCAGTGTATCTTCTTTAAATTAGTTATTTATTACTTTAGTTATCTGGATACTTAAGATCTGCTTGTGTGAATCTCCTTATCTAATTTCAGAATTAAAACAAAAGAGAAAAGTTCTACTTGTTGAACATCCAAATAAGAAAGCTGCTGGGAAGAATGCTCATTCTGTCCGAAGCACATCTACAAACAATAGCAGACCACTTTCTGCAGATGATATCCAGAAAGCAAAGATGCGTGCCATGTTCATGCAGGAGAAGCATGGTAAGGTTAACACAAGCAAAGCGAGTGACAAACCACAGGCAATGGAAACACAAAAAGCATCTGGACTGCCTAATCCTATCGTGCCTCCTGTGCCCAGAACTCCTGTTACGCCAGCCACCAAGGAATCTGTTGATCCAGGCCCACAGACTTTGAAACAAAGTACAGTTCCCCAACCTGATAAGCCAGAAACCTCAAGCAGGTCACCGCAAAATATAAATTCCCCAAAAACTGTGATAGAGAAGTTAGATTGCAAGAGAGTTCATTGGCAGATACCACCAGGTATATATTTTTCTTTGTGCTTCATTTTCGCCGTTTTGCAGAATGTTGTATAGTTCTGAGTTGCTTTTTGGTCGATGAGAGCTAGTAAAGTTGTACATAAAATGGTCAAAACACTAAGTGTGTTTTGCTATTTATATCCGTGCAAGCGTCTACAAATTACTTAGATTAGATATGGTTTCATTTCCAATTATTATGCTCCTATATGAACCGACTTTCAGTCAAAACGGAAAAAAGTATACCTCAATATTGAGTTCCATGCACCAACCAGTTCACCCAAAAGCCTAAGCTGATAGGGAAAGGTGGACAATTCACTTATACTCCAACACTCCCCTCACGTGCAAGCTCCCTCAGGCCTCAAACGTGGAATATTGGAGTGGGCTACAATTTATTTAATAAATCGGGCCAGCCAGGATTTGAACTCGAGACCTCTGGCCCTGATACCATATTGAGTTGCATGCACCAACCAGTTCACCCAAAAGCCTAAGCTGATAGGGAAAGGTGGACAATTCACTTATACTCCAACACTCAACAGATCATTCTAGCTACACAATTTGGATGTTCGTTTGATTTTAATCCTGCTTTGCTGGATGCATATTAGTCATGTAAACAACTCATGTAAGATATACTGAACTTGACCCTAAAACTTGGAAAAAGTAAAGTTCTTTCCTGACAGATTGAGTGGCTGTCTATGAAATTTCGATACACGGTCAAAGCTGCTGTACCCATATCCGATACATGCGATATGACTCGGTATTTTGCGATACGCCGCCACCTGGATCTGTAACCGTAGGCACACCGGGAGCTAAGCAAATGTACTGGAATCATGAACTTTCCCTGCAATCAGTATGCTTCCCTTCTTTCTCTTGCTACCACAGAGCGATTTAGGTGATCTTACTTCTCTATGTTTTGCGTTTACCTACAGACCAAAGATGGGAAGAGGGAGTTCTCAGTCTTCTAGTGTGTATCGGCGTATTGTCTTTTCTAGCCAGATGCCGTATTACCATATCTGCGTATCACGATCGGAAAAACCTTTGTGGCTGTTAAAATATATTCATTTGGTTCACGCCTCAGAAATTTGTAATATCCTTAATTGATTTAGATCCCATTTTTGTCCACTGAAAAAAACGGTGATCCGAATTCGTCTATGTCAAACACTGGGTTCTCTATCTAAACTTCTGAAACAACCATTAATAGTCGTGCAGTGTAATAGAATGGTATGAAGAATTAGTTACTACATATACGTTGGAAGGTCTTCATTTACAAAGTCAAACAATATTTTTTTCTGCGAGCTTTAACACTTTTTATTAAAATTATTAGGCACAAAGCCTACCACTAATGTAATAGAAGTTGAATTTTGATAAATTTTAGATTCTCGATAAACGTCCAACATATCTCCACCTACAATTTCTTTTCCGTCGAATTAATTTGTTCAAAAATAATAAATATTGAATAGGTGGACTGCATTTTATCACAATATTCAAGTTCCTGACAGTTGTAAATTTTACAAGTTCATTTTTCTGTAAGATAGCAGATGGAGGGTCCAGAGAATTTTCATTTTTTTTTCTGGAACACGCAGGAGAACTGCGTATCATTTCATTAATAGAAGAAGAGAATACAACACACCCGAACACCTCAAAAGTTTTTAGAATCATTTTTTATATCAGTTTTTGGGTATATTTTTATCTACTATTGGACCAGCAAGTTCAATGCTGACTCCAGGATTGCGGTGCTTGTTTGTTTCACAAGATTCAATAATATCATGTGTATTCTTTGGGACTTAATGGGCCTGCAGATATAATTGCCCGATTTCTCTATACTTGTTTTATCTCTGTATGAGTCATGTAGTCCACAAACCAAAGAAAAATCTCTTAAAGTCCTTATTATTTAAACCCGAAGAGGAAGCTGCGTACCTGGATGATACTTAGTTTTAAAATATTTGACTTTAAGTTCTATGAAATTTTTGGGAACAGAATTGCGTTGCATATTGTCGAGATTGAAAATTATAGTCTTTTATAATTTGCTGTGGTCTTTTAAGAGCTCTCCAAGATCCTGACCTCTTTGATATCAGTTTACTTGTTTATCTTTTTTAAATATATTGCCTCTTATTACAGCGGTATGGATTGATCCCTCGTGGAGTGTAAGTACTGGTGAGAACAGCAAGGAGCTTGAGGTTCAAGTGCAGAGAAATCGGCGTGAGAAGGAAACCTTTTATGTGAATCACAAAGACATCCCGTTGGATCCAAAAGACCCATGGGATCTCGAAATGGACTTTGATGATAGTCTGACCCCTGAAATTCCAACTGAGCAGCAGCCAGATGCTGATATTATGGAAACAGCTACCGTAGGCGCAGTCCATCCTGCAACTGTGGATGTATCAAACTCATCAACGTCTGTAGGAAATGCTTCCGGTATAAATGATGCAGAGAAACCAGATTTTGAGTTGCTTGCAGTGCTGCTCAAGAATCCACAGCTTGTATTTGCTCTGACTTCTAACAAAGGGGAGAGTGTACCAAATGAGCAGACTATTGCACTTCTGGATACACTGAAGCGTACTGGTCTTGAACTTTCTGACCTGGTCAATAATCTGGCAAACGGTGATGCTGGGGCGTTAAAAGAGCCTCCTCAGCCTGAGCCTATTCCTGCTTCGCTTCCGTCACCGACTCCGCCAGCGGACCTAACAGCAAGGGTTTGTCTTCGGGCTCTTCATTATTTCTGTTACCTGGTGTTATTCTATCTTCTGTTGTTGATGTGTATTCTTTGGCAGGCTAGCTGGGGACAAGAACACCCAACACAGATGAGGACTCCAAATTTGCAGCGCCCAGAATTGTTAATCCAGGGGAGTACAATTGTTGGGAATACAGTGCAGCAAAGCTTCTCAAATGTTGTCAGTTCATTACCCTCACAATCTTATGCTTCAGTTTCTGGTTTGCCTGGACATACTCAAATGAACGTCCCATCCTTGCCTCAGTTGACGGCCTCGGTGAATCCTCCAATTCAACATGTTTCCACTGTTAATAACCACCTGAACAGGGCTTCAAAACATCAGCATGCCCAGCAATGCGCTGCGTCGTTTGATCCTGTTGATGTCCCCTTCCAAAAGCAGCCAGCGGTGATCAAACAAACCCATGGACTTGATAATATACCAAACCCTGCTGTAGTGCATTCATCAATGCCCGAGTCAAATGCCTCTTATACAACATTTCCTTGGCAATCTAGTGTTGCTCATGCCAACAGCACGGGACGAAGTACAACTCCTGATCCATGGGCTGTTCACACAACTAATTCGTATAATATTTCATCGACAAATACAATGCCGTATGCTAACCAGAATGTTTACGGTAATCATAGTGCACAGAATGGACACGTCGCTTATGGCTCTGTGTCAACTTCGTCTCATGTTCTGCCAGGGCACGTACTGGACGGGAATGGTTACAGTCACTCAGCTGAGTACCAGACACTACCTAGGGATGGCCACCAACGACAGTCAAGATCACCCGAGCTTGGAGCTGTCCATGACTATAGTGGCACACAAAGTTATAATTCACGGTCCCGGAATGCAGAGCAGCAGGGCTACAATCTTGAGTCTTCGAGACAGTGGAGTTCCACGCATCAGAGCTACGCCCCTGCTGAGACATCACGACAGCTGTATAGTTCCGGGAATCAGAGCTACAATTTTGAGCCTTCAAGGCATTGGAGCTCCAGTCAGCAGGGTCAGAACCCAGAGCCACTTAATCAGTGGAATGTGGGGAAGCAAGATAAATATAATCCAAGTGATGGCCGGAAATCTTATGATCATCATCACTGGAGGAGATGAGGAAAGGTGTACATTAGCTAGTTCTTTTTTTTCTTGAACATAGCTAGTAGTTCTTTGCGGCTCTTTAGAGGGCCTTTTTTTCTGTTTTTTATTTGAGGCCTATGATACATTGGGCTTTCGTGATTGCACAAAGGCTATTGAGATAAATTGAGGTAGCAAATGAAAAAGAATAGGGGAAAATGAGAAAGGAGCATCCAGTCTACCATGTCTAACTCTGATTGAAAATCTATTTTAATTATAATAAAATGAAAAATCTCTTATTTTCCTTGTGGCTCGTGATCCGTTTATTCTTTGGCATGTGCAACCGATTTGCGAACTCTACTGTCTGCTAGATTAGATAGTATCTTCAGACTTCCAGAGGTCTAGCTGATCCCAGAAGAACAAAATCGATTCGAGTCCCCACTGTCTCTGAGGTGTAAAGTTTCTTCGGTGCCACATTGAGTTCGGAACGGAGACGAACCGTTGCAATTGGCTTATGCCAATTTCTTGTACTAGCGATAATACTGTAAAGTTCATGTCCAAAGTTAATGACGACACCAATTTTATCAACAAATTCATACTTACTATACCTAAGCAAGCTACAATTCACTTAAAGTAAACTTCAGACAAACACACTCTCTAACGCGGTTGCTTTACTCGTCAGAGCTGGAGCGCATGATAGGCAGTCAGACACGCATCCCATTCCGAGGTCGGTCGTTCAGCTGGCGGCTTCAGTTGGTCGGCGGAGAACGTCCACCCACGCCGAGACCTCCAGAAAATAACAGACAAAAGAAGCTCCGGCACGGCTGTTCCACGCCGCTCCAAATATACGCCCGCTCCCGCATCCCGTTGATTGGGAGTGACAAGTACCAAACCGTAACCGGCGAACGAGACCGGCCAAACTAACCAACCAGAGCCAAGCCGTCATCCCCACGATGGCCACGGCGGCCGTGGCGAGGCACCAGCACCACCAGAGCCACCGGGAGCCGTCGCGGCGCTGGCGGCGGCGTCACGGCGTCATACGGTGCTCCTCGCCTGCGCAGGAGTTCGCGGCGCTGGCGTCGGTGTTCCGGCGCCGGCTGGTAGTGGGCGCCTCCACGGCGGCGGCCGCTGCGGTGGGGGCCAACTTCGGCGGCGTCACCAGCTTCCTGCTGGGCCTGTCGCCGGAGCTCGGGCGCTCGCTCCGCCTCGATGTGCTCTACCCCGTCGGCGGGTTCACGCGCTGCCTCGACTCCGATAATGGGTTCGGTAAGCGCACCAATCTCGCCTGCTCCCCCGCCTACCTCCCTGTATTTGGTTCGCCTTGATCTCCTTATGAGAGTTCCATGGTTTCAGTTCGTGATTTGGAAGAGTGCCTTTGAAGTTCGGAGTTGATTAGTTGCGCGCGATTGTTTCCCGCATCAATTGCCTGTATGAGGCTTCCCATTTTGCTTAATTCAGTTGAATGACTGCTTAGAGCTTTCAGTAGGTGCTCGTCAAAATGAACTCGGTCAACTGCAGCTAGTTTCTGTCCTCGTGGATCACATTCAGCTGTCGCTGCCCTGAATTTAAAAACATCTTGTTACACGTAAGACGCCAACCACTCCAATCATGTTGTTTACAGAAAAACAAAGACCTGCTGCCTTTATATGGGTCAACCAGGATCAAAATTATTCTGTAAAATGATGTCCCTTTTTGACATCAGCATCACTGCATCAGTGCATTTGTAGACTGTTGATTAACCATACGTACTTTTAAAATTACCAAATGAGACGCACTAACTGAGCGTAAATGATTGAAGCCTTTGACTAGCAAATACTTGAGGCTTTGCTATTCGCAATGGTAAGGTTATATTCCGTGAGTTACATAAAAAAAAGGTAATATTCCGTGGCAGAGATGCTTGCTATGAACCACAGAACTTATTCGGGGTATCTGGACGCGTGCACGTTGTTGTCAAGCAGCAACTTTGCGCCCCCACCAAAAAAAGTACAGAAATAAGGAAGACGGGTAGTTGTGTGCACATCCTACCCACCAAAAAACAGGGGAAAAAGTGAGCAGATCCTAAATCACTTTTTTTAGGTCCTAAATCATTTAACAATGCTAATCAGACTGAAGGTAAATTACTCGTCCAATCACTTATATAATTTTTTTAAAGAATCAAGTGAAGAAGTTCTGGCATGGACGCCCACTGTATTTTCATTATCATTCCGTTCTCCCTGTTAGATAATAGTGTGTTGTTTGGTTAACAAAACATGGCTGCCTGCTACCATACCTTAGCTGCCAAAAGTGGTCCATCACGCTGTCTGCTACCATACCTTAGCTGCATGTCATGCCTCCAATAGGATTGTATGCGTAGATCACGGGCTATCTGGTGCCACATTTAGGACCAGGAACCATGCACCATCTGGGCTCCATACAATCTTAACTTATGGTTCTTATTATACCTGGTTTCCGGTAGGGTAATAGATTTTTTTGGTTTTGTTGGCTAGCTGTTTTCCCTCGAGGGAGGTTATCATGAGTGTCCATACTCTAAAAAAAATGATTCTGAAACGAGGTTGAACAAGAAGAATGTGTTTATGTAGACAAAGTATTTCTCTGCATAAGTTTAAGTATGTGTCTGCCTATTTATGAAGTATTAACTTAATGCATCTGAAATATGCAGAATTTATCTATCCATCAAGCTGGGTTGGAGATCAGACTCTACTATACAGGGAAGTCAGGAATGCAGAACTGCAGAGATCACTAGATCCCCCACCAATTGGAAGATCTCCATCTAGACAGCGAAATTTTAGTGAACCTGTGGCCGCTTTTGGCCCCCTGCATCCAATGGGGAGCTCAACGTTAGTGTCATTGTCTCACCTGTACCTCAAGATTTCTCGTAAGTCCACTTAACTTCCGACTTGCCGCTTATTTAAACAGTAAACAAGGCCCAAAAGTTTAAAGGCCTGTTCTAACGTTGTCTGAAAAAAAATCACCAGTATGCTTATTTTGTGTCCAAGATTTTTGTCAAGCTAGAAGTCTGATATAATTTGAACTGAAGAAGCAGCTGAACTGTTTGAAACAGGATTGAAGCGTTTGGTGGTCCAAAAGATGTTGGGGAAGTGGTACTCAGAAGAATAGCAAGAACAAGAAAAAGCCCCGACATCAACGCCACTCTCATAGACGCTGCCTTGAGAGAAGATGCAGAAAATGTGAAATACTACAAGCTGGAGTTCCGAGTTGAAAGCCCATCGTTCCGACGACACAATGTTGCAGTCTGCTGCGCGAGGAATGGTAAACTTTACACCATGAATGCACAAGCACCGGAATCAGCATGGAAAGATGTTCGGAAAGAGTTTGCTGCAATGGCGGATTCCTTCAGCCTAGTGGCCGATGCTTGATGATGCAGTAGATACAATTTTGTGCCCCTTTGTCTTTTCTTGAGTAGTTTGTCAAGCACGGGATATTTGTTTGTAGGACCAGGAGAAATGTATCATATGTGTTACAACCAATGTCTGAAGTTTTGTCTGAATATCAATTCAACTTTCAGACTTGGATACCATTTGTTGAGTTGATTGAGCTGAACGAAAGCAGAGCATGCTCTCGTGACTGGAAGTGCTCTGCTCCGCTCTCGTCCCCTGCTTTTGATAATGAACTGCAGCATATTATTTGATAGCAATTGTTATAGTGAAATAAAATACAATTGGGTGTTCATTGAAAAGGAGGATGTCCCTGAACTGGTTCCCTCTCAAACACCCACAGCTGCTATCTCCATGAGCAATTCAGCGAGCTCCCTCGGCTTGGAGAACATGGGCATATGATCAGCTCCCTGCAACGCCCCTCACCTCCGTGCCGGGGTTCCACGACGCCATCCGCCGCTGGAACTCGGCCGACCACGACATGTCGTCCTCGGCCACGACGTAGACACTCCTCACGGAGCCGTACCGCTCCGCCGTGAGGACGTTCCCCTTCATGGTCGCGTCGTTCAGGAACCGCCGTGACGGCCGCACCATCGCCTTCGCCAAGGTCAGGTCCTGCATCATTGCAAAACCAGAGGACGAAGAAGTACAGAAGAAGGCGATCGCGTGGCATATATCAGGAAACGAATGGCCGTCGTGAGTTACTACCTCAGGAGGGCTGAGCTGATACAGTCTCTGAGCCAAGAACTGTGGTCCGAGCAGAAATGTCGCCACTGGATTCTGGGCATCGCCGCTGGATTCTTGTGTGCAGTCCATGAGGAAATCGCGATCCGTTTCTTGCGAACGCTGTAGTCCACCACACAGTCACGGTTAGGGAGATTTTGCTGCTCAAATTTTCCGGGACGGTTTTTGGACGGCGTACCTGTTCGAAGATTATCTTCATGGGCTTCCCCGCGGCGGGCATGCCGGCCGAGACGAAGACCGCGACGGCGACCTTGTCCGGGAACCGCTCCATGGCCAGCGCGAGGCTCTGCCCGCCGAAGCTGTGGCCGACAAGGACTGCCTTCTCCTCCGGCGCCAGCGCCGCCACGGTGTCAAGCAGCGGTTGGCTGTACTCGTCGAAGGTCGCCACCTCCTCGGCGCGCCCGGGCCGGGCGCCGCACGCGGCCATGTCGAGCGCCGTGACGCGGTGGCCGGCGGATTCCAGGATGGTTGCCACCTTGTACCAGCACCACGCGCCATGGCACACGCCGTGCACCAGGACGAAGTGGTGACGCTGCGTCTTGCCGCCCTCCATCGATGATGAGCTCATGCACCGAGTCAACTTCGCTGCCTGCGATGATCGGAGCTACCGAACGTGAAGTGGTAAGAGCATCTACAAGTAGTACTGGTCACTGATGCCTTGTCTTTCATGTAATTTATTTTCAACAACAGGACGAGAGGTGGCTATTTTTTAGTCGATCAGCATCGGTGGTAGATGCGGCGTAGCATCAGTGACGGGAACACATTTTGTTGGTATAGAGGGTACAGTATACAGGAGTGGACATCGATCGTGCCCGCGTCATCAGGCGTATTTTGCAGCTACATCCATGACGAGTTGGGCGAGCTCGGCTGGCTTGGAGAACATGGGCATGTGATCCGCTCCCTCGATCGCCCTCACCTCCACGCCGGCGCCGCACGAGGCAGCCACCCGCCGCTGGTCCTCCGCCGGCCACGCCTTGTCCTCTTCGGTCACGACCAACACGCGGCTCACCGCGCCGTACCCGCCCTCCGTCAGGACGCCGGCCCCGGTCATCGTGCCGTCCTTGAGGAACAGCTGCGACGGCCTGACCAGCATCGTCGCCAGCTTGAGATCCTGCACGCGTTTGCCATTCCATGTCCATGGTTAAAGAGATTGATCATCAGAGCTCAAAACAAGGATTTGATGTTACTACCTCGCGAGGGCTGAGCTGGTACATCTCCTGAGACATCCACTCTGGTCCCAGTAGAAATGTCTCTACTGGACCCTCTGCATCTCTCTCCACGATTCCGAATGAGGTACCCATGAACGAATCCGGCGTGGAGCGCTCTTTCAGATGCTGAATCCACGAACGTCGTCAAGAAAAAAAGAGGCATCATAATTCGGGTAAGAATTTATGAATTGGATCCTGACGAAGTCGTTCCCCACCTGTTCCAGGAAGAGGGACATGGGCTGCCCGACGACCGGCACGGCCGCCGAGACGAACACGGCGACGGCGACCTTCGCCGGATGCCTCTCCATGGCGAGCGCGAGGTTGTGCCCGCCGAAGCTGTGCCCGACGAGGACGACCTTCTCGTCCGGCGGCGCGGCGGCCACGGAGTCGAGCAGCGGCTGGGAGTACTCCTCGAAGGAGCGCGCCTCGTCGACGCGCGTGGCGCTGGCGCCGCAGCCGGCCATGTCCAGCGCGGTGACGCGGTGGCCGGCGGACTCGAGGATGGTGGCCACCTTGTACCAGCACCACGCGCCGTGGCACACGCCGTGGACCAGGACGAAGTGATGCTGCCGCTGCTTCTTCTCGCCGCCCTCCATCGTCTCTACCTGCTCGTGATTGGTTGGTGAGGCGACACACTATATATGCACATTGGCCTCTTGCTTGATCACTGACAGTGCAGCTGTGTCCGATCCTAGTTTCTGGCGGCCGTAAAATTTCGCCTTCACCGGACAAGACTAATACCGGCGACGGCGATCACTGCTAGCTTCTCAGCGAAACCACGAAAGATCGAGCCAAAATTTGAAGATAAAACAAGCATGCGTTTTTATATTTATATAAAGAAGTTCGCACTGATTGGTGACGCATAGGACGAATTTCTAGTAGTATAGGCACTCAATTATTTCCAACGCCAGCTTTAGTCGTATCTGGCTGCTATCTTGACGAGGACATCGCACAGTTCCTTGGGCTTGGAGTTCATGACGGCGTGGTCCGCGCCAGCGATCTCCTCGACTTGGGTGCCGGGGCTCATGGCGACCATCCAGCGCTGCATCTCCTCGGTGGTGGAGTAGTCGGCCTTGGCGATCACGTACACCTTTCTCACCGACCCGAAGTTGGCGTCCGTGAGCAGCGCGGCGTCCTTCATCACCGGGTCGTCCAGGAACTGGTTGCCGGGCCTCACCAGCGTCTTCGCCAGGGCCAGATCCTGCAGCACAACATCGATTAGTTGCAGTCTTTGCACAGATCACTGGTTGCAAGTACTACTGTTTGAAAACGATTGGGGATCAGGATTGTCCATGCGCCACGTGCCTCGTCCGGGCTTTGCTGGTAGTATTTTTCTTCCATGAACCTCGGTCCCATGTGGATCGCCACGCCTTGTCTTGGATCGTTGTTGTTGATGGGCATCACTTGGCAGTCCATGAGCTCGGTCCTTCTCATGAACTAATCACATGACCAAAAAAAAAAAAACTCTGTCAACAGAAAGGGACGCAACTAGTTTGTGATGTGTCAGTTTTAGGACAGTAGTAACGAGTAGTACATCAGTATTGGTAGAGAGGAGAGAACCTCTTCGGTGGTAACGCCCATGTGCTTGCCAACGCACGGCAACGCCGCGGCCACGAACACGGCCGCCGCGATCTTGCGCGGGAACCTCTCCATGGCGAGCGTGAGGCTGTGCCCGCCGTGGCTGTGACCCACGAGGACCAGCCTCTCGCCGTCCGGTGACGCGGCCACGGCGTCGAGCAGCGGGCGCGAGTACTCCTCGAACGACGCCACCTCGTCGACGCGCGCCGGGTGGGCGCCGGAGGCGGCCATGTCGAGCGCGGTGACGCGGTGCCCCGCGGCCTGGAGCGCGGTGACCACCTTGTACCAGCTCCACGCGCCGTGGCAGAGCCCGTGCACCAGGATGAAATGCTTCCCGCCTTCCATTGCTCTGCGTTGGGGATTAGAATGGGTTGGTGTTCTCTGCTTTGGTTATGGGCTATGGCTGGCTACTTGGGATCCATGGCCTTGCTGGGCTGGGCGGATTTATACAGTGGTGGTGACGACTGATACCAACAAGATTGCCTTTCTTTCTCCTCAAGTTGATCATCATCTTTTGCTGCAAGAGAGAAATGGACTCAGTTGGCTTTGCGCGAATTGACTCAAGCAGAAATCGCTGACTGATGTTATCCGGCTACTACTGACATATAATTGCATAATTCATTGAGCGAACACGTAAGTACAAGTCCGGTCCAGCCAGAATATATTGCATTATTGCTGGTGGTGCCACAATAAGACGTTGCTGTTTCTGCCGTCCTCAAGATGAAACCTTTTTGTTTCTAAAAAGGTGTCTTTTGAAAGAAAGTATCGTGAACTTATAGAGAGAAGGAACAGTCAAATGCAAAACAAAGGAATCGTGCGTTTGTTTGTTTGTTTTTGGCAAAAAATCATGCGATTGTCAAAGATGTCTTTTAAGCACTCCAAATTAAATACACACCATTTATTTTGTAGATCCAACAGCTTAGATCATCATCATGATACATTCAAATCCCACTAGTATCATGAGTGTCATTAAGGGGTATCATAAGTATTTAAAGGATATTTTAGTAATCAATCATGGTCGAGGAAGTGGCGGCGGCTAGGGTTTGTCATCCGGTGGCGGTTTCTTAAAGCCTTGCTACGATACAAGATAACCTTCTCGGATCATCTTTCAGCTTAAAATGTTATGCCTAGCATTATTTTCAAAAACTGAATATCAAGAACATGACTATGTAACTTGCCTTTTGCATAAATAAATTGTACAATACATGTTGTATATACCCCTTTAAACAACATTATTTCTTCACAACTTCATATTAGCTGCAAATATCAGCCTGAAACAAACTACCATCATGTCTTTTTCTTCTTCAAGAGCTTGTCTTAGCACATGTTTTATTAAGAGGAAGACATAATATCGTCATGTCAGACTTTATAATGTTTTTTTCATTTTTCTAATCAATCATATTCGTTGGCTATCTTGATCAGCACATCACACAGCTCCGTCGGTTTGGACAGCATGACCATGTGATCAGCTCCGGCAATCTCATCGACTTCTGCACCAGGGCTTAAGTCGATCATTTGGCGCTGCATCTCCTCGGTGGTGCTAGCATCTGCCATGGCCATCACGAACACCCTCTTCACGGAGCCATAGTTGCTTTCCGTGAGCACCGTCTCGTCCTTCATGATTGGGTCGTCCATGAACTGGCTGCCAGGTCTCACCAACAATTTGGCGAGTTCCAGGTCCTGCCAGGAACGATTCCAACCGATATCAGTGATCCATCTTTGTCGGATCATCTATTCATTCGTACATAAAAAGATGTTTTGTCACATGAACAAAATAGTACTAGCACATTTGTCATCCATATATTTCTCATATCTGTGCTCACCTTCTTTTTTATGGGCAAGTATGTTATTTTCATAAGGATATCACACCATTTTTTTTTTTGCCTTAAACATGGACATGGAGTGTATTTTCACAGTAAAATAGTTTGATTACCTCGGCTGGGCTTTGATCGTACACTTTGGCTGCTAGTAAGTTGGGGCCAAATATGACTGCATTTCGTGGCCCTTTCTCGGTGTTGAGGACCACCGTTTCGCTATCCATGAAAAAATCTGGCGTGATCCTCTTCATGAACTAGCATGGGTAGTCACAACTCACAAGGAAAGAAATCAGCACAATTACCATAAATTGTTCTGATACTAGAAAAAACTCAGTGTTTGCCAATGGTGATGATTTGATTTTCAGCTAACCTCTTCGACAGTGATGCCCATGTGTCTGCCAACGCACGGCATGGACGCGGCCACGAACACGGCGGCAGCGACCTTGCCCGGGAACCTCTCCATGGCGAGGGCGATGCTGAGCCCGCCGAGACTGTGCCCCACCAGGACCAACCTCTCGCCGTCCGGAGCAGCGGCCACAGCGTCGAGCAGCGGCCGCGAGTAATCCTCGAACGATGCCACCTCGTCGATGCGCGGCGGGTGGACGCCCGACGCGGCCATGTCGAGCGCGGTCACCCGGTGCCCGGCGGCGCCAAGCCTCGCCACCACCTTGTACCAGCACCACGCGCCGTGGCAAAGGCCGTGCACCAGGATGAAGTGCTTCCCCATCACTGCCGCTTCAGTAGGTGAACATCGAGTGTGAGAGTTGATTGATGGCCGAGATCAGCAGGGCCCTACTGCGACTGCTGTTTGCTTATGTATGAATCCAGGAAGAAATGTGCAGGCTGCATTTCTTACTGCCAGCGAGCTTCATACGTATTCCTTATAAAAGGATTCGGCCAGTTGTCAGCACCACCATATCTCTCTAATCTCTAAACGATTAACTCCTTATAAAAGGGATACATCGCTTTTAGTTGGCCCAGTCCAATGGATGCTGCTGCAGTTCCGTTCTTTTCCCCCTTTTCTCCATAGGCAAAGATATGGACGCGGCACTTGTTTGAGCAGGATGTCATGAGCAGCGGGTTCGACAAGACCACCCTGTTGATTGCAGCACCCTTCTCTCACCACAAGATCCCAGATCCCAATCACTTCTCATCACAAAAAGCAGCATTGCTTCTGTCATTTGAACTGTAGCATTTGAAAAGTGGATGAATATCGATCTAAATGTGCAGTCGTGCCCAAGCAGACCATGTGCGTCTTGCCTGCTTGGAACCAATCGATCAAGCAGAATCCACTCTCTTGTGATTCTCACCTGCTTGCCACAGAACAGCACCGGCCACCGGGTGGCTGCGAGCACGACGGCGAACTTTAGTGGGAATTTCTTATCGAGAGCACGAGCGTGTGCCCGCCTTTCCGTGGCCGACATGGACCAGCCTCTCTCTTGCCGGTCGTTGCTGAATTCGACTCTTCAATCGAAATCACGACTGAACTTTTCTCTAGATGGTCCAATTTCAGTTCTTCCTTTCAGTTTCAGTCTATTCAAAGCAAATGCTTTTGCATTTCTCGTTCTGAGTTCCAGTTTATTTTCCTGGATGACTAAATGAGCAATGATATTGATATTATTATTGCATCTTGCATTCATGGTAAGTCGCACTGAATTATTTTTACAAAGTTTATGCAGTCAGTTCATGGTGGAAATTTAAATGGCACCAGAGAAGTTTATTTCTACAAAGTTTACGAAGCTACTTCATGCTAGAAGTTTAACTGGCACTGTATTTTCTTTTTCCAAAGTTTATTTAGGCCAAATCCAGGCCCGCTTGATCAAAGCCCGAAGGCATCACAGCGAGCAGACATGCAGACCTCGTTCATCTGCGTACACACTACCATGCTTCCTTCCTGAAGGATCATCCAGAGCATCGGCTTATTGTGCACGGAACACAAGAACAGCACCTGGCGATACTAAGCTTGAGTATTCAAACGAAAGAAAAGAGATTTAGAGTTGATCAGATAATTGTAGTCTGATATTCTGGTCAACACATGTGTTTCTGTGAAGGATTATCCTCATATCAACGTCGCAAAAAACCTTTGCCATTGTTGGAGGCCGACAAGCAAAAGATCCAAACAAGATCGTTTCCATGAGAACAAAAACAAGATGACAAAAGACTAAAGATCTTAGCAGGCTCAGAAGGATCCATTGGTTTCTCACAATCAGGAGTCAGAAAATAGGTAGGTTATTTTTGTTCATCACAGCCGCCAACAAGATCCATAGACGCAAACCAGAATCAAAATCAAACATCAAACAAGAACAAAAAGAGCAAACAAAGAACCACGGATATCTCAGATGATAATCCTGATACGATTACACGGCGGCCGGCGTTGCTGGCGCTTGATTAAGCCGACGGCGTCTTATATATAAAGGCGCGCTGGATGGATTAGGGTTTACAGGAACTCAGACGGGATTAGATTTACCAAAATACCCCGCCTCTTACAGAGCCGGCCCAGTTATTCTCCTACCTGTCTACGGATTGGATGGATTTAGGTCCAAGGTCCCATGTGGGGTACAAATGGGCCTACAGCATTGAAGCCCTGGTCGTCGACGCCCATGTAGTCCACCACGCGCTTGTCGTCCTCCGGCTGACGGTGATCCATCACCGGCCCACCGTGCATGAGCGACCCGATGGCCCTTGTCATGGAGCCGCCGCCGCCGTAGAGCTGGCCCGGTAAGAGCCCGCCTACGTCGAAACCAACGAGCTGCGTGTGGCCCGGCAACGGCAGCCCATCAGGTGGAGTCCTACTCATCCCAGGCCCAAACGGACTCATTGCGGGAAGACGGTCAGGCCCACCTAAGATGGGCCCCAAACCGCCGGTCGGAAAGCCCGCCGCACCGTACACGGTCGTGGTGGCGCCCATTTCCGCTGCTTTCTGTAGCAGCGCCGTGGCGGACATGCTGGCGGAGCCGGACGACGGGAAGGCCATGGCAGGATCGGCAGGAGGCCCGTTGAAGGGGAAGGCCGGCGACGCCATGGTCCTGGCGCCGAGGCTGGAGAGCATGCAGCCGGCCATGCCGAGCGGCGGCGGCGGCAGGAGGAGCGGCGGGTTGGCGTCGTCGGAGACGGGGAGCATCCGGAGCCGCGGGCTCTTGGTGTCCAGGCCGAAGTCGTCGGCGTCGTCGAGGTCGTCGTCGGCCTGCTGGTGGGGCTGCAGCGCGAGGTGGTGTGCGGCCTGGCCTTGGAGCGTGGACGCCACCGTGGCCATGTTCATGGGCTGCGCCAGCTTGTTGTTCTCCTGGGCCAGGGCGTCGCAGAATGCCCTGTGCGTCACGAAGCTGTCCCGCCTGCATCCCAGTACGAAATTAAATTTGCTTGCATTTACAAACTGTGGGCCTGTTCGTTTCCCCTATCTAATTTTTAGAGGTCAAATCAAAAGAATTTTATCATTTTTGAGTCTTAAATAAAGTCTGATCTCGAAGCCAATTGCAGACCCTCTATCTAATTCACGAGGCGAATCCAGCGAGGATAATTATAGTGTTATTAGAAGATGTTTACTGTAGCATAATCGTAGCAAAACATAGATTAATTAGGATCATTAGATTCGTCTCGCAAATTAGAGGGGGAATCGCGACATAGGTTTTATTATTAAATTAATAAAATTACTACTTAAATAGTAAGATTATACTTTGATGTAACGATATCTAAATTTTAGAGGGTGAAACGAACGGGGCCTGTAATCACGCACGATCTGTGTGCACGGAGACACTGGAACGTGGTCTTTGGGGCCAAAAAGTGCACGAGTTGTCAAATCTGCACGGATGGCTACTGCTGATGAGCTGGTACGACTTAAGCCTGCCGATCAGTAACGGCGGAAGGGACCATAAACATGCATGCTTGCTCGGTGTGATTATTTCCTACAGCCCGTCCGTCACCCCACCAAAAAAAAGAGTGTGAATGTCGATAGAGTACAGTTTGGTCATCGCCAAAGAAGAATACTATATGAGGCTGTGCGTGCACTGACTTTGAGGTGGCCATATGCATGACCTTAATTGGCTTTCGTTCCCCGGGAATCCAGGTCAATAATGAAATGAAACTATAGTTGTAGCAAAATAAGCATATGGATATAAGCAAGGTAGTACAAACCTGGAGAAGACTGTGCCGCAGTCGCACTTGTACTCTCGCGTGCCGCAGACCTTGGCGTGCGCCTTCCAGTCCGAATGCACGGCGTATCGCTTGGCGCAGCGCTCGCACTTCCACTTCTTCTCGCCGTGCTTCCGGCAGTAGTGCTTCTTGATCCCGGTGAGGTCGCCCAGCGCGCGCGCCGGGTTGTGGTGCACGCACGACGCCTCCGGGCACACGTACACGCGCTTCCTCGGCGGGCCGCCGCCGTCCGCCGCCCCGCCGCCGCTTCGCTGCCGGAGCTTCCACGGCAGGTTGTGCCCGCGCCGGTGCAGCTGCAGGTTCTGGTCGCGCTGGAACCCCTTGTGGCAGATCTCGCACACGAACCGGTTCGTCGCCATCAGCGTCTTGGGGGACAGCACGATCACCTCTGCGCTCGGGTCTTCATCATCGTGGTCATATGCACGCATGCAATGGCGTCAGTGTTATCGTCTCTCGGACTTTATTACGCATGAAAACTTGGATCATACTTGCATTACGGACTATATTCGCATGCGCTGTAAAGTGTGTGTTACCAAAACTACAATTGTTGTTTTTCGTTCCTTTTCAATTCAGGAAAAAACTGTTACATCTCCATCTATATCTACCTAACTCCAAAATCTACAGGGCAACAAATCCTGCAGTTCATAATGTTCAGGTGTTCCCTTGTACAGTTAATATGTCATCACCGTACCATGCTAATCTTCACTGAAAACAGCGATTTAGACTGCCAAACAGTTACTATCACTATTATTACTTCCTTCTCAACTATATATCAATAGTAGCAGCAACCACAAGCTAGGCGGCCAAAAACACAAAACCAAGAGATGCAATTCAGTACTCCACCAAGCTAGCAATCATAATTACATTAAAAATATTCAAGAACAGGCACGCACCGATATGTAATTGAAAGTGTATATGCAGTAATCTGCAGTTCTATTTGATCTAGAGTGGTAAGAATTAGTTGGCACACACCTGGTGTTCCCGGAAGGCTTCTCTTCTTCTTCGTAGCCAGCGGAGCTGGCGGCGTCTCTGAGGTGCCTATGATGCGCTGGAAATCACCGTCCTCATCGTTGCCCATCTCCGGCGGGCTACCCATAAACGGCTTGATGACACGGTACCGCCGCTGCTGATGGTATTGCAAGAACTCTTCCTCCACCTCCCTACTAGCTGTATTACTGCTCACAGAGGATAAGCTACCAGTACACTCCCTGCCTGCAGCAGCTCCCGACATGGATAACAAGCAACAAAGCGCACAGATTTGCAGGCCCTCAAGAATTTGGCAGTACAGACGACTACAGGCACTTCTTACATCATCATGTGGTTGTAGTTTCTGTCTCTTGCCTGTTAGCCAAGGGAGAGAGAGAGAGAGAGGAGAGTGTTTTGGCTTCCGTCTCGGTGACAGTTGAAGAAGAAGAGGGTGCCGCTGGTCTTATATTTATCCTGCCATTCCTCAACGCTACTTTTCACACACCTCACCACATTCCATTTCACCTTTCAGTGTACTGTTGCCTGTCTCTTTCTGTATGCGTGTCAGTGCTGACTTGAGTGCACATGATATAGAATGCATGACGAATAATCTAGATCGAGGAGCTCCATGCATGTTTATTATTACTAGCCGTGAGCAGTCGAGTAGAGCTAGTCCTCTTCTGGTTTCAATTTTTAAAACATGTGCCTAGTTCTTGGATCTACTGGCCTTTGTTGTTTCCTCCCTCACTCGGGATCGGCCGGCTAAGGACAATGCTCAGTTTTTCGCGGTGGTCGCTTGCCATGACAGCAACCTGTGGTCAAGTTGTTGAGCTCCTTGTTGCCTTGTTTTCTTGCCTAGGGCTGCATGCCCTCGTTTTCAAATGAGCGGCAATAGAGAATTGCAATTTTAAAACGGGTTACCGATCCCCATGACCATTCTTCCTGCGCTAGCAACCTCAGTTTCATGAATACATTAGAGCCTTCTCTTAATTTGGTCCAAGCCAATACTTTAGCAAGAGAAAATAGTAATTCAGTTTCACGAATGATGCATTTTCCCCCTTGCATTGGATCACAAGGCTAGTCCCAATAATGCATGATTTTATTTTGTTGTTTCCAAGATTGTCATATCATAAAAATCATTTTTAAATCATGACATTAAATTGTTTTATACTAGTGATTAATTGAAATTCCATGTGAAATGAAATATTTGCTCTCAGTGCTAGTTTCATACAGTTTCATAGTGTTGGAAACAATATATACCTAATTTTATTTTGATGAATCTAATTTCTCTCTCTCTCTCTCTTCATCATTAATATGACATGTCATCAAAATTGCTGAAATGATAGGTCATTAATTGAAAATATGAAACTCCCATTGTGAATAGCCTAACTTACCTTACACATGAATGCATGGAATGATAAAGACAACTGGAAGTGGTCATTTATTTTGTGAACGAGAAAGACAATTGTCATGGAGATTTACACCCTCTTGAATCATGGACAGCACCATGTAGTTGACGCCATCATAATCATGAGACTTACGCGCAGGCAGGAGCACTACTATTCATTAAGATAGTGAAGTAAAGATTATAGCTTAATAAGGAGTACATAAACCTAGTCCCGACAAGCTATCTATTGTCCTCTGGAGAAAGATGTACCATTAGAGTGGTTAGAGCTCAGAATAACCATTATTGCATCATCTTGGCTAAGTGTGAGCGTGGATAGACTGATCTGAGAGGGAAGGAGAAATTCTGGCAGTGGTCGTGGGCAGGGCAACTGCACCTTGTGATTTCAGGAAAAATGACGTCTTCAGGATCCTCTGCACAGATTGACGGAACTTGGTTGAGAGTATACCACACCAACAACAACGCCGTGTACTGTGCAATGGATGGTCGACAACGTCCAAAGTAAAGTTGAATGCACCATCAACAAGGATTTTCTTTTCTAAGCTATCCTCCGTCCTAAAATAAGTGTCGCTACGATATTCATGTCAGTCAAATTTCCTTATTTTTTACTACATTGGTAGAAACATTAGTAAATTTTATATCTCTGAATAAGTTTATTATGAAAATAGATTTAATGATTTATCCAATGATACTAGTTATGTATTGTAAATATTAATATTTTTTATAAAATATTTTATCAAAGTTGAAAGTAGTTGACTCAAAAGCGAGAACAACACTTATTTTGAGATGGAAGAGAGTAGCTAAAATGGCTAGTTTATTATTCGGTAGAAAGGCCCATCGCTGTCTTCTCTCGAACAGCCTAGTGAATCTAGTGATGATTAACGGCTTATTAGTTAATCAGCTGCTTAGTTTAGGTTCATCCGTACCATCTTGTGGAATATAATTAGCATATTACTTTTCTGTTGTTGTTCTTAGTCTTGTACTAACGTTTATTTGCCACCTTGTCTTCTCCGGTTTGTTTACATCGCAGCAATACACGCTCTTTTGGAGTTTCTGAAAATGGCGAAAAAACGCTGATGTGCTTCACTATTCTCTCAACATGTGGCAGCTTTTGGTCTTCACTTAGTACCGCCTAGCACGTACTGAGTATCTGTACTACTAGTTCTTGCCGTGGAGGCTCGAGGCCGCCATCTTTTAACTTACCCTGTCGACGAGCTTAATTAATTACGAGCAGAAAGAAAGAATTCACATGCCGTTCTTGGCACAGCACAGTATAGTGTACTACCTCCACTTTAAAATATAAGTATTTGTTGACTTTTCAGAATTTTGACCATTCATCTAATTCAAAAAGTTTATAAAAGTATGAATTATCTTTTTATCTTTTGATTTATTATTAGATATATTTTAAATATAATGTATTTGTTTTTATATTTTTATAAAATTTTTGAATAAGACAAGCTGATCAAACACAATTCTAAAAAGTTAACAAATGCTTATATTTTGAAACGGAGGAAGTACTACTAAGTATTGCGTATGACAGATCACAACTATCAGGCCAGGAGCCGATGATATCTACTAGTACTAAGACAATAAAACAAAAAGGACTACTAGTAAGGTACAAATTAAGAAGTGTTAACAACGTGAAGAAGCTAATTAAGACCCTAAATTAAAGGTGACCATCCAAAGAAAATAGAGTAGATAGAGTAAAAATAATAATTAAAAAGCTATCAGATGCTATATGTATTGTAATTTTGCTATGGTCAGGATCGAGGTAAATGATTGGTGGCTGGCAAGAATCATTAATGCGCCCTGAATCTTCGCCGCTTAATCGAACGTGTACGTCAACACCTAATCACGGCGCTCATTATCGGCCCATAGTATAGCAAGCTATGAAAGTTTTTAACGGGTCTAGGAGATGCCTTGCGACTTTGTCCAATGTATGAGAACGATCAGGACTTGAGAGTTCGTCAGACAGACAATACCAGCCACCAACAATATACGTTGAATTCTTCTAGCTCGTCAGACACGATCGGATTCTAATTCTAACCCCAATTGGATGCGATGCGATGGCCAGATCGAGTGAGAATAACACGCATGATGATCTGAAGTTGATCCCCAGTCTGAGATTATCCCATACAGGTGCTCCCTCTGTTTCAAATTATAAGGACGTTTTTGACTTTCATACTTCACGTTTGACCGTTACGTCTTATTCAAAAAATTTGTGCAAATATTATTAATTTGATTATGATTTGTTTTATCGTTAAAGATATTTTGTAAATGACTTATTTATTTGTATATTTGCACAAAATTTTTGAATAAGACAAGCGATCAAACATAATCTCAGAAAGTCAAAAACGTCTTATAATTTGAAACGGAGGAGTAGTTACTTGTAGCAGTGCCTATTCAGCTCACTTTTGCAAACATATCACTCAACAGCAAGTTCTGGCAAAAGAAAGAAGCGGCAGGGGCGAATTGTCTGCCCAAGTGCTCAAGTTTCAGATGGCTATGAAGTCAAAGGGTGGCAGCTAAACAAGTCCTGCTACACCAGAAGAGACAACACCTGCCGCTGAAACTAGCATGAGAGGGTACTGTTCTCGCCGGTGCATATCGACGTTAACTGCCGGCCTGACTTGATCGGACAAGAAGGCCGGCCGGACCCCGGACCTCTGCATTTCGCCGGACCCGGGCGTGGTGCGGCGCCCCTGCATGCCTTTTGGACCGACAGAAGTGACGCCGACAGTCCGTGGTGACGGCACAAGACGTTGCCAATGTCTGAAGGGGCATATAATTACAGACAGCAACTTGCGACTGGTGATCTACTGATTGACGTACCCTCGTTCGTTCTTTTAATCTGTGTTCCATTCACGTACAGTTACTAAATTTTGATACAGAAAAGAAGCGAGAATTGAAAAGCATAGGTGCAGATGAAGCATTTGCAAGCCTCCAGCGCGAAATTAATGCAGCTGATTTTGACATGGAAAAATAACACGAGCTATATAGAGCTATATGAGCACAGTGAAGATCGCTGCAGATGACAGCCAGACATGGCACGAGCCAGAGCCACTACAATCTAAAGCCAGCGGTTGTGCAGCCTGCAGCTGCAGGTGACTCCACTAGTAAGCTTGTGCACTAGGAGGCTAGGAGCATGCCGGCCCGGCACATCTGCAGGCTACGTCGTGTCATTATTCTCGGCCCTCACGACCAGTAGATCGGACCAGGATCGGAGTTGATCCAGCCCGTGTAAGTAGGCCGAATGTTTATATAACACGATGAGGCCCGTGATGGTGTTAACCAGCCGTCAAGCCGCACACCTCAATCAATCGCTCGTCTGGCTCACTTTCTTCCGCAAGTCTGGTGTGCTGCCGCCACCTCCACCTCGACATTCACGGTGCAGCAACCAAGCTCGTGGCTGGCTCCAGGACACAGCCACAGCTCACACGACACGAATTGCTTGGCTCGGGGACCTGGGACCGTGCAGTAGCCTATAGATCAGAGGTATATATATATATGCTCTTCTCCCAGGCCCTAAGCCAAGGTTAATATTAAGATTGATTTTGTAAAAATAGATCCTAGGAGGTTTTTTCATTAATCATTAAAAAGAAGAAAACGACCAAAAATAGAAATAGACATCCAAATTCGAGGTTCAGGGCTCAGACCTAGGTGGCTAAGGATACAATGACCACATCCTCCACTACCTAGCCAACTGGATCAAGCCCGGTTCCTAAGATTGATTTTGTCTCTAGAAATAAAATACAATAGCTAACCTCACGGATTATGGATCAAGATTATAATGCTCATTACTATCTAGCGAGCGCTCATGCCGTCTCTTATCTATATGAAACCATGCATATTATTTTACTAAACTCTGAAGGATTTACATTCTTAAAATCACCATGGCTTTAGTTTTTGAAGCATGCATGTCGTAAATAAATCATCTTACTAGCCACCTCCTAAAGAGCTAGGTTAAACATAAGAAGATGTTGAGAGTTTCCTAAATGAAAATGTGTTGTATGTCTTTATAATAAAAAAATCTTAAAAGTTCATGTAATGATGAGGATGCCACATAATGTGGTAAAAAATTGTGTTATTGGACTTAGACATCGTCAGCTCCACTGTTCAACTTAAATTTTACGGTTAGACTGATACTTTTAATAATGGTCATGATATGTTCTACACGACAAACTCTAACATGTGAATGACATCTATATAAAGGGCCCCTCACGCATGCAGATTTTCAGGTAGTGCGTATCCACACCGATACTCACTTTGCAACTTGACACCTGTTGTCGGACAATAATATGGTAGTATTTCAAACAAATATATTTATGCAAAATAAACTGACATCATACATGATGTACAACTCCCGATGGCTTTTTGAGGGAGGAATAGTGAAATACTCATATCTGCGGACTAGCTCTGTGGAGCATTTCTTCAAAAGGAATGGTCCCAACGAACTTTATTGTGAATTGCAAATTAAGCTCTACTTGCTGTGCTTTTTGCGCTCTACGATCCAACTTTCTCGTGCCATTGGGGCACTTGAATTTAATACGTTCAGTCATAGAACCGTGCAGAAACACACCTTCTGTCTTACACCTGAGAGGCAATCAAAAGACCCAATTGTCGGGGATGTGTGGATTGTTTACCCAAAAAGATGCAGCAGTTACTTCAAAAAAAAAAACCATGCAGCAGATAGAGAAGCCATACGTACGGGCCATCCTTGCTTTGTTCGATTTTATTTATTTTACCTTGCGACCCCTAACTATTCGCCAGGCTGCTGCTATTCCGTACAGATAGCTAGAGAACTAATTTGACGTGCTTCAAAACGAACTGCAATGCGTATCTCGCTAGCGTGTATTTTTTGTTTGAACAGAGAGGAACGTATATACATGCATACTAGCTTTTTTTCCTTCAAAGTTATGTCGCATTTGTTTTTAAGAAAACAAAACCATGAAGCCATATAACCGTTATACCTCTTTGCAAAAAAAAAGTTAATTAAATAATTAGTCTAGCCCATACGTGTAAATATTTTTATTGGCAACCTCGTTGCCAATATTTGATAACTTTAGAATTTAAAGTTATTATCATTGATAAAGATTAAAATCTTCATGTAATTCTTGAAGGGAGTAGCACAAGTTAACAACTTTTTTGGCCAATTAAACATGATGCAAACATAGATACTTACATACACGCACATATGAACACATGCACACATAAACATTTACATATGAGCATCTTTGAATGATTAGACAAATTTTATCTTGAGATTTACAAAGTCACCACAAATTAATTTAATTTTTTAAAAATAACATGGTGATATTGCGTGAGACTTACATTTGGTAAATTTTAAGTTTATTGGGAAAATAGGAAGTTTATTAATTAAGGCCTCCTCTTTTAACCTGTCACACATTTATTTGGTGCATCCTAACTCGATGGGATGTAAGCTGCATGCTTAATAAACATTTTTTTTGTTTTACGAAACGAATCAAATTTTGGTTGGAGCAAACACAATTTGCCATATGGTTGTCTAATATGATAAAACATCAATTCATCTACTTTGTGAAGGAACTATACTATGAAATTTGTTGCATGAGGTTTTGGCCATGGCTCCAAATTAAAAAGATTTGCCACAAGTGAATAAAAAATTTACATTTGATTCGGTCAAATTTTCAGAAAAATGAAAATGTACTGCTGGGACAATGAAAGAGTACTTCTAGAGAAATTACTTCTTGTGTGAAACATTTTTACTTTTTTCAAAGAACATTCATTTTGCTGCAAGTTATTAATAAAAAAATGAGCGGTTGGATTAACATCAAATGATTGAAAATTTGACTAAAACATCAGCAAAATTTAGTCACCTGAAATCTAGATAGGGCATAAAAGAGTAAATATTGCAAAACTACAGTTTTTAATCAAACTATCACAGGACTACAGGTTTACGAGATCATTTCACAAAACTACATATTGTATACTGATTTTTCATAGAACTACAGATTTGACCACTAGCGCATGACCTTACAGACTTTGATCTTTAGTTTTGTGAACCTAGAAGTCTTAAATTTGTAGTTTCGTGAAAACCTAGTTGTAAAATGTGTAGTTTTGTGAAACGATGTCTAAAACCTGTAGTTTTGTGATGTGTTGGACAAAATATGTGTAGTTTTACTAATTTTTCTCCATAAAAAATAAAAGTAGGTATAATGAAGAGTACCATGCAAACCGCATGCTCACTTTCTGGGGACTTTGACTATATAATATCCTTACCAAGCATGGATAAGGTTTAGTAATTATTGATTTGAAATTTAAGTTGAACTCCTATATGTCATAGTAATCTTTTTTCACTAACCGGATAAATACATTATTGGGCATATAGAGGGCGTGATAATTTACACTTGCTAAGGAAAGCAACATTTCTTTTATCCACACATCAACGATAAAAATTCATCATATTTAATAACCATCAATATAAGTTAGCATTGTATTTCATATTCTGCTATAAGTAATCAGTTCTATTATTGTGTAGTTGAAGTAGTTTTTCATGTGGATGAACCATGAAGGAGGGAATCGTACAAACTAAGTACTCTCAAGTACAACAAGTACCACGCGAACTCACAAACGCCATTACATATGGTACAACACCATCAGGAAAGATCGGCAACACGGACGAGAAAAAACGCACACGAATCATACGACTCCACGATATGCTTAATTTCTGTCTTGACGTTGTTCGTTGCCACGGAAGATGGAGAGCTCATCCCTCACATCGATCTGGATCTCTCTGCCGCTGCTGCTATTGAGTGCCGCAGCGAGCTCCTCGTTCTCGCGGTACCTTTGCAGGTACCTACGCATCGCGTCTGCATAGTGGTCGAGGCCGAGGCTCCTCATAGCGTGGCAAATGTCGTCGCCGTTGACCGTCTTGCGCCGCTCCCGGCGGCAGCGTTCCGAGGCCTCACCAGTGACGAAGCCGACGAACTCCGTGGCACATTCCTGGATGGTCTCCTTGGCGTGCTTGGATATCTTGGCTTGAGGCGGGAGCACGTCCTTCATAATCCGCCCAACATTGGCGATCGGTAGGAGGTTATCTTGGGCGCCGTTCATGGCGCCTCCATCGGCATCGCTTGAGGCTGAGCTTGATGCCCTAACATGGCCCAAACTAGTGAAGTTGAAATTCTCATCACTCATCTTCTTCTCTAATAAGATGGATACGGTACGGTGTGTGCGTGTCTATCAGATCTTCTAATAATCAGCTTTGGGCTAGATAGATTGCCCATGCAAATGAACTGTCTGACAAAGAGTGAGGGTCCTATTTATACATCGCGATGGCTTTAGGTTTCCGGCATTGTTTACTTGATTTTTTCGATCTACTAAAAAAGTATCCGATGTTTATGTCTTGGCGTAGGCCAGCTAGAATTGTCCGCCGCACACCATGCATGTTATGATTGGGTTTACTATTTACAAAAAATAAAATAAAAACAGTGGTTGCAGCATTTATTCGCTATCATTTCTAAATATATATCCAGCTTTTGATTATATGAAAGTCAACAAATACTTATATTTTTGAATGGAGAAAGCACCGAATATCATGTTCGCCGCCGCATACACTACAGAAATTTTGAAAGA
The DNA here is from genome assembly GCA_031894775.1 of Chloris gayana. Taxonomy (NCBI): domain Eukaryota; kingdom Viridiplantae; phylum Streptophyta; class Magnoliopsida; order Poales; family Poaceae; genus Chloris; species Chloris gayana. The sequence continues at coordinate 219,626 of JAUNZO010004729.1, forward strand.
AAATATGCACTCCTTGCAAAAAAAAAAAAAACTCTATATAGATCGACATCCACATTCAGATGGAAAGCAGCGAGGTGAAAGTAGCTCGTTACTTTATGCAACAGGGGCTAGCAGAGGGCGGAGGAGAGCACTGTAGAAGAATAACCTTTTGGCCGCTGCTATGGCCTACGACGACGACCATATATAGACACCTTGCATGCGCGGCCAATAGGACGGCCTTCTTTTTCGCGGCGATGGATTGATGGATGCCCTAGGCGCTCGACATCTGCCGACAAGCCGTGCGGCCCTCGCATGGCGACGATGATGGCGTCCAGCGCTGTGGCACGTGGCCGTGGATCCACCCGGATCAACGTTGAGAGGAGGAGCACCCGAAGGCACAGTACAGGAGACCAAGATTAACAGGCCACTTGATGGTATAAAAGGCTACCGATTTGCAGCTTTCTCACGCACCAAAAGGGGATAAGCAACGTTCTACAGGAGCTAGAGGTGGCCAATTAGCTGGGAGGACGAGTTCGTCTTTTCATGCCACTGCTGCGACTACCTCTCTGCTGGTGCTTGCTGTTCCCTAGGAGGCTCCCGCCCATTGGATAAACCACCATTAGTACAGTTCATTTTGCTTGCATGCATTTTTCTTTCTCAGATATATTGTCAGAGAGAGAAGTACTAGTACTACATATATATATGCATCCTCTCCAGAGCCCAGCAACTCTCTATATATAGCTAAAGATGCTAGTACTTAGTCAAAATTGTGCTGCTGGAATTGGATGATAAGCCACCGGCGTAAACCCCTGCATATATTTTTATTAGGTGATAACATATATTCTCTTGTTTTGTTCTAATAAGAACTTCAGATCGAATCTGGGACAGAATGGTACTATTAGTACACCGGTTGGTTCGATAAGTCTGAGACAATTATATGCGACAGTAAGTCAAGTTTGCCCCCAGCTGATTAAAATAAGCGAGCCAGTATCTTATTCCGATCCTGAATCCTGATCATTGCACTGGTTACTATTTTTACTCACAGATACACCTAGGAATTGTTGCGCTCTCAACGATTTCATGAAATGCGGGCCTCAAGTTTTTGCATTGTTTATCAATATTATTGTTCTTAAGCAGTTTGTGCTAACTAGAAATTTTAGAATATCCGAGAGACAAAAGGTTATAGGAGAACCAATATAGCGTTCACAAATAGAAATAAAAACATTAGTGACATTAAACTTGCAATTATATATGTAGTGATGAGTAGCTCACCAATGTTGTACGTACGTACATTTGGTGATGAAACTTGAATTATATAAGAGGCTGCTAACATAGGACAAATAAGTCCTCAGTGAGATCACCATATAGCTAACCACTATAGAGACTCGTTTGTGAAAAGATGATACAAAACAATAGATAACACATCACGCCTAACTGCAGATTGAAAAACTTTATAGTGGGCATACAAATAGTTTGGGTTTGCCAACATGTATAGTATTTCGTGTAATTTGTAAACAAATTTTTTATCGAAATAAATTCAGGAAATAAGCCTTTGGCTGCATTCCATTTCATGTATGTAGTTTATATGACTGCCAGACATTTGAATGTCGATGCTTTTGTCATGCACCACTGTACACACATACTACTTGTTAGTACCCATATATGCGGAAAATTACACAATAGTATAATATAGTAGATAACTAATTATTTTTCAGGGAAATGTAAAGACTTGTTCAGAAAAGAAGACCCAACTAATGACAGGATGAAATTGAAATACAATGAAGAAGAGGAACACAGAGGAACCAAAGAGAAAGGTATAAAAATTGGGACTCATATATACTGCTCACCTAAAATTACCGTATTCACACATGTATTTATATATTCATTCGTGTTATTTAAATAAATTCTGAGTTGCTTAAGTCTGTAGTTTTGTAATAGTTTTGTACAATCAGTACGATGTCAGGCATTTGATATATGAGTCTCCCTGTAACCATATGAGTATCAAGAATCCAGTAGATTCCATCAAAGGTATCTTTGTTACTTAACCACATGCAAAGTGCCAAAACATATATAGGCTTTTGAAAGGTCAACGCCCTGCTGGATAGTTCTTTAGACTACATGTAGCATATTAATTGAATCAAGATGAAAACAACTAAAAGCAAAGCGAGCTGCATGAACTTACTTATTAACTTAATCACAGAATATAACTTAATCTTTCACAATGACATTAACTAAAGAAAAAATATGCATGCATGGTTTTGGACAAAGTACTACTGATTTTCTTAAGATAGTGCCACAACACAAAATAGTAATTTTTCTATCGTTGCTTTCTAGCTATATAGTCGTTATTCGTAGATATAATCCAAACGAAGTTACTACTTGTCTATTTCTAGCAGTAAGTGTGCATCATGTATTTGTTATGAATCACGATACAGTATATATGTCGACTGTCTGAACATACATGGGACATACTGTTTGTCATTGTGCTGTTTTCTGTATAGTGCCTGAATTATTGGATGGCCACAGCCCATCAATCATCTCTGGACTCTGGAACCAATTCGTGGAGCATGCATGCCATTTATGGTGTCAGTGGTTAAAGAAACATCAATTTCTGTGTCCTATGAACATTTAAGACTGAACCACGGACTGATGAAATTAACCGCATGCTATGCAAACTTAAAGTTTCGATGATTTTTAATTTCTTCCCCCTGATTAGAGTATGAAGGAAGAAGGATCATAAGAAAGACTCAAAAAAAAAAAACGAGGATCATAAGAAACAATAATAATGTCTTCTAGCAAAGCTAGGCGGTCCCTAGCTATTGAACACATGCTACAGTTGCACAAAATTCCTTGCATTTCTCATTGTAATTATTTAATCCAAGTAATACTAATAAGATATGTACTATGCATGAATGCAAAATCAGTAGAGCAGTTCAGAAAACATGTATTCTATCCTAGTACCAGGTTGCAGTTACGAAAAAAAATCAAACCATCGAAGTGATGAGTACTGAAGAAGGCAGCAGCATCTAACTGCTAAAGCTCTATCTCACAGCATAGATTTTGAGTCTTGATATGTGTATGAGCATCAAACTTGTTACTGAAGAGTAAATATATGCCACAGCTAGCAAGCTATATAGCTACAAGAAATTGGACTTCTAGCTACAAAAAAAGGATCTCAATGTATAACGAGTAGGTTAATTAACGATAGCACTGTGAGCATGAATAACTTCTTATTTTCTTCTATAGCTGCTAGATATTGTTGCCGGGCTACAAAGAAATGGTACTGAAGAATATGAACAAAATATTTGGACACCAAACCAAAGTCTGGTGTAATTTAGTCTTCTCCATCTTCTGCATGGTCTTTTTCATAGGCGTTAGCATCTTGGTTCATTCCCGGAGGAGTATGAATGAATCTATATATGCTAGCTCATCATCACATCAATAGTACGTCATGGATGATCCATTTCACGTTCCCCCCAATACAGATTAAACTAGCCCCACCACATGAAAGAAGAAGCAAAATTAACCACTACTCTAGCCACTGGATGGAATATAACTACTGTTGCCATATCACTAACATACCGCTAAACAATAAGGAATGAAGCAGCTATATATATGTATATATAGCTTACCTCAAGCAAGGACTCACCTCTCCAATGCAAAAATCAACTGACGGGTAATAATTAATTAAAACTGCCTGGCGGAGCTGTTGTTATCGGTCCTGTCCATGGCGCCGAACATGAAATGACCGGTGCCGCTGGGGCCGGGGCCGGCGGCGGAGCTGGAGGCGGCGTGGTCGGCGCCGCCGCGCGAGGACGCGGCTGCGGCGGCGCGGTCGCCCTCGACCTCGCGGTACTTGTGGAGGTACCTGCGCATGGGGTCGACGTAGTCGTCGAAGCCGAGGGCGCCGAAGGCCCAGCAGACGTCGTCGCCGTTGACGGTCTTGCGCTTCTCCTTGTGGCACTTGTCGGAGGCCTCGCCGGTGACGAAGCTGATGAACTCGGAGACGCACTCCTGCATGGTCTCCTTGGCCTCCTTGGAGATCTTGGCGTTGGGAGGCAGGATCTGCTTCATGATGCGGCCGACGTTGGCGATGGGCAGAAGCCGGTCCTGCTCCTTGATCTCGTCGGCCGCGCCCGCCCGCCCGTCCGGCAGCTCGGCCATGGCCACCACCTGATCCTCTTCGCTTCTCTCTTCTTCTTCTTCTTCTTCTCTTCTCTCTCTCTCTCTCTCTATAGGTAGCTATAGGCTGGTGTCTATAGGTTGGAGACGATCGATCTCTCTCCGCCTCCCCTCTAACAAGTGTTTTATATATATGCCAGCTCGCTCCCCTTTTGTGGGCGTTGTTTGGACGACTAGTAGCCAACGCTTGTGCGCACATGACATGATATGTACGCACTCATCGTCGTATCGTATCGTATGCGCGCGGGAGAGGGGAGAGGGAGGGAGAGGGAGAGGAGAGTAAAAAAAAATTTCTTTATATATGCTTGTGTCTGCACCCATAGCTAGCGGCCGTGTGGCTCGTGTCTCGTGGGGGCCGTTGAAATGTCGTCTCCGCAGCTGAGCTGAGCTGAGCGATTCCACAGTCCTGGTGTGGGGATTGCAAGATTCCACTTCCACCACGGATCCATCGATCCGGAGCAACTGAAGCTGATGAGCTTTCTACTAGTGCCTTCCTTAATGCTCCCGGCCGGGCTCCATAGATCTCTCCCTAATCAGCCTAGCTCAGGCATGTGGCTTGGCCGGCACAGCCTTGGTCCTAGCTGTGTTGCTCAACCAATGCGCCAAGCAACTCTCTTCGATCTGCCAAATTTCACAGCAGGTCCCCTCCCTATTCGCTCCGTGTCCACCTAATGTCTCTAGCTACCACGGCACGTTGCTGCAGGCCGGGTTAATTTTCTGGCTGCGTTGTTGGTTAATACTAGCTAGCTAGGTTGCTTCGTTCAGAGCTCGGCGTTGCACCACCAGAACAGTATTCTGCCCTCGAATCCTCCTCGATCTCCAACTGTAGCGTAATTTCAATGCTTCGATCGCCGTACAGCCTCGGAGGAAGAGCGTCCACATGCGCACGTGATCGATGCGCGCGGGGGCCGCGGGGGAGCCGGCATGCTCCACTGTTGCATCCGCGCCGGCCGGAGACGCAGACGCAGAGACCAGGGCAGGCGTACCCTGCCCACCAGCCGTTCCACATGTCTATGCGCAGGACCGCTAACTACTAGTAGTACTAGCTTGGACCAAATCATCCACCACATTTGTACAGACAGTACAGTTACCTATCGTTTTAAAACAAGAGAATGTTGTATATATACTGCCTTTATATAAGTTATCACCATTATATTCGAAAAAGCTAGTGCAAGTCATGACAGCGATGAAAAGGATCTCTCTTAATTAAGACGAAATATCTTGGGATATCTTGAGTATATATAGTATATGTTATTGTATGCGTGTGCCTGTCGTATTGGGTATATTCTTTCAGTTCCAAGGGCCCAGGAGCCGCTAGATCACTTGCACTTGCTTCCTGCCCGGGCTCCCTCAGCTCAAGCCAACAGACGATGCGTAATTTATTATCCCAACTTTTGATCGTTTCTTCCCAAGGACACACATACATACAATGTATCAGCTAGCGCCGCCTTAAAATAATTAAAATTTAGGCACACAGATGGTGTGTATCGAGAGTCGTTTTCACGGTGCCTGGCGATGGGGGTGAAAGATTGTGACTTTAACCACTGGCGGCTGCGGAAGCAAAGACAATTAGCTCAAGTAAACAATGCTACCGTGATGTACAATTAACACTGTGGGATATAGAAAACGGTAAGCATCACATCTGATGTACATATCTGGTACTAATTTCTTCCAAGGATGTATGCTAGGTCCATGAAATGACTGCAAACTGGTGCATAAACCAATCAACAAAGAGAGTACTTAGGCTTGCTTTCGTATAGCCGCTAGATAGTATATATGCTGCAATGCAGGAACTGACTGAAACAGAAAAATAGATATCATTAATCTTGTAGTTTTAGATACTAGTTTCATGAATATATATACCATGTCCCTTCCTCTCAACCTTGGATATCATAAATAATTGACTTACTAACAAGATGGCGATCCAATAAACTTGTTCTACCAAGTATGTATATCGGATTAAATTAAATTAAAGTCACAAGGGTCTCCATCCAAGATGTAGGATATAGGAACCCAAATATATTTATATATCATCAGATATGATATGGCTAGATTTGCATGGCCGTGTTTTCCTAGTTTTTCTTACATATAATCACAAAAAAAATTAAGTTTTTCTTACATATACAACAGTTATGAGTGGGCACTTTGGATCTAGCGTGTCCCTTTTTCTTTTATGTGTCAGCATGCAACAAGGGCAGTAGTTCATTTTTATGCATCTCTGTTTCCGTTGGTACGTGGCACAAAAAAAATGTATACATGAAAGCACAGATTCAGAGTGGTTGATCTGGTTTGGAGCTAGCAGCCACGCATATCTGGACATATACTTTTTGCGTCTAGCAATATAATTGATTTTTTTTAAAAAAAAACTACAATCCTCTGCTTTTCAAGATACGGAGAGGATTAGGAAGCCAACTAATTAAAGAAACTAGCTAGTAGCTTATACTATATTGAAACAAAGGTTTATTACCTTTTTGGATTGTTTTGTCGCTGCCGTACTCTCTAAGTGAAACATAAGTGGGGCATAAACAATAATGAATCACAAATTAGACCCTTGCTCAGTCCACCCAGTCTAGTAGGTGCAAGCAGGAAAGGAAAAGGCAGGGTTGTTCTCCATTTTTATTCGGTCCATGTCATGCATCCACTTGCAACTCAAGATAGTGAAGTAGCTTGTTTTTTGTTAGCAACGTCCATAACTCTTCAGAAGCTAGTAGTGACCTTTGTCAAAGTAAGAATACCATTATGTTAGCAGGTAACCGAGTAAACTTGTTCTTCTCTTGATGCAAAAGGATGTTTAATTTATACCCGATGCTTGCTTATTCCCTTCTGCTTTCTGCCTAAGATTCCATGATCACGAACAAGAAGACCACCAAATGTGTACTATTATTGCTCCTACCCAGACACCACCTTTTGCTTATGTGTAAACAATTGTTTTACAAGTTAAAGGGAAAACTTGAGAAGATTGGATCATCGTCAGAGAAGTAATCGGCTATATATAAATCTCTGCTTGCCAACTTTGAGAACAAGCTAGGATACGAAAAATGTGTGGCTGGTTTGTAAAGATGGGCAATAGTCTGCGAGCAGTGCGTACATGTCCTATACTTATGTACGATGTGTACCAGTGAAGGATAGTATAGCCGCATGCACAGGAGTTAGCAGTACATGCAACAGGTCTCCTCCACACCGGGTCTTGCAAATTTTGTCAAGTGCTTCGCCCCTCTAATTACTCTCTGCAATCCTCCATTTCACAGCTCTCGAGGTGGCAATAGAGCATGGAACCCGGGCGGGAAGCCGGCCAGCAGCATCACGGATATGTGCTGTAAAATATTTGCCGTACAGACAAACAGTACACAGTCTCCAACGCATGCAGAACTAACCAATCGGAGAAGCAATCGCAGGACAAGTGCACATGTGTCGGTGCTCTGTATGGTCCACCTGGCCCTGGTTCCAGCCATACGCTCACCTCGATACCTCTCCTTTCTCTTTTTGTTTGCATCAACGTATAACCCGTTCAGTTATCAAAAAAAAAATGCCCGTAATCAACTTGAAAGAGGTGCACCTAGGGCTACTGAATCTTTGTGTACAGAAGAACACGTCCATGGATGAGAGAGCTTTCTGAGTTTTGGCAGTGTCATGCTTTATGTAGTCGGCTTTATGTGATGTGTGCAAGCCGGGCATTTCATTGGTGTGACTACTCCATTTCAGTTGCTTTTTGCTCTGATGATGGACCTTAGAAATGCCAACAAGTGGCAGAAACACTATGCTTCACAAGAGGATTTTTCTTTTTGCACTTTGGCTCGTGTATAACTAATATTTTACAAATAGCCTATATCAAAATCTATATTTTCATAATCTGACTCATCTCAATCATATACCCAACAAATTGGTGTGACACATATATAGAGTCACGTCGAGCATTTTTGCGTGATAAAATGACACGTAATATAATAGACTTGATTTAGGAATGTCGTCTCACATGCATTAGGTCACACCAGTTAGTTTGGCGTGATCGTATTCATGTGTCACGTCAAACAAAATAGCATGGTTAGAATGGGTCGGATTCTGGAAATATAGATCTCGAGGAGTCATTTGTAAAATATTAGTTATAAGAGGCTTAAAATATATATAAAAAATTCTCACAAGAGTGATCAAAAGAACCAAGAGGAATGACATAGAAGACCTAGCTTGCAAGTTAAGCTCGAGTTTATAGCAAAGAGGGTGGCGACATCAAAGATCTATGATAGGTTTTATAGCCAAAGTTATACCCGTGCACTTCTAGTAGATATGCACATACTCTAAGAGTTTATTGTTTATACTATTTCAGATAATGAATGGGGACCATCTCTCCTTCCTTTTTAAGAGATAATCACGGAAGTACCCTGGACGCGTCGCAAATACACATCATTATAATATTAATTGTTATTCCACAATTCCAAAAAGTTTTTCAACTTGTGACACATATACACTACATATTCCTAAAATAGTAGGTTTATGATTTTTATTATGTTTTCTCAATAATGGGAACTCAGTCATATGCGACAAAATTGACCAGTATGTAATGTCACATGTTTTATTCTAAAGTTATTGGAATTCGTTCGTATAATACGTACACGAGAATGACTTTTTCGGGTATAGTGTCATGTGCCCACTCTAGCTTTTTTATTAGTTATGGTTAAATATAAATATTGAATCTTCGATTATACTATTAAACAAGTCAAACTAGTTGTAGACATGTTGTCAATTCATAAATTGAAGTACAAAAATATCAAATTCGACAAATTCATCAAATTTAATAGAATTTCATGAATTTATCAGAATTTGATATTTTTGTACTTCAATTTATGATTTGACAACACATTTACAACTAGTCCGACATGTTTAATATTATAATCAGAGATTCAATATTTATATTAACCACAATTAAGAGAAAAGCTAGGTGGGCACATGCCCCTATGTTCACCGAAGTATTTCTCTACGGACACACTAAGTGAAAGCTAGAATAAGCAAGTTTGATTGTTATATATCTTATTTTCTTAATGTTTTAAGTAGTTGGTCTGATTGCACATATGCTTATAAAAAAACATGTCTTTGAGAGAAAAACTTAAGTGTGGCCATTGAAGCTATCATCTCCGAGATGTCACATCCTATATGAATGAAGATGGTCAATAAGAAAATGAAGCTTAGTCCATGCAAAAGAAGATTCCTAAGAATTTGGTTAAAACTTAATACTCCAAGGATCAAAATATAAACTGGGACGTAACGGTATGGTTACATGTACACTCACAGTTTAGCATTGTAAATGTTTTTGTCCATACTAGTTTCAGTGGTCCAATATTTCAACAACCGGGATCGTCCTTTTTGGGAGTTCCTTGACGTGTTAACATTATTTAATTCTCTGATTCTAGCAACAAATATTACAAAACTGGAACCACAAAGGAATCTCGATCACCTGGAGGAATCCATTAACTTATATACCTTGAATAGGATATCGATCCCTTTTGTCAAGGAGGTCTCTCTAGTTTTGAATCGTGGTGTCTTGCGAGACATAGAGTTGAGTAAAGAAATCATGATGCCGGCACACCTAATTAAGACCAAACAAGCTCATTCTTACTTTGTGTTATGTATAAACCACTGCACATGCATTCACTAGATGCCAAAACTGTATCATGCATACATCCATGTTGCTCTATTTTACAGACTCCTGAGAAGAAAGATGAAATAATAAGGGATAATTGCAAAACAAGTCATGTTCTGGAACCTAATTCTGAAAATGGTTCACTTTTTTTAACTTTGCAAAATCGGTCCACTTCTTTGCAAAACAAGTCCACTTTTATTGCAAAACCGGTCCACTTTTTGAAAAACAGGACCTAGGTGCAGCTTCAGATTCAAAAAGTGGACCGATTTTGCAAACTTGAAAAAAGTGAACCGTTTTCATAATTAAGATACAAAATAGGACTTGTTTTGCAATTGCCCCAAATAATAAACATCTATAGAAGTACAACAATGTAGCAATAACAACAAGAACAACAACATTAGTTATCATGCAGGCGGAGTACCAGAGCAGACAATAGCAAACTAGAAAATAATATTAGGCTTAAAGAAATGGGAGAACCATGGCATGCATTAGGAGAGATTCCATGCCGGTAAGATAGATGCAAGTTGTACGCTGAATCCAAATGCATGATGGACTAGGGGAAGAAGAGATGAGCGAGATTAAAGAACGAAGCCGGGACTAATGCTCTCAGAGGCCGGGACAGAAGTTTGTTGGAGTCAGGTGTGTAGTTTGTCTGCATCCGTGTTGAACCGTAGACAATATGGTAACCCATGTGTCAAGCAGCAAATAAATGATGTGCTCTCTCTGGACCACTACTTGGTTTATGTATAAACGTACGCCTTTGTAAGATAATACCAGTTGTTGGTCAGTGTTCCCTGAAGCACTCTTGTCATGTAGCTAGCTGAACGCACGTTTGGGTTGCAAGCACATTGAGATGTTAATTAGTTGAAATACACCGGGCCGGGGGATTACCTACACTGATCAAAATGAGCTAAGGAAGAAAGAGCCCACCGTTCCAAAGTTGGCAAGAAAGGCTGTCGGGTGATTGAACTACACACGAGCTGAGTGTTAATCGATGCTAGCTGTGTGGCTCCTGCAGCCTTTGCAAATTGCAATATGGCTTGTTGGAGGCCGTACGATCCATGTTTCTGCGCATTGCTATTCCGGTACAGTGGCAACGACAGCCGGGTCGGGGACGGAGGCAGCAAGCTACATGCGTCGATTGGTCCAGAGAATCACCAGCCAACCTATTGTGACCGGTGAGGTCACATCGTCCAGCCGGCACACATCGACGAGAGCGAGACCAGAAATTGGCTAGCTGGGCTCGGTCGGCTCGGAAGTGGTTAATTAGCAGGGCATTATTAGTCTTGTAACGTATGGGCTGCTCATCACATGCATGATCATCAATTATTTGCTCTTCATTTGGGGGCCAGGGACGGCACTGAAGCTGCAGAACACTTCACGCAGAATAACCACCGCAAGTGTACGTCTGGATCAGGGATGAATTGAAATGCCCCTGACAAAGCTGTCTCGCATTGGTGTTATAGTCTATTTAGGGTACGCATAATTAATCACTCACCAGGGTACGATTCATGCATTATTGATCGATTTCATGGGAATTAGGTGGTCCGTATTAGAGGTACTTGTATGGCCGCATGCGATGTGTCGTGTGCATCTCGATCATATATGGGCACATATGGCTCGATCTGGTGCTAGAGAGTTCACCCAGATGATCCATCGATCTGGGTTCTCGAAGCTTGGCTAGCCTCGGAGAGACAGACATTGCTCAAGCGAGAGAAGAAGGAACGAAGAAGTTTCATGAAATGCCAGAAGATCGAGGAGGATGCCGACGTGCCTGCACGAGCCTGATGAGATAATGGCTTCCATCTGAAGGAAACAGACTAACAAGCAGGAATTCTTTTGGGGTCCCTGCCCATGATTCGTTCACCGACTCGTCGTAGGTAGTGGTAAATGCGAACGCCTGCGCTATCTGAAAATCCAGCGGAACAGCAGCAAATGCCGCGCCGTGCATGGCGTAAGCATGTGTGACGAATTGACGGTGCAGAGAGCTGCTGCTATCCTGCTTTTCCTCCGTAGATTTCTGAAAAAACTTGAAGGGAAAAGTAAGAATTCGTCAGAGAAGATGACGCAGCAGGGTCAAGGCAAAGAATTTGCCGACAAGCCCGTGAACCAACACGGGTTATACTTGGGAACCGTGCCGACACCAGCCTGCTCTACACATAGCTCCATCAATCATGCAGCGATCTGCATAAACAGAAGAAATACGCGAGAAGAAATCATCCGCGTGGTCATTAATTGGGTGTCCCGGACCAGAGGTGCAACGACATTTGTGCTGGAGCTCGACAGCGGCATGCGGTTAGTAGAGCTTGCTGGCATACACAGAATGCTCCAGACTGCAAACTAGGGTCGGTCGTTACAGAAGGGGATCAGAGGATGAGACTGCATTGACATTGATCGGTGTGTAACCCTAGTAGTAGTACTAGCTGCCTCTATCTCATCATTGGGCGGGAGGGCTCTATATCTCTGCCAACTCCAGTGATAGACTATGATGAGGCCACGGCACATCTCTGGGTGAATTTACTATATCCACGTCTGCATCTTGTAATTGTGAATTGTTAATGGTCTTTGTGTTTGTTAATGGTCCTTTTTACTCTCTCTCTCTCTCTCTCTCTCTCTCTCTCTCTCTCTCTGACTGCTCTCTCTCTCTCTCGTCTCTCTCTCTCTCTCTCTCTCTCTGTGTACCGTCCTCTGAAAAAGAGGAAACACACTGTATTGAATTTAGGACCTACATACTGCACAAGGAAGAGGAAAAAACACATATAATGGGGGGCTGTTATATATCAATGGGTCGACCTAAAGCCGGGTGTCAACCAACCCAGTTCGACCCAATGAACTCGGGCGTACATCGCCTTCCTCAAGCCGTCCAGTGCTCGGTAGCGCCACCTCCCTGTTCTTCATTGTCATTCCCCCGAACTTCATAAAATGGATTGTTCCAAGCAAGAAGATCCAGTGGAAAATTCACAATGAAATCTTTATACGAGAAAATAACATCTTGTGAAAGTGGACCAAAGAATTAAAATTTTCATGTGGTTGGTTGAACAAAAGGCAATACTGACCAAAGATAACATGGTGAGAAGAAAGTGGCTTGGTGATCCAACATATTATTTCTGTGAGGGTACAAAGACTACAGATCACCTACTCTTTGAATGCCCCATCTCGAAAGTTGTTTGGGAAGTGATTGCAGGATGCTTTAATCAGGCTTCTAGACCTTGTTATAGTGTGAACAATATTGGAGATGGATCAAAGACGCTCTTCCTGGTGGAGAGGAAGTTTATATGCTTGGGCTAGCAGCGATTTGCTGGGTCACCTGGAAAGCTAGAAACATAGCCTGCTTTGATAAAATTCTTATTAAACATCCATGTGAAATCCTTTTTTCAGCTTGCAGGAGTTGATTGCAGCAGGCGCGAATTCAATGTTGAAGGCAGCAATGCAGGTGATCAGAAGGCGTGCAAGGACAACGCCCAGCTGACAATCATAGATAGGGAGGACCTGAAAGAAGAACAAGAGGAGGAAGCGTCGTAGGATGATGACGACGGTGCTTCAATGGTTTATGAAACCTGTTTTGTTGCGTGAATGGAAAACATGCTCTGTGCTTCGATGGACTCGTGTTATATATAGAGGGTAGAATCGACCGTTCTACACCCCTACCTTAGTAATCTGAATCAGATGAAGAGGTAGGGGTGTGCAAACCTTAGAGCTAGTGTACTTTTGGGTTCCGATTAAACTTGAAACCGTGTACACTGTTGACCCCCACCTTCTAGGTGTGGTTAGGTAATATATCCCAAGTCGAAAAAGAAGAAGATCCATCTTTCCAAGCTAAAACAATGATTGTTCCAAGCAAGAAGATCCGTTGTTCCGGACTAGAAGATGGATTGTTACGGGAAGCATAGATGTATTGTTCCAGCAGAGAGGAACTAAGGCATGGCCATGGCTCGACGCCGGTGAGTTACACACTCTACGGCCTGCTATAGGGCACAAGATGCGATGACATATGTGCTTTATGGATGGGCATGCTCCGCATCACGAGGAACATAATCATGAGAACACACTCTACCGTCGGTAGCATCGTAAGAGTTGCATAAAAATTGTAACAAAAATATAAATAAGTAATGCATATAATCATCTATCATATTGCAAAAGTTGAGATACAATGGGTATTTGTGAAAAGAGAAACACAAAAATGAAATCAACCTATAAATAGTGTGGATTGGAACTATTCGTTGCGGGCCTGCAACCCATTACTATTCATTTGTTGCTTTCTCTTTTTTGTTTCTTTTACACAAGTGTCCATTGCATCTTAAATTTTACAAGATGATAGATGATGACTTTACACTATACATTCATATTTTTATTGTAAATTTTGAGCATCTATTACGATGCTACCGGTGTTGGGAACACGGTAGCACCATAACCCGCAATATTACAAGATCCGCTCGCACATAGTCAAGAGAAAAAGGATTGGACGATGGTCTTGTCGTGTTCGATGGTGGCATTTGGCGGAGGTAGAAGAAGAGATGGGGACGGGCGCACATCGATATCGGCGCGAGGGGAAGCAGCGCGACGGAGATCGACGAGGCTCTAACTCGTCCACCTCGGTCGATCGCAAATAATATGTGGATGTCGTGAGTGGTTGTTGTGTGTTGGAAACGATAATGATGCATTTTTTTGCTTCCAATGGATGCTTTAGAATCATTTATTTCATTAATAATTGGGGTAGGAAACTACAAAATCATTTTCATGATTATCTCTCGACGTGGATGAATTTTTTATGTAATAATAATACAAAAGCTCAAATAAAAATATAGTATTTCTTTTATTCTAAAGAAAATAGAAAAAGATAACCATGACAAGTTGATAACGCCCGTTAGAGATACCCATTCCGTGAGGCAGGCCCACGTAAAATTCAGCCCATCTAACTTGGGCAAGGATATGGGCCTGAGATCCTTTACAATACTATATTGGCTCACAACCTTTATGATGATGTAGAATTCAATTTTTTTGTTTATTTTTCATTTCAAGTATTTTCTCTCCATTCCAATTTACGTGTGAGATGTTTTTTTATGTCTAGATTCATGATCAGTAAATCTGAATTATGGACATACTATTTGTCCTAGATTCAAAGAATGTTTAATAAATCATAATTAATTTGGGATAGAGGAAGTAGAAGAGAGTAGAGCATTTTTTTGTCCAAAAGAGAACAACAAAGTGCCCTGGCAACAATACTGCTTCCTTCGAAAATCCATCAGCAAGCAAATGCACAATTGTCCATATGCCTTATGCAACAATGCTGCAACATTCCCCCTGTCCCACTAATAAACTACGCAACTACCCTCCTGTACTCTCGGACCGCATAGCGCATGTAGCCTTTTTTTTCACGAGAAAAACCACAATAGTGGAAGGGAGAAATCCACTTTAAACCCCTCTTCTGTCATTCGCGCCGTCACCCACACCGGCCGTTCGAGAGGCGATCGCGAGAACCGGCATCGGCAGTTTCGACGACGAGCAGCGCGCCAGCGATCTCACCAACGTCTCTCGTGAGCGGTAGCCTCCTCGTTCACTCCCCACGCGTTGTCCCCCTTCCCCTTTGGTTCGCTTTTCTCCAATCTAGGGGTGATTTAGTTCTGGTTCTGGGCGACCTATCAAACCCTAATCCGGCTTCCGCTACATCTTGTTGGTGGTAAATCTGTTTGTTGTGCGGTGTGCTTCCGTTCATGGTTAGACTAGTTTTTTCCTTCAATGGTTGAAATCAATCCTCTGCGAAACAAATGGTGGTTGAAATCAATCCTCCGGCGAAATAAATGGTGGTTGAAACAAATTATCCCCACCCGGACGCCTCTAGTTAACTATGTCTCCTAGTTAGATTGTTTATGTGTGACCAATGCCCCGCTTTTATGTGGTCAGAATTTATGTTGTACGATGATTACTTGTTCATTGCTGTAAGAATTACCTCAATACGCCAAGCTTGATAAGTTTTTATGTGATGTTTTGATACGAGTTCGTCACGAGGAGATGAGAAACGATAAAATACTAGTATAATGCACGTGTGACACGCATGCAAACATATTGTACTATAGTGATATATAATACTAATTCACAAAATATATTTTATTAAAGACACATAGTTGGTATATGTTCTGCATTATTACACAACAATATGAATGTATTGCAAAAACTTTAATGAATATATGATTCCCAATATTACATACCTATTTATTCGGAGAAAACATTGATCATGTCATAAAGTATGGTGCACATGACTATTAAGGTAATAAATCAGACCATCTGATAGAACATCAACAAATGGCTCAACCCAATGACAACAATTATTCCCGCTTGTTCTTGTTGCTTTTTCTTCTTGGTCTTGAAAACTTTCACCTATACTTTCCAAAAAAAAGTTCACTTGCAACATTTTAGAAACAATTACATTCAATACACATAGATGTTTGATGGAAGGAGACAATAAGACACCAATTTATAATGACTATTGATATTAAAATTGGTCAAAAAATATACAAGACTGTATCAAGTACAACACCAAGATGAACCAAAAGTAGTAAAGTATGTATTATGGATGAAATGACAACACGTCATTCTCACCAAGTGTTACGTAAGCACGTACCTAACCACTCTGAGCCTATAAGGTAATATGAAATTATTTTCACCATCTCCTTTGTCTCAAGTCCTGATGTCCGGACGTGTGTGCACAGACCTAGAATAACACGTGAATTTACATATTAGAGGATTCGAGAAAGAAAGCAAATATAGCACAATTGAATTGGTGTTGTACAAGACCAAGCCTTCCTTCCACACACATGATGCACCTCGATGGGGAGGAACGAAACTTGGTGGAACTGGAACTCACGAGTACGTCATCACAGAATCGCATCGAGGGTAATCCTATGGAGGCCACGAGGGGGTCGTTGAGGTTCGCAACCGTTTGCAATCTTGCTCGGATCCAATCATCACCGTCATCTCCAACTTGGATTAACCTGAGAGCCACCGTCTCCAACCTCAATGAACCATGATAAATCTTTATAGAAATCACTTTCACCAATCGTTCAAGCAAGAACTTTGAAGATGGACGATGCAAAACGAAAGCGAGAGAATCATGTGATACTGATCTGCCGTATCTGAAGGTAACGTCCTGTTTTTCAGGCGGGGTTGTACATCCAGGTACGAAGGGGATCGAGTGAGAAAAGTATAGAATAACCAGACGATCCCGATATAATTAAGCGTAAACAATGTGACGCTTGAATCGATGCGGCCCACGTATCGAGTTGGACTTGCGATTTTCGAAGTTCTATGTGTGTATCAATCAATGATAGATCATGGGTGGGTAAGACTTTGGTTTGGTGACAAATAAATGGGTTAATGCTTATTATTTATAGTATAAAGAAGAAGATATTGGGCCACAAATTTCAGGTATTATTAAATAAATGGTATTTATTAAATATCATTTCAATACATGAGAAGACGTAAAGACAGCTTTACGTTTTCCGCTTTTGCCAGCGCCTCTAGTAAAAGCCGCCAGCCCGGCCGTCCTCCATCCAGTGAGTCCCGGCCTGCCGCCGCCTCTACTCGCCTCGCTTCCAACCCGGCCGTCACCCAGGGGCGCTGCCGCCACAACCACAGCCCGCCGCCCGCGCCGTCCGTCCTTCCCCGGCAGGTAGGTCCCCACCGGCGCAACCCCTCCCTCTCCCCGCGCGCGACGGCGCCACCCCTCCCTCTCCTCGGCGCGCGGCGGCGTCGCCCCCTCTCTCCCCCAGCGCTGCCCCTCCTCTTATCCCTCTTATCATAATCTAGCGAAACAAAATCAATTCCATTGTATGAAGTTAGAACTTTGGATCTGTCTAGTTATTTCTTCACGAATTCTCCATTTTAGGTATTTCCTGTGATATATATGAACCTGTACTGTTTTCAGTGAAAATTTTCTACCAGTCACTGTGAATCCATTCCTTGCCTTGACTCTTACTCTATTTAACTATCAAATAAAATAAATGATTTGGCTGGAAAGTTAGTGCCTTAATCTCTCTGTACCAGTCTGTGAAATTAGCACAATGGGTTCCATTCTTTGCCTTGACTCTTATTTAACTATCAAATAAATAAATGATCTGGCTGCAAAGTTAGTGCCTTAATCTCGAGAACTTCTCTTGCTAGTGTTCTGTGATGATATATTCATAATGTATGCTAAGTTATTTTTCACATCTGAGAGCTAGTCTATCTGAGTTTTTAGTGTACATCTCATTGAGGTGAGAGTTTAAGTTGCTGGTTTTGAAGGAAATAGTTTTATATGTTTTTTCGCACTGAAGTTTATAAAAGCATTTTATATGTGTGATTGACATATGTTACCAGACAGCTGCAAAAACAGTTGTTTATTTACTATCCAAATGGCCACAGAAGAACTGGTGGCCATTGTATGAAAAAGAAGGAATCATGTGTGTTATGCAGCTTAACTGATTTTTCAAACAATAACCACCTTTATTTCTATTACCAATTCAAGCATTCTAGAATTCAGGGTGATACTTCTTTGTACTTTGCTACTGCAGTTCAGGGTAAAGCTGTAAAATGAATGGTCACCTAAACTTCGATGAAGGTTGGAAGGTCCTGCAACAGGGAATTGTGAAATGCTCAAAGATTCTGGAATGCACTAGCACAAGGCCTACTGTGGCTGAGTACATGAATTGCTATGAGTATACTTCTGTTGTCACCTTATGATACATTAAATATCTTTACCTTTGTTGTCAATGTAGCACTTAAATATTGCAGCCAGTCATAGATTTCTCTACTTTTCCAGTTGTGCCTACAGAATGGCTGTGCAGAAAAATCATTATTGTCGAGAGATGTACGATGGGTTCAAGACCACGCTTGCAGATTGTGTCCGTGCAATGGTATGATACTTGCTTTAGCTTCTATCATAAACTTCTGCAGTTGAGGCAGTGTGTCTAGATTCTAGAAGCTTCTGATGGCAAAAAGTATGAGTGGATGACTGAATCTTTTACCTATATATCTTAAACAGTATAACTTTTGTAGCTTGTAGGTGCACTGCATCTTATAAGTTCCTTCATAGCGTATGTAGCCTTATGATGCTTGCTTTCACATCTATTTCATGGCAATTTCTTCTCTGCTGTTAAAAACCCTGAATAATAAATCTTTGAAATGTTACTTTTGGGTCCCGCAGCAACTAAACCAGATTCTTGTTGCCCATAGGAAATAATGCTCATGCCTACATTTGTATTATTTGTGGAATATTTAGTACCTGCAAATATTTTTTTTGCCTTTTTTTCTGAATTTTTTGTTGCCTTGATTTAGGGCAGATTGTAATCTTATACCAACAGAAATCACTGCAGATGCTCGCATAATTCTTGCACTAGCTATGATTTCACATCAGAACTATATACACCCGTGTTATGTTGATGTTGTGAAATACATATGTATTATTTCTGTACGCATAGAGTAGTGGACTGCTATAGCTTAAGTATGATCTAAGGCTATCTCCAATGGGACACCCATTTGGCTACCCATCTCTAAAATGTGTCAAAATTTACAAAAACTTGTCTCCAACGGCCTACCCAAGTGGCCTCCCCATTTTGAGAGTGCTACAGTACCTGATGCAAATTTGGAGCAGCTTGGAGGGTCCGGCGTGGAGAGAAAAAAACGATTTGCTGCTCTCGGCAGCGGCGGCAGGCGCGACAGGCGAGGGTGGCGGCCCTCCGCGGCGGCGGTAGGCGACGGCGGCCCCGGCAACGCCACCGCAGCACCCGGCAGTGGCGGCAGGCGCGGCAAGCGAAGCCGGTGTCCCCCGGCGATGCCACTGCAGCTCCACTCCTCTCCAGCGGCGGCCGCGATTCCTTCCCCAGCGGTGGCACGCGACTCCTCCCCGGCGCTCCTCCCACGCCGCCGCGTGACTTCTCCCCCGAGAGCGCACCGGCCGGCGCTCCTCCCACGCCGCCTACTGCTCGCGCCGGTGGCCGCAGCAATTTCGGGTGGGTCTTCCGTTGGAGACCGGCACATTTGGTCGATACCCTTTCACCCTCAAGTGCTACTGTTCACGCTCATTTTGGGGTTTTGGTCTCCCCACCGTTGGAGATAGCCTAAGTATTGTGTATGGGAGTGATCAGTTCAGATTCTTATGGCTGCAGCAGTTTGTAGTGTAGTAGCCAAAACAAAGCAAGCAGCAGCAGTAAGAATCACTACGGATCGCACCCTATATTTATGCGCTCATTTACATTACTCTAGTTTATTTTTTTACTGCATAACATGACATTATTGTCATTTACTTTGGTTACTGCAGAGCCACCATAATACTATTCTTATCAAAATACCCTGTTTGATAATTACATTACATAATTGTCAATGCTTTGCGTGCACAAAACAACTTACTGGGTCATCTTAGTTTAACAGCAGATATTCATC
This sequence comes from Chloris gayana, assembly GCA_031894775.1. Taxonomy (NCBI): domain Eukaryota; kingdom Viridiplantae; phylum Streptophyta; class Magnoliopsida; order Poales; family Poaceae; genus Chloris; species Chloris gayana. The sequence continues at coordinate 239,832 of JAUNZO010004729.1, forward strand.
GATTTCCTCTTAACATGCTTACTCTTTGATTATTTTACTAGGTTCTGCCCCATCTCATGCAAAAGAAAAGTGACCACTTTTTTAGAGAGCTTGCGAGAATGTGGTCAAACTATTGCACCATGATCAGATTTGTAACAGGCTTTTTCAGCTATTTGGACCGCTGCTATTTGGATCAGTGCAAACTACCTTCACTTAATGACACTGCTGCTACTTCTTTTTTGGGACAGTGAGTATTATGCTATTTCCACACTTTATTCTGCATTTGGGGATGATCTGCAGCTGCCTGCCCACTTCAGTATTCGAAAATCTTAATGCCTGTTTCCTTTTTGTTAGGTATTTTCCTACTTCACTGATGAAGCAAGAGATTCTCTACTGACTATGGTATTTCTCTTAGATAGGTATCTTGTTTCATTCTTAAATTCAGTCCAGTGCATGACAACCGAACGATCTCAGATTCGCCAAGAGCGTGATGGAAGTATGGTTGATATGGAGCTTCTGGATGTTTTGCGCGGCATAAGTTGTTCTGAAGTCAAAACCTTAATGAGAAATGCAGTCCTTGAGGATACATATGTGTACTACTCCAAGAGAAGCTCAGAATGGATTATGCTCTACTCTCTGCCTGATTATCTTGCTAAAGTCAGTTTTCTTCCAGTACTACTGGATGTGTCCAAGCGCTTTCTTTTTTGTTTGGTTTCTGAATGCTACTGATATATGTTGTTTATAGGTCCAGGAAACCATGGAGAAGGAAACCAAGAGACTAGCTCACTATCTCTGCACTTCAGATGAAGATAGCTTGCATCTCTGTTTACAGGTTCATTTATTTTGTCAGGAAATATTACTTTAACAGTGTCCATACGAGTATTCATACTTCCTGCTAGTGTAGGGCCGGTATAGGTTGTTTCATATTGGCATGTTTGGTCCTTTGTCAATCTTGCCAATTCTTCTCTTGGGCAACAAAATGGAATTCTGGTAGTGTTTCCTTGCTTTTGTGAGAGCCATGCCTCTTGTCATTATTGCTAGTGTTGCAAGTATGACCTATCTTTCTTGTTAATTGCCCAATTTTATATTTGGCTGGTCGTGCAAAAGAAGAATAGTGCCTTGATGTTTTTGCCTCTGTCCATTGCAGGCTGTTAGCCCTCCATTGATGCAAACTTATGACAGCTATGCAAGAGAGAAAACATTGGTGGTGATGTTTTGCTGCAAACATACAAGGTATTCATTGGTACCATTTGATGATCGGTGTTTCTATTTCGCTAGCTTCCATCTAACCATTCCTTTACTGATTGTAGACTGTAGAGGATGAACTGCTGGCCAGATGCAGTGGCCTGACACTTGATGGCTGCTCAGACAACAATTCTTTCAAAGGAACGAATTAGAAGCCAAATCCAGCTAACATCCACCAATATAACCCAGCTTACATACAGTAGAGTTTTAGAACACGGTCTCCACGAAGTAAAACTTTTGTGCAGCTCGTTTTGGATACAGTTCAAATTACCCCGTTCCTGTTGTAGAGTTTGTTGACTTGTTACTGGCAGATTTAGCCGCCTGCCTGAATGGTGAGATTCGGTTGACTTCGCTAGACTTGGTGGTAAGAGCTGCAGAATCAACACCATGCTACATGGTGGTAGATTTTTCTCGTGACGATAGATTGCATTTTAATGACTACAAATGGCATGCGGTAGCCGAGGGTACCTTTTTTATGCCTCCACACAACTTGCTTGAGATGTCAGTACAATGAATAGTTGGTGCTTTGTGGTCATGGTTGATAAAATCTTGGGTAGTCTGCCTTCTGGGCGTGAGTGATCTATTGCTTTTGATGTTGTAATTACAAGTGTAGAACTGTAGACGGATATGTGCTTGGCTAACCCACACACAGATCCTGTGCCGGACATGCCGGTGATTATTGTTGCTCGTATTGTGAAGCCTGTTTTTGTATCTAGAAATCAATCTCTGATATAGCGAGGCAACGACATGGGTAACCTATTCAGTTGGCTTTATATCTATAGGCCCCGTAGACGATTATGATTCAGTTTTTCTGTGGCCCTTTTACTTGGGAGAGGAACAGACGATTCGGAAGATGAGCACGAGCTTTTTGAAAAGTGCTGATTTCCCATATCCTAGTGCCTTTTGGTACCATTTCCATCATCTTGCGCACCACGCGTAAGTTATGTCGATCGATGGATCAGCTCGACGGTCTTCTACTTGATTGTCAGATTTTAAAAGCAGCTTTACCTGTGCTTTGATGAAAATAAGCTTTGATTAATGAAAGGTGAGGAACACGCTTTTCACCACTATGCTTATTCTTGCTCTACTGTTGGCGGGACACCAAATGCTAGCAGTAGGTCAGATGAAGACGGTATCAAAGATAGTTCAAACAAATTTTCCATGAGAACTAGCGTTCTGATTGTTTTTTTAATCTCGCCTCACCTGGTAGTGACGTCGTCCGTGGCTGAACAGCGGGGGTTCCTCGAATGTCAGTAGCCAGCATATACGATCAATTTTGATGGAAGCTGAAGGTTGTTGGGAATTGAGTCACAAACGGAGTCCATGCCATGCAATATGCAAAGCCAGCTTGCCTACTCAAGTTGTAATCGATTCCCCTTGCAAGAGACGTACCGTATTTTTTTTCTAGAATACGCTGCGCATCAATTTTTTTGTATTAAGAAGGAAGGAAATGGTTTGGTCTATGACCCTAGTGCCGCTTTTTGTCGGCCAGCCGGTAGCCATTACATGATTAGGAGTGCAAGCATAGAAGACTAGAGCTTTTTTCTCCTAAGCATATTTGTGATTATATTTTCGCCACAATTTGGTATCCAACTCGTACGGCCTGCTGCTGGCCTCCGTCGCGCACAACAGCGGAGATCGGCGTGCTCGCTGTTCTGTTCGTTACCGGACTGTTGGGCTACTGCGTGCGTGTCCACGCTTCCTTCAAGCAGAGGATGTTGGACATACGACGAGGAAAAGCGGAGGCATCTTCATAATTATTACTAGGATCAGTTGCAGTCTAGCAGATCTTTTTTTTGAAGCAAAGTCTAGCAGAGCATTGTTGCAGTAGTAACATGGTGGTATAGGTTGTGATATACATTGCCGCAAAAAAAAAAGGGTTGTGATATACATTTATGAGTAGGATTTCTGCTGCAGATTAGTACTACACGCTTAACTTGAGTTGTCTTGAGCAGCCGTAGCGATGGGATTGATCTTGGCGAATTCGAGCGTCTTCTTGCCCTCGAGCTTGCTCGTGACGTAATGGCGGCTGTACTCGCCGTGGTTGAACGTCCGGTACCTGCAGGGCGCGTCGTCGGTGACGAACTCCGGCAGCGGGCCGAGCTCGACGTCGTAGGCCGGCGCGTAGAACGTGACGATGGACAGCCGGTCCTGCGTCTCGTGGGTCACCGCTCTGTGTTCCACGCTCTTGTACCTGCCGTTGGTCAGAACCTGTGTGTGCTCCCGAATCGAGACTTGTTTGCTTACTGAAATCGAATGAAAGTGTGTGCTTGCCTCGAGCGAGTCGCCGAGGTTGATGACGAGCGCGTGCGGGATGGGGTGGACGGGCACCCACGCGCCGTCCTTGAGCACCTGCAGGCCGGCGCAGGACACGTCCTGCTGCAGCACGGTCACCGCGCTGCCGTCCGAGTGCGCGCTCAGCCCGAGCACCAGCTCCGCCCGCGGGCACGGCGGGTAGAAGTTCATCCGCACCGCCTGCACGGCCTCGCCGAACATGTCGTTGAACGCTCCGGGCGCCAGCCCCAGCGTCTCGGCGATGTGCGCGAGCAGCCTGCGGCACAGGGCCCTGACCTCGCCGGAGTACTGCTCCAGCGTGTCCTTGAATCTGGCCGGCTTGGTGGGCCACAGCTCGGGCTGCCGGATGAAGGCCGGGTCCACGCCCAGCGCCAGCATGTTGGACCAGTCCAGCTTCTGGTCCTCGGAGAAGATGAACGCGTGGCCGTACCCCTGGATGCCGCCCGGCGCCATGGGGTACTTCTCCTTCTCCTCCAGCGGCAGCATGAAGAACTCCCGCGTCACCTTCTCCATCTCGTCAAGCACCTCCTCCGCGATGCCATGGTTCACAACCTACTATATCATCTCGAAATCACAAGTGGAATGCTCTCTCGAATCGTAATTCCTCCATTTTCTTTTTCTAAAAAATAATAATTACTGTACCTGGAAGAAGCCCCATTCCTCGCAGGCGAGCCTGAGCTTGTCCAGCTCGCCGTCGCCTCGTGGGAGCTCGCCGACGTCGATCACCGGGATCTGGGCGTGGTCGCAGACTCTGGCACCGTCCGGCCGATCGTCGCCGTCCCTGATGTACCGCTCCGGCACGGCGCACGCCTTTTGCAGCTCCTGGACGTCGTCAACCTGACCTATCTTGATCTCAGCCGCAGCCATCTTCTTCTTACATACGACACATCAATGAAGATGCCTTGGAGTGTTTATCCAAGTTACTAGGTGGCTATATATACAGAGAGAGGCGAACTGGCGAAGGCGACCATGGTATGATTCGTCGCAGCCGTCCATTTTCATTGGCAGGCAAGCATGATTTATTTGTCCGCTTTTGATCGTCAACTTGGCGAAAGCAGAGATGATGGTTGCTGGGGGGCTGGCGTACCCAACAAAGCTCTATGCAGCATATGCCATGTGTGATTGACAACTTCTTGCACTGTATCTGCATGACTGTAGTGGCAGGCAGCAATAGCAACTCAAAATATACTGTTTCCGATATGTCCGTGACCACATACAGCAATTGACGGGCACGGTTATAATTGCTTACAAGTTACTAGTACAAGATTCAGAGAATCTATGCTGTTCAAGTCATAGCAATGGCACTCTCCACTTATATACCTGCGGTATCAAGGATCACCAGTTAGCAGCCGGCAACCTTGACTTGGGCATGTGGATAGGGGTCTATCGGTTCCCTTGGTGCTCTTCACTTTCCAGGCTCTAGAAATTTCCGAAAGAAAAAAGGAGCATGCATTTGAGCGTTTATACAAGACGGTGGCAGTGAGTGCGCTCTAGCTCTGACGATTTGCCTTCGTTGTTGCGCCATGATCTGCGCGACTTTTCTGACGCAGGCCGGAACACTTTGAGCGGCTGGTCGGTCACTTGTTTACTCCATCACTGAGACTCTGAATAGGAATGCCTGGGGGCTCCAGAATTTAGTCTTGTCTGAGATTCGTCAGTGTCCCGTCTCGCGATTGATGAGAATTCAGTACCTTTTCTTCTGTGATTATCCTGTGATCATTATCCAGCTGTGTTTAATTAGATTGGTACACAGAGGTCATACAGCTGCTTCAATTTATCTGTTGTAAGGATCGGATTGTAAAACTACAGAGTACAAGTTTACAGAAATGTGTATCTATACTAGCCTGACGTATAGTATACCTTTTTTTTTTGAGGGAATGACGTATAGTATAGCTAAGCAAGGGTATTCGGTATCAAAAGGAAGGCGTGTTCTAGATCTGCTTTTAGTTTGGGCCGTCATTGCATGGCACCAGATACATTCGAAAGCCCGTAATCGTTGTCTTGGGCTACATTTGCGGTTACTCGTGATAGTGGGCCTTTGAGGCGCGAATGGTGAAAGCAACCCAAATCCAAAGCGCCGTGTTCCCAAACCCAAATGCGTACCCGAACCAGCAGCTTACTAACTAGTAAGTAAGTACTACTCAAGCTGATGATGATTGTTGATTGCCAATTCCAAATTATGCAAAATGGATCTGGACAAAATTCTTCGTGACCTTTTTGTCAACCACAAGCATTGATTACAAAGAACAAGACGGGAAAATTACAGTCCAAGAAGAAACGGAAGAGAACCTAAAGAGCGGATGAGGAGATCACGGCAGTGAACCACGCCACACGAGCGCTAATTCAAGCGATGCTCCGTACATCTACCTCAACGTGTGGATCCTATCCTTCCTCGTTGCCACACGGGTACCCTTTTTTCTTCTTCTTCCTCCCGATGTGCCGGACGCGTCATGACGTCATTCGCTATCGATATCGACGGCTGGCCACTTGCACGCAACAGACCAAAACCGAAACCATCGTCCATCTCTCTCTGCCCTGCCTCATCACCTCTATGATTTCATCGGATTTTTACGGAAACACCCCTGATAAATCTACCTGGCGCTGCGAGTCACATGGGCCTGATTGCGAACGAAAGATGTGTCATGGGTCAGTAGTATAATGCTATTCGGCTCTCCGCATCACCCCCGTGTTTCACAGCTTGACGTAATCGAGCTCCCGACCGCACGGCCGCCGTCGCCGCCCGATCGCATCGATGGACGCCGAGGCGGGCGTCGCCGACGCTGAGCGGCTGCCGGTACGCACCCACCCCTCGGATACCTCTCTCATTGCCGCGTGTGTGGAGCTGGAGCGGGATGGACCTGAATCGAAGCTCCACTGACGCCTGCCTAGGTTGCGGTGTATGATCTTCAATTGTTGCCCTGGGATCATTTTGGGGTTAGATTTAGGGAATCTGGTGCGGGTTTCTTCCGGGGATCAAGCTGCTGCGCACAGTCTCTGGGCAATCTTTGCTCATTTTTCTGTTTATTATTATTATTATTATTATTATCTTCTCTATTCTCTATTGGGTTTGAATCTAAGGCTAAGTGTTTCTCACCTGTTAAAATTCTGCTTACTCACGTAATGGTTTCGGTATTTCGGCTCTGTTGTTTGTCGAATTATGGAGCTGGCAAATAGGCCAATTATCACGATTTGAATCCAGAACACTAGTGTTAGGTAGATGAATTGCTATTCCTCAAACTAGCATCGTATCGTACCCTTAGTGTCCTACTCTACTTTAAAGAAGGAAAATGACCGCATGTCCTGTTCAACTCTAATGGGACTGGAACTAGATGGGGGGGGGGGATGATTCCAGATATTTAAGAATATTTCAACTTCAGGGCCATTTCCATTAGTGTTAAGATGAATTATAAATAAGCAGATTTCAACAATTTAGCTGGAGTGTCCATGATTTACCTGTTAGTTAGGATCTGTCCCCTCGGAGAAGGCTAGTTGTTCAGATTCTGTGTGATGCACTGATGCTTATGATGTTACTAGACATATTCAACGTGTCATCTGTGTCCTCATTCTCACTTCTTGTTTTGCTTTTCGTCCAATTCTAATGCTTGGTGGGTTTACCGTGTGTGATTTTGTTACATTTGTTGTAAAGACCTGCAACAATTTTTGAAAAACAAAAGGTATAGATGTGTGTGATTTTGTTACATTTTTTGTAAAGGCCCGCAACAATTTTTGAAAACAAAAGGTATAGCATGTTATAGATGTTACTGCAAATGAAGCAACAACAACAACATGCCTTTTGTCCCAAGCAAGTTGGGGTAGGTTAGATATGAAACAAATAAATAAAAAATCATTTTCTTGATGTAGCATTTATTAAATATTTACCAGCCCTGAACAAATCTGTAAGATTCTTCTATACTTTCATTAGTAAGGTATACATGCTTGTCACGATAACTTTTTTATTCAAACATATCACCGTTTGTTATATAGGCGATTCCTATAGTAGCATATGCAATGTATGGTAGGATTATGTAATTGGTTTCTCTGTTGAATTTTAATCACATGATTAACGAATATTATGCTATCTTATTCCACTATTCTCTCTCATTTTCGTGTTTCCTATGGGTTTCATCTCTAGCCTACCCCAACTTGCTTGGGATAAAAGGCTTTGTTGTTGTTGATGATGATTAATGAATATTGTGCCCACTTATTCCACTATTATGGAACACTATTCAGTTCCACTGCAAAGTATTTTCTTCTAATGATAATTGTTTTGTCATCCATTTTCAGTGGAAGCAACACTACCTGAATTTATTACTTTTAGCATATCAGAGCTTTGGTGTTGTTTATGGGGACCTAAGCACATCTCCTCTTTACGTCTTTAAAAGCACATTCTCCGGAAAGCTCCGTCAATACCAAGATGAAGAGACAGTGTTTGGTGTGCTTTCCCTGATATTTTGGACCTTCACTCTTATTCCTCTGCTGAAGTATGTCCTTATTGTACTGAGTGCTGATGATAATGGTGAAGGTACATGCAAACCCTTTCTAAGCAACATCTTTTTATGCCTCAAAGTTTTTTTCCCCAAATTTGATAAATGCATGGTTTGAATTGAGTTGTAATGTTACATAAACAGCTAAGGTTATTCTTCATAATCCTTATGAAGTTTATAAAAGGCATATTGTTTTTCAGTTTTGCCTTCGGTCGCTTCAGGACAACTAAGTAGCTGTCTATTCTTTCTATAGGTGGGCCATTTGCACTGTACTCCCTCCTTTGCAGGCATGCAAAACTTAGCTTGCTTCCAAATCAGCAAGCGGCCGATGAGGAACTGTCTTCATACCACACAAATGGATTTACAGCTCGTACTGGATCTTCACCTGGGTCTTCACCATATCTAAGAAGATTCATGGAGAAGCACAAGAAAGTAAGAACCGTGCTTCTTCTCATAGTTCTCTGTGGTGCCAGCATGGTGATCGGTGATGGTGTCCTTACCCCAGCAATCTCAGGTAGACACTACCACAGTAATCTATTTATTTGTCACTCATGCATTGTATTGACTGTTTCTGTAGGTTATCTTGTTTTCTTATGCTTGTTCTTTCCTTACAGTTCTATCGTCTATGTCTGGATTACAAGTTCGAGCTACTGGTTTGCGGGATGGTAAGTACATTCATCTCGGTGAACTCAGAAATATTAATGCACACATCTGGTTTTAGTGTTAGTGCAGTTGCAAAGTTAAAGAAATATGTAAATTAGCTCCATTAAGTTGTTCATGGATTATTTTTTTACCTTTTGAAGAATGATTTCTTTTTATCGCTTCATATGTATTCTTTGTTGTTTTTCTAAACACCAGTTTACTTCAGAAGTTGGCCTCATTATGTTTAAACACATAATGTACTTCCTATCCAGGTTCTGTCGTACTTCTTTCATGCATTGTATTGGTGGGTCTATTTGCCTTGCAACACCGAGGTACACAGAAGGTAGCATTCATGTTTGCACCAATTGTCATCATCTGGTTATTTTCCATTGGTGGAATTGGTTTATACAACATACTTCATTGGAACCCGAAGATATATCAAGCACTCTCCCCACATTATATTGTTAAGTTCTTTAGGACGACTGGTAAAGATGGATGGATTGCTTTGGGAGGGATACTTCTCGCTATGACAGGTTAGTTACTATCAACCCTTACAGGGATAATATATTTATGCTAGTTTTTTCCACTTATGCATTGTTAGATACTAGTGAGGAATATGAATGTCCAGCTCCGCCTTTTCAGGTAGTGAAGCAATGTTTGCTGACCTTGGTCACTTTACCAGTAAATCTGTCAGGGTAAGTTGAATAATCATGATCTATACTGGAACATCCATGCTTTTCTAGATAGTAGATACATCCTTTTATCTCTATTATTCTATTTGATGTGTTGTGTTATATGGTAAAGCGAACTTGAAATATACTTGTGCATAATCGACTTTCATTGTAAAAGTAGTAAATCCGATGTACAAAATAAGGCAGTATGTAAACAGAATCTATTAAAAATGCTTATTTGGAATGCATAGAACCTGTATATTTGAGCCATATCAGAAACCTTACAGGAACCAACCTATGGTTAATTATGTGTTGTAGATCCGAACTTGGCTTGCATCTTATGTTTCATTGTGTTCCCTGTGCCTGCCTATTTGTTTCCTTACCATACAATATCGCAATTATTACCATGAACAACAACTCCTTTTCATTGAAGTTGAAGTATATAATTATTTTTCCTTGGTGCAGGTGGCTTTTATTACCGTCATATATCCATGCCTTGTATTACAATATATGGGTCAAGCTGCATTTCTATCAAAGAATATCTTTCACATGCGGACAAGTTTTTATGATTCTATCCCAGGTTTGCATCTTTTGCAAAATCGACCCCCCCTATTTGTTTTTGGGCGCGGCACACAAGCATCATTCAAGTTTGTATTACCATGCAGAACCTGTATTTTGGCCTATATTCGTGGTGGCCACACTCGCTGCAGTTGTTGGTAGCCAAGCTGTCATTTCAGCAACATTCTCCATTGTGAAACAGTGCCATGCTTTGGGATGTTTTCCTCGAGTGAAGGTTGTCCACACATCAAGGTGGATCTATGGACAGATATATATTCCAGAAATAAATTGGATCCTTATGGTGCTTTGTGTAGCTGTCACGGTTGCATTTCGTGATACTACTCTTATCGGCAATGCCTATGGTAAGCTTTCAGCATTGAAACAGAAGCAATAGGATCTTTCTTATGCACAACATTTTCTGCTTTTCCAGCATTCTTTTTTCACTGGGAGTGTAAGCACTGTGTTTTTTCTGTGTTTCAGGTATTGCATGCATGACTGTTATGTTTGTTACTACATTCTTGATGTCAATGATCATGGTCTTCGTTTGGCAATGGAACGTAATATTTGCCTTAGCTTTTCTGGCATTCTTTGGATCCATTGAAGCTGTATATCTTTCTTCTTCTCTCATGAAGGTTCCTCAGGGAGGATGGGTGCCTCTTGTGCTGGCTTTCGTATTCATGTCAGTCATGTACATATGGCACTACGGATTGAGGAGGAAGTACCAATTTGACCTTCAGAACAAAGTATCGATGAGATCAATACTCTCTCTGGGACCAAGCCTTGGCATAGTTCGGGTTCCTGGTATTGGATTGATTTACACAGAACTGGTGACTGGTGTACCCTCCATCTTCTCACATTTCGTCACTAACCTCCCTGCATTCCATGAAGTCCTAGTCTTTCTTTGTGTGAAATCAGTGCATGTACCATATGTTTCACCAGACGAGCGATACCTTGTGGGTAGGATTGGACCTAAAGAGTATCGGATGTATCGTTGCATTGTTAGATATGGTTACAAAGATGTGCAGAAAGATGATGACAATTTTGAGAACTTGTTAGTTATGAACATTGCAAAGTTTATTATGATGGAAGCCGAGGATGCAACTGCTTCAGCAAGTTACGATATCGCCAACGAAGGAAGAATGGCCGTCATAACAGCCACGGATGATTCTGGCACTCCATTGGCCATGAGAGATTTTGATGGCGCTGGTTCAATGAATATGAGGAGCAGCAAATCAGAGAGCCTTCGCAATCTGCAGGCCTCTTACGAGCAAGAATCTCCAAGTGTAACCCGGCGGCGTCGTGTTCGCTTTGAGCTGCCGGAGGATGACGATATGGGTCAACAAGTGAAAGATGAGCTTATGGCGCTCGTGGAAGCGAAACATGCAGGGGTAGCGTACATCATGGGCCATTCTTATATCAAAGCTAGGAGAAGCTCGAGCTTCCTCAAGAAGTTTGCTATTGATGTTGGCTACTCTTTCCTCCGTAAGAACTGCAGAGGTCCATCAGTCACACTGCACATTCCACACATTAGTCTGATTGAAGTTGGCATGATCTACTACGTGTAGCCTAATGCCTTAAAGTTTACATGTGGATACCAGGTTGCCTCCAAAGCACGGTGAGTATGCTGTTCGTTGAACCATATGTGCTAAAATTGATTCCATGATATTCTATTTACTTCATCTTCAGTTTTCTTTTAGTGCTGCCTACGGCTTTTTACTGGACTTCAGGCTGCTTCCCGGGAGGAGATTCTGCATCCTCTGTTGCTGTTTCAGATTGTAGAGATGATGGAACAGTTTCCCTGTCCCTGTCAATATCGTTTTAGCCTAAATAAATCGTCGGTCTGAACTGGTTTTTTTTCGTCTCTTACGGTATATTGTATATTGACATGCATGCTGTGTAATTTTTCTGAGAGCTTTGTAATGGCAATGTGCATTCCCTTCTGATCAGCTTTCCATTATACATCTTACCAGTGGTAAAGCACTTCTGAATCATGTTAGCGTTACCATTTCACATTGTTGATTATATTGTTGATTGGATACTCTGTCATTAAAATAACACAAAAAACATTGTAAATGAAAGCATTTCTATTCGTGCCATTTATGTACAGTACAGCTCAGAAAGTCTCATGAACCTCTGCAACTTAAACAAGTTTAAAACAAATGTCACGATTGTATCTACACGGAGCCTAGCAAGGAGATAGGTCTCAGGCAGATAGACTTGAAGCAGACACTCTTTTGTTGAGCAGCTCCCGCAGAGCCACTGGAGTGGTCACGGGCGGGCTGCACTTGAAGTCCTGGCAAACATGCGCCAATACTGGATTTTCTGGTGGACTGCTCCGTGCCATTTGTGCTATGTTCGCATTGTTATTTTCCCAGAATTCCATTTCTTTTGTGTTCTTGGGGTCAATTTGGATCACCTGGTTGAACAAGGTAAAACATCAGTAAATATGATATGATAACTACCAAAAAAAGTTATGCAAGGAAAGGTATCATGTTTCATTTGGAGAGTTAACACTCCACAAGTATATCAGGCAGATGCATGCAACATCAAATAAACTGAGCTCAACTTCCACAGCAAGTTACAAAAAAAAATGTAGGTCTTCAGAGTGCAAAAGAACCAGGCGCAGAAACAGTTATAACACGTCAAAAAAAAAACAGAATCAGATAGAAAAAAGAATTGGCAGTATAACAATCTTCACTCACTGTTCTATTTGGATCATATGTCGAAAACACAGCTGCTACCATGTCCTGAAATTCTGCAGATCCTTTTTGCCCAACCAGCACTACCTGCTTCCTTGATGGGACATATAGCATATCTGCTGCACAACACATTAAAGGCAATGCTATGCTAAGTTCACGTAATCTGGTCTCAAAGACTGCCTGCAAAGCACCAGAGCAAAAAAACATAAGCAAATAAGATGGTTTTCAGGTACATGCCCTAAAACATGACATAATTGTATATAGAGGCATTTAGTGCCACTTCTGTGAATCCAGTGATGGCAAGATGTTTTGCTGAGGAATGCCTGCAGTTCAGATGAAATGGTAAACTTAAAATTTATGGTTCCTTGTTTGGCAAGATTGCTGATCTTAAACCTGAGTTCAATATGCCTTAAAAATTTGCGTTCATTTCTATTCTGCACGAAGATAGATATAATCCACAAAGTGAAATCAACAATTTGAAATTTTTTACATTCTCACCATGTAACATGTGAAGATATATCCTTGTTGGCAGAAACAACTACACTATTACCTTCTAGTAAAGATAATTAATTTAAACTGCATATAAAAAATATATCTATGCCATGACATCAGTTGCCACTGGAATGCAGTGCATACTCCCTCTTCTTCTTTTTTTTTCTTGACGTCATAAAAAAAGAATGGAGGGAGTATAAAACAGGTTATAGAGTAAAAACATACCAAGAGGTGTTCAACATTCCTCTTACAACCAGAAGATTTTTCTGCATCAAATATGCTGGCTAATCTGACCAAGTTGATAGCTGCAACTGAGTTACCAGAAGGCTCTGCACCATCATAATCCTCTTTAACACGTAAAAGAACAGAAGGATCTTCTCCAGGAGTATTAAAGTAACCACCTCCTTGCTTGTCCAAAAACAACTCATCCTGTGGATGTCAGAAGTTAAGGCTCAATATGATGCAGCATATGTATTAGCGAAGAGTGATGATACAATACTGTAGTGTTTAATAGATACAATTAACTTGCCTGAGTGACTTGCAGTTGGATAGCCCACAGAAGCCACTCTATCTTCCCACCAAACTCGTAGAGATCCAGTAAGCCATTGATTAGGAAGGCATAATCATCTAAAAATCCTGGTGCTTTAGATGGGCCATTGCGGTAACTGTGGTGCAGTCTCTTCGAGCTTGCATCATAGAGTTTTTCTTTTATAAAGTTTGCTGCCTTTTCTGCGACTTCAAGATACTCAGTTGGCTGCAAGAATACCCAGAAAACAGATCTGGTGAGAATTTTTATCAAAGAAAAAAAAGAACATGTAAAGAACTTGAGAAACAGATTCGGAGGTATAGACTATAGACATGGTTGTTTTGAATAATATAGTGACATGGAGTACATGAAAATCAGCCAGATATTTTTTAAATACCCCTTTATGGCTGCAAAGATGGCTGAAAAATGCATATGAAGCATAGATATACTGTTACCCCACACAGCATCGTGGTACTTCCATCAAAATAGAAGAGAAAGCATTAGCGATACTGTTACCAGTTAATAGTTCTGGACAGATCATATGCATGTATGGACTTTGGATTTCCAAAACTAGAATCGGTGGAGGACAACTACTGTAACAACACATGGGAAGAGAATAGAAGAAATAAGAGTACTTAGGGTAGGAGCTCATGCCACATTAACTATATCATCATATAAATACATATTATGAGTCAAACAAGATGAACGAAGATGGTATGTGTTATCCAAAGGAATGAGCATATAGCCTTACATTGCATCCAGTCACTGGAAAATTGAATCTGGTTCCCGTTTTTCCTGACTTCAGAATTTGTGAAGCTCTTGCAAAAGCAGATATTGCTAGCCCATTCCATGAAACAATAACCTAAAACCAATTGCAGTCACTAGATCATATAGCCATATTAAAATGAGATGTTTGCAGCATGTAAAAGTAAGAACCTTGTCATCCAAATGAGGTCTTGGCCGTTTCGACCTGACATCAAACAACTTCTGTCGACAGTCACCCAAGATTTGAGAATATTCATCAACAGACTTTCCACATTTTGATGCCATCAATGAAGTTGGTTTTCTTTCTATTAAAACATTTTTACCACTGAACTCATTGTGAGGATCACTCATCCGTGAAAGGTCACAATTCCCAGAAGATTTTACATAGTAATGGTTCTTAAACAGCTGTGCATTCTCCCCAAGTGCATCATCGATCTTTAAAAGAAAAATACAGGTCAGGCACATAACAACAGCAGCGCTAAAGCAATGAAGACAACATTATTTATTATATTGATACTTGATGAATAACCCCTTTACTACCATAGTAAGGACGCCAAACATCAAAATTGAAAAGACTCACTTTAAATGTTAGAGAAAATTTGAATACAATTTATTTGAAATTGCTGAGCAATGGGCTAATGGCCATCTGACTGAAATGAAGTTTTTATTGAACCAAAAATATAATTAAATAAATAGCAACGGGCTAATGGCCATCTGATTAAATGCAACTAGGTATCGAGAGATTCAACATCTAAAAATTGAATAGGAAGCAATGGCGTGGTAGTATGAAATGTAAAGTCAAATCACCAGAGATGGAAGCTTTAATTCTATCTTGTTGATGGTTTGACAACTTCAACTCTCAGCCAATTTCCTAGGGACTGATCAGAGGTATATAAGTTAAAAAGTACACAAGTACTCGTGGACATACCTCTTTACTTGTCCACACATAGAAAGCACCCTCCTTTTTCCTTCGAGCACCCTCATATTCTGCACTGTCAGCATCTTCTGCCGAGAAAATTTCACCTTCTTTTCCTATCATGTCTCTCTTCAAGTAATCAAGTATGTCACGTGCAACTGTAGAGTAGTACTCATCTCCAGTGATCATAAATGTATCCAAGTATACATTTACTATCTGACCCTGGTCGTACAACATCTTCTCAAAATGTGGAACTGTGGCATGAGGAGGACATGTGAGGATAACTCTATGAAGTTATGAAAAGGAATTTCACCTTTAGCTCAGATGGAACATACCATGCCAGCATTCATCCACACTATATCTGTGAAAGCCACCTCCGACATGATCATGGACTCCACCTCTTGCCATACAGTCTAATGTGTGTGTCACCATCTTCAGTATGTTTTGGGAATCACTGTCCTTTCCAGCTTCCATATGTTTACGAAATGCATAGAGCATTATATAATCTTCTACGGGTCTTGGAAACTTGGGAGCAGAACCGAAGCCACCAAATTGTGGATCATAACTGCTCGCTAACTGTAAGACATAATGTGAAAAATCAATTAATGAAATGAGTGACAGGTTGTAAGTTTAAATACCTGTTCTAAAAATTTTCCATACGCTTCATTTATAAGGATCATTAAGATAACCAGTTTGATTAGTCAGTTTTGCCAGTCGTACCCAAGAATTCGTTATTACGATAATCCTAGGAAATACAAAAGCAAGAACTTTCCGAACCTTTTCAACACACTGATTCAGAGAAACAACAGCCAAATCATTCGGCACATCTTGAGAACTAGCCTTAGCAGATAGCGCGTCCCTAAGTTGCTCAATGACCAAATTTCCTGTTCGCTCAAGTGCATCACGTTTAGTTTCCCAGGCTTCCTTGACCTTCCTGAAAAGAAGTTGCCCCAGAAGTCAAGATCCTGAAGTATTAACTTGACAGATCATGTAGTTTTCAGCTGAGTGATACCTAAGTACAGTCTTAAAACCCGGTCTTCCATACTTGTCATCAGGTGGAAAGTATGTGCCACCCATCAACGGTTTCAAGTCGGGAGACAAAAAGACACTCAATGGCCAACCACCACCACCATGGAGAGCTGATACGTATGTCATATATACCTAAAAAAATAAGAGGTCGTAGACCACAGGTAGCTTAAATCCTGACACTTGAGTATCGGAACACTTAAACAAGGCAAGAAAAACAAATAATAATTTTCTTCTTTTTGATTTGACAGGAGGAACACTACAACCTCACTAGAACTGTAGCATGGGTAGAGAAGATTACCTTGTCAACATCCGGTCTCTCTTCACGGTCAACCTGTCAAAACTAATAATCAGAAAGAAAGCAGTACAGTCACATGTCGTGTGCGTAACATTGACACATCAAAGGCAGTTAATGAGTAAGATAAAATGGAGTTAAAATTAATTTTCAACATAAACATAAACTACCTTGATGCTAACAAACCAATCATTCAGCAACTTTGCAACATCCTCGTTCTCAAAAGACTCCACCTCCATCACATGGCACCTTTGTAAAAATTCAGGGCCCCCAAAAATGACAGAAACTGAAGTTAATACCATATGTACGCAATAGATCTAAGGAAGTTTATGCCATATATACGCAATAGATCTGAGCCATGAATAACAGGCAAATACTAACTAACAATGAAATGGATGCTGCATCACACTCACCAATGGCATGTGCTGTAGCCAACTTCAGAGGCACATCCACGTCCCCCATGAAGCAAATAGAGCACGTCAGATTGAAAAAGGTATCCGGAGGGAAAATAAGTTACATTGCTCTATAGTGACAAGTATGTCTAGTCCTAGTAAGATGAAATTGATGAATTTGACTAAATTAGCTTAAGTTGACCTGATCGTTGGTTCGAATATTCCACCATCTCACACATTAACCACAATACACAACTTTAACACCATAACTGATGGGGCACAAGGATATATGAGTCATACTTGAGAGGAAGATGGGGACGTCCTTCGTGCGAGCTTTCTCGAAAGCCTCGTCTCCCCAAGGGTACCAATCAACCTGCATCAGGCAAAATAAGAGAAACAGTAGGAGCTGGATAAGCCACTAAATTCCCTCCACAGTGACAGAGGAGATTAACAGAAGGACGCTGGGGAAGAAGGCACTCCTCACCGGGTTGTGCGCGTGCTGCAGCAGGTAGGGGCTGTGCTCGGCGGCGAGGCGGTTCGGCTTCCGCCCACCGGGGGCCGAGGAAGACGACGCTGACGAGGACATGGCAGCCGCGAGGACACGGAGTGGCGAGCGGGTCAACGGGGACGAGACGGCGGCGGCGGAGAGGCGGTGGCGGAGGAGAAGAGTAGAGAGCATCGGAGGCTGGGCGAGGGGCCCGAGAAGGTTGGACCAGACGGTCGCGGAAGCGGCGGGGGTCATGTGGCCGGTACGTCAGAGCGACACCTGCCTCGACCCGGCACACGCCGGCAAGATGAGCGGTGTGCTCAAGTGTCTCTGCGCATTGGGTCCCGCTTGATGCTAGTGCTCCAAAAACAGTGAGAGTAAAAAATATATTAGGGTCTCTTTAGGAACAAAAAAGAACTTCTTAGAAATTTTTTAGAGGAAACGTAAGAGTTCTTAGAATTTTTAGAGGAAATCTATTTTTTCTTTATAATTTCTTAGAATTTAAATACTAAAGGAAAAAAACTAAGAGTTCTTTGAAACATATATGATTTAAACCCCCACTTACTATGGGATAAATCTTGAGAATTTTGAAGGATTTGTAATTTAAAGTCCAAACTCATGAATTTTTTTGCATTTTGTAGACAACTTCCTGTGTTTTGAAAACCTATATAATTGTATATGATAAAATATTTAATATTGTTCTTCTATTTTATGTATTCGAAATCTTGCGTTGAACCTTAACTCAATCTACCCTCCATCAATTTATTTTCTTTATTTGACTTCTGAAACTTAACTCAATCTACCCTCCATCAATTTATATCGGATAAAATATACTCGCTTATCCTATGGATAATGTACAGTTCCTCACAAATTATTCGAAATACCTGGATTTATTTAAAAATCATGTTTATTGTTTGGAAAATTTGATCCAGAGGTCAAGCGAAAAAACTCGATGAACACACGACCTACGTCTACGTGTCACCGCAGTTCTCCATCCAGTTGTTATTCTTGTTCCGGCGCCTCTATCCGTCTGTCGCACACACACGGTCCTCGAAATGCCACAATGCCGCCTCCGCTGGCGCGTGAATCCACCATTCCCAAACCCTTACGCCCTGACGAATCAATCTTCCTCTCCTTCCCCCGACTGAAGCCGAGCATCTGTCGGAAGCGCACCGCCCTTTCGAAGAAATCCTTCTCCTGTTAACCGCCCTCCGCTCAACGACGCAGGAATAGAGATTCATCCGTGCTTGGATTGATTTCTCTAGTTCTCGGTAAGGAGGCCCGGCCATGTCTGGATGGAATGGTCGAGAGCGTGTCTTGTTATGTGTCTTTTCTTGGATCTAACATACGAGACTGTTTTTTGCGGAGCGGCATATGGATGCCAGTATGCCGCAATCCGCCCGTCCAGCCAATTACAGTTTTACTTATTTTCTGCCATCAGTTATCGCCAGTTCGTCACACTGTTATTTGTTTCATTTCCACCATCAAGCTTGGATTTATTAGTGCGTACCTAGCAACCATTGATTTCTGATGTGTTTGGCATGTTTCATACAGAAATCACCGATGGCCGCTGGCAGGAGCATCAGTCAGCTTCTGAGAAAAGCATTTCGTCAGCACCCGTTGGTAAGTATTTGGTTGTAGCTTTTGTAATGTCAGTACTATTCACTACATAATTTTGGAAGTGTCTAACCTTGTGCTTCTGTTCAAGATGGATGACCTTGGATTGGTTACCTGAATCTGCTTGTAGTTGTTTTAGAATAGAGAAAGCAGCCAGCCAGTATATTTTTCTTTATCAGGAATCGTAATTACAAATTTAAATCACTGCTTTTACTTTCTATGATCTTGTCCTGCAACTTAACTCTTGTGTTAATAATAATGAACCAGATATTTCTGTTTTACAAGGATCACTTCTTATTTAACAGTGTGATAGTGCTTCAATTAGAATAGGTTTATAAATGTATGATTTAATTTGCTTATTATAATTTGCTGTTTTATGATTCCTTGTGCAGAGTTCATCTCTGCCTTCTTCATTCTGGATAAATCATGAAGAAACCTCTGGTCTCACTTCACTGAGAGCACTGGCTATCCTTGGAGTTGGTGCTTCTGGCCTTTTAAGCTTTGCTACAGTAGCATCTGCAGATGAAGCAGAGCATGGGTTGGAAGCCCCGAACTATCCCTGGCCACATGCTGGCATTCTTAGCTCTTATGATCATGCTTCGTAAGTTAATCTTATACATTTTTTTTATAAAATAACTTCTCTCTTTCGTTCTTGATTTGATAATTCATCAGCTAATACCAAATGTGCATGTGAACCATTGGCTATGGATTTTCAGTTGACATTATAGGCAATAAATATTCCCTTCTTTAAGGGTAGAACATATAAATATTGTTGTACAGCATAAATATGGCATTCACTGGCCAAAAATCAGTTATTTAAAGTTGAGTTTTAAATGTAATTTGCTCCTTTTAAACAAGGCAAATATCATACAACACAAGCATTGTGTTTTCTGTATTTCTTGTTTCCTCTGTATTTATTTTGTTCATAACAATATATGTGCAGAATAAGGCGTGGGCATCAGGTGTATCAACAAGTGTGTGCCTCTTGTCACTCAATGTCTTTGATTTCATACCGAGATCTGGTTGGGGTTGCCTATACAGAAGAGGAAACAAAAGCAATGGCTGCAGAGATTGAGGTGGTCGATGGTCCAAATGATGAAGGTGAAATGTTCACACGCCCGGGTAAGCTGAGTGACCGTTTCCCACAACCATATGCTAATGAGCAAGCTGCCCGATATGCCAATGGGGGTGCATACCCTCCAGACCTCAGTTTGATTACAAAGGTGGACCTATTTGCCTTTTTTTTTTTTTTGCATTTAATGCATTGTCTCATAATAAAGTTGTTGTATCTAACTCTTGCTTAATACATATTGGCAGGCTAGACACAATGGCCAGAACTATGTCTTTGCCCTTCTTACTGGTTACCGTGATCCACCTGCTGGCATTTCGGTAGGCCTCTTTCATATGCATGTCCATATAAGAGATGTCCTTTTATTGTTCTCATGTCATCATTTTATCTCTTTAGTATATACCCTTTCTCCATAAGTACAGGCAGGAAGAAACTCTTATGTATGCTTTAATGTTTTGTGACAATATCACTTTTTACTCTGCATAACATAAGGCTACAATCAAACTATGCCAATGTTATCAAAAAAAAAAAAAAATCAAACTATGCCAATTGGTTAAAAAAAAACTGGTAGGTGCAGAACTTTGAGATGGATGTGTTATGCACTCCACCTTCTTTATCAATGTTTCTTTTTTTCCTATTTTGTCCTGAAACCGCTATTGTATTGATATGAATTTTAGATTCGTGAAGGCTTGCATTACAATCCCTACTTCCCTGGTGGCGCCATAGCCATGCCCAAGATGCTTATGGATGGAGCAGTTGAGTATGAAGATGGTACTCCTGCGACAGAAGCCCAGGTAATTCATATTTTCTATTTCCAGCAGCATGGAATCAAGGAGTAGCCTTAAAGTTAACAGACATGTTTCTTTTCATGTGTAAATTTTAGATGGGTAAAGATGTTGTCTCGTTCTTATCATGGGCGGCTGAACCTGAGATGGAAGAGAGAAAACTGGTAACCCTTTTTACGCCTCCTTTATAATTTTCTTCTGTTTCAGTTGTCAAGTATAAGTTGTTCATCTAAGAACATATTTCATTGCGCATTAGATGGGAGTCAAATGGATCTTCCTACTTTCCCTCGCGCTTTTGCAAGCTGCGTATTACCGGCGCATGAAGTGGTCTGTCTACAAGTCTCGAAAGCTGGTCCTTGATGTGGTCAATTGAGGACGATATCTGTAGTATATAGAATAATGAGCATAATAATTCTCACACCAAAATGTATCTTTCATATTTGTGTTTATCCTCAATGGTCGTGGAGGATGCCGTTTTCAAAATTTTAGCATGTTAATGGCACCAGCTAGCATTTGGTAGAGTATATAGATTGCTGATATGTATAGCTCATAAGATATTTGCCATTTGAACTCCTGTACACGGTTCAGTGTTCACTGCAAATAAAATGTTGTGCTACTCTTTTGGACCTTACTCCCTGCACTATTTGGCTTTACATATGCATTTCTGAAATGCTTGGAGAAACCCCACTATGAACAAGCATATCTAAATGAAGAGCAACACCATAACCAACATGAAGAAATTAGAAGAGGAGGATTTGAAGGCATTCGTCTGTTCTTTCTTGAAAATTGCATGTTACCCTGGCCTGGGCGGCTTTTCTCCATCGAGCACAATAATGGCTTTGTCATGTCATTTTTCTCCGAGCTCGTCATCCCACCGTGGAACTGTGGCGTGAGACGGTGAGAACATGCCATGCAAGGCTACTAATACCACGCATGATGATCAGATCAGGAGTTGAAGAGCTGGCTCCCGAGCGTGATGATGGCGGTGCCGTCACCCATGACGGTGGTCAGGGTCATCTCCTTCTCCAGGATCCGGTCCAGCTCTGCCGCCACCAGCCGCATCTTGGGCCGCCGCCTCGCCGATGAGCTCAGGCACTGGAATGCCAGGCCCACCAGCTCCGTCATGCCCTCCGATGTGAAGCTGACACCAAGCCTGGGGTCGATCAGCTCGTTCGAGGCGAAATGTGCTTCCATCTGATGAGAGAAAGGAATGGTGTTTCGTTGGAATTCAGTTGAATTTTCCTTCAGATTTTGCTCCATGTCAACTAAATTTCAGTTGGTAAGAAAATGATCATGCCGAAGAAAAACGATAAATTTGGAATGGGAAACTTACCCACTGAGCGAAAGATTCATTAGATCCTGGGCAAATCAAGCCTGCGGCTTCCCTGCCGGTGATCAGCTCCAGAAGGAACACTCCAAAGCTGTACACGTCGCTGCTTTCAGAAAGCTGCGCCGACGAGTGTACCCTAGCAGACAATGCAAAGAAACCAAGACATGCTCGATGAGAGAAGTCAACATGATGATTACCGCACAGGAAATTTCTATTTTGAAAAGAAATAAAAATATTCTTCAGAGACTCACTCTGGATCTTGGTAGGCACTAGTGCCGTTGGACAGCTGCGATGGACCTGCTTCTTCGAAACCTCGAAGCAGCCTATGGATTCCGGCGTCGGACACCTTGGCAATGAAGTTCTCGTCGACCAAGACGTTGCTGGTCTTGAAGTCCCTGTGGATCAACGGAGGCGCGAGGCTGTGCAGATGGTTCAGCCCTGCAATTCAGAAATATGCAGCAGTTCAGTCAGCCACAATGTCGTGTTTCACAATTTGAAGCCTTTCCTTTCCAGCTCGTACATGACCGGCTAGAAAAGAAGAAAAATACTGGCAGGTCTTGTTATTACCTTTTGCTGCTCCGATGGCAATTGAGAGCCTCTGCTTGAACTCCAGCCTTGTCATCGATTCTTTGCCGTTGTCTGGTGAACAGCAAAGATACAACTCATTCATGCCAATGTTCATGGAGGCAGCAGGTAATAAGGTTGTTATTAACAGTCACCATCAGCTCAACTCATTACCGTACAGATGGCGGCAGACACTGCCGTTGGGAAGGTACTCGAACACCAGCATCTGCTGACCCGCTTGTTGGCAGTAGCCGATCAGCGTCACGACGTTCCGGTGCCAGATCTCTGATAGCCTCCTGACCTGCATCGCACAAGGTACCCAGAGTATAATCAGTCAAGTAGATTCATAAGCACAGGAGATTCTGCTCATTGTCGCAAGAAAATTCAGCACAGGAAATTAGTTGCTAACAAGGATGTTGTATTTTACCTCGTCGGCGAAGTCCTGCCGTGGCGCGCCGTCGCGGCGCTTGATGGCGACTACCGTGCCGTCGAGCAGCAGGCCCTTGTACACGAGCCCGAAGCTGCCGGCGCCGACAAGGTTGGCCTCGGCGAAGTTCTTGGTGGCCTGCGCCAGCTCCTCCAGAGAGAACTGCCTTGCGCCGTGGAACTCCGGCGCCGACGCGGTCCGGCTGAACCGGCCCCACTCCGCCAGCGTAGGAGGAGGAGCCTCCGACGAGCCGGTATCGGAGCTCCTGTCACGACGCGCCCTGAGCCGCCGCACGACGAGCCACGCCACGACCAGGACGACGACCACCAGCGACGTGGCGGCGCCGGCCGCAATGCCGGCTACCACCGCGGTTGGCAATGCCATCCGGGAGACCGGGGCATCGAACCTGCGGGAGACATGCAACCAACGAGAGTTGAGAGCAAAACGAGGGAATAATCCATCCAAGTCATCGTCATCGATCAGCGGACGGACCTCGGGACGAGCAAGAACCGCTATAGCGTCGGCATTCATCAATGAAGCTCCGGTTCACTCTCAACTCTTGCAAGCTCGACAGCGCCGCCGCCGCCACCTAGCAGCTCGGACCAACGAGAGGGCGCCCCGTTGGCGAACCGGAAGGCAGGCTCTTTAAAGGCAGGAGATGGGCATGCAATTCGTCAAGAGGAGGAGCAAGAACACGAATTGGAAGCAGCAGGCCAGGTGGGTGTCCTATTGAATGCGATGTGACCAGGGTATGCGCAAGTGTTGTGTAACCCACATGGCAATTGGGCGACCAGAATGCTCGGATGCCTGCAGCTCTTCCTTTTGTTTTCCCCCTTCAATTTCAGTGCATGTGGATGAGTCTTTCACTGCAGGAACAACTGTAAAAACGGATCCAGTTCGTTTCCTACCTATACTCGCTTCGGTTTCACTTCGATAAGCCGACAACAGCGCACCAGTGCAGCGAAAACTGCACATGCAGGCACCGTAAAAACGGGTCACAGTTCTTTCCCCTGTCCTAGCTTCGGTTTCACTTCGATAAGGAGACAACAGTGCAGCGAGAACTGCATACCATTCAGAGATTATTGATTTTGTGCTCTTGGAATTGCCAGGTGAGAGCAGAACAACCTAAGCTTACATAGCTCATCAACTAATCACATAATTAGCCTCCGCCATGCTGCCATTTGGCCAGGTAGGAGGACCCTCGTCTAGCTTGCGGTGGTGCCGTCCTGCATTAGCTGTTAACGTGAGCTTTGCAGTGTGGGGACCAGAGGTTTTCCTTTGACTGACCAAGATAGGCTGGAAAGCCGAGCAGTATGATGCACTTGTCACCTAGTGTAGCATATGAACGTCGGAACGGGAGCAAATGCGCTCGCTTTTTAAGCTCCAAAAAGCTCAATATCAGCGGAAAGTGACTGACCCCGTGAAAATAAGATAAATAAAATCGTTGGAGGAATTGACTAAAGTCCTGAAGCATCGAAGCTGACGGCTACTGGAACAGGGATGGGTATCCATGTTCATGGGTGCAGAGAGCTGTGTGCAGAGGAGTGGCCAAATTGCTGAAGAAAATATGCGCAGCCAAATTGCATGTCATGTGCTGATTAGCTATGCGCTGCTCAAAGTACAGTTTCATCATGCTGATGAGCTGCAAAGAAGTTGCTTCCAAACCAACACCTACCATAGCTTAAACTACTGCCAATTGGGAATGTCGTCACAGCTAAAACAGGTGTGTTTGGTCGACCGCGAAGAAACAATTCTAGCAAAACATCCGGAGAAACATGCTGCATGCTACATTATCAATGTCACATGCTAACTACAGTCTCAACTATATTGGTTCCTTCAGAGTCTTTAAGAATTGGGGGCACATAACGAAGTGTACATGAATCAGAAGTATGTTCATGCCAAAAACGAGGACAAACTTTACAGTCATTTCCTCTGCGAATTGGTTACTTAGACTTTACAGACATGGTCAATACGGGCATCGTAGCTAAATCTAACTAGACAAGTTACGGTTAAGTAATTCTCCCTCAAAAAAGGTCAGTTTCAGTTTTATAGCTGTGTATTTTTATTTTGGGAACGGACAGTACATGCGAGCAACACTTGTTTAGCAAGGAAGGTGCTACATTATCCCGAGGAAGAATATGAATGATTTTGTAAATAATGTGCAATACAACTCTTTGCAGGCTAGCACTTCCGCAACTTGTACAAAATCTAGGCTTAAGAGAGCTATAACAAAACCAATAAGGGGTCCAGTCAGATACTCCCCCAGATCCAAATCTGAACCCTATAAAGTATTAGATTTGCTTGCCCAAACGCCCACAAGCCAGGTAGAAAATTGGACGACATCTGAACATTTTTTAGCTCCAAATCTATCTCTAGTAAATGAAGATTCCATTCTGCAGAAAAAATGTGGTTTTCTAGGCCATTTTGACTGTTTTAGTTGTTCAACTGTCTGAAGAGGACAATGGTTATAAAAAAAATGTCCAACACCGCCAGTAGCCTTTAATGAACTTTATTAGTACCATATACAATATTAGTATTGTACCATTATGCATTATACACTAAACATGAACCTAGACTGATATTTGGACATGATCCAAGATGCAACGTTCAGATGTTTAGCTGCGAATATATATGGAGAGAAACATCTTCAGGGCACCGGAGTCACAACACAAAAAAAGCCAAAGGGAAGAAAAATCAAAGAATAGAAATGGCACATGCACGATGTCCTTCTGCAGATGAGGATCCAATGACTGTCACAAAAAGAAGTGTTCATCAGAACCGGCCAACTTCCAGGCTGGAGCAAGTAGAATTATGGGATATCTTCTTACCAGATCCATATATGGATAGTGAGAGATATTTATCTATGAAGCAGCACAATGTATGGAGGGAGAACTGCAGAACTATAAGCAACTCAGGAATCTTAAAGCCTGTAACAGCAAGTCCATAAAAAAAATTCCAATCGCAGCTATCACTCAAATGTGAAAAAAAAAGTACAGCATATACTTAGCAAGTGTTAACATTAATGCATCAGCTCCCTTTAGACAGGAAGAAGGGGAGGAGAAAAAATATGTACGAATGATACCACGTGTATGGGCAGAAGCTGAGCTGTAGAGCCAGCATGCCAGCAAAAGTGTGCAGCCGGAGATCATAGGCATATTTGTTTTTCTTCAGCAATTAACATCCACTCACCAAATGGTTTTGCGCTGGTGTTACTGGATTTAGACCCCTACATGATCGAAGAGAAAGAAAATAACCGGAAAAGATGGAAATTGAAATGAAAAGATACCAAAAACTCCCTTCTGCTCCCTGCTCTCCTGTTGTTTGGTGCATCTGAACTTTCTATCATCCCATAATCCTATTACTATTGATGCTCAGGCACACACAAAATGCGTTGCCCCCTTAGGAGCTGCAGTTTTGATAAAATAGTGGAACGTCACAGGCTGCACAATGATCCTGTATCTGCAAGTCCCCAACTGGCGGGACACCGGTATCTGCTGTGTCTGATTGTGTACTCTTACGCCCAGAGACATCCGGTCGTTGTGCAGTACACCAGATCTGCGTTGTCCGTGTACAATAAAACTGTACGACGGTCAAACATACTGAAGTAGCTAGGTCCAAGCAGGCGATCCCGGGTGGATTGATCAACGAGGACGGCGTAAGGTTACACAACACGAAAATTACAATGATGATTTAGTTACTTCTCTAGCCGAACAAACCCAATAATTAGAATGGAGGTACTCTTTGTAATCACCCGTCAAAACTCTCAAAGAAGCAAATGCTTCACTTTTTCCTATAGGAAATGCTCATGCTGAATCATTCACAATGAGTAGCATGTCTTGCATAGGAAGAACCAAAAAACAAAACTGCAATTAGTTAGAAAGCCGGCAATAAAAGTGGGACATGAATACTTGATTTCACCATTGTCGCAAAACTAGTGCAAGACCGTCTCCACCTTAACAAGAACTTGGGAGCAACTGGAATCGCATGAAGAAAACCTTTGTTACGGTTGGCCACTAAACAATACCAGTAAAGTGCACAGACGGGCAGTAAATCGATATTAGAGAACAGAAGAACCGGCAGCTGGCATTTGTCTATCTTCATTATTCCAGTGTACAGATGGGTGCCTAATGGATTACTGGAGAAACTACCATAGCAGACTTAAAACAAATCAAAGTAGACCATCGTGTCCTTAGCCATGATCAGCAGGAGGATCTTGAAGTAGATCAAGGCCCACTTCCTCGTGATGTCATGGTGGACACAGTCCAGAAAGATCTCCTTGTGGAACATGTAGATTTGGTGGTAAACTGACATCACCATCAAAGAAGTGCTGATGCTGTTCCTTGACGTGATAAGCAGAATCGGGATAATGTAGAATGTAACCATCGTTCCTATCTCAGTTTGCCTCACTTTCAAGCTTTCAAGAGTCAACGGTCTGTGTTTGGCAATAGTCGCTTCCACTGGGCTGAATGCTGTCACCTTTGTAGAGGAACTCTCCTGTTATTATTTTCCAGTGCGTCAGATCATGTTATACCAGCAATTGTTGTAGAAAATGTCTAAAGAGATTTACAGAATTAGAGGAACATTGAATTTACGCTAGCAATGAGTCAATGATTAATGACAAGCGAGAACAACATATTATACTAAGTAACAACGCTATGCAACAGACATTAAAGAGTCACACCTGAGCCTGCCGCAGAGAATGTCCATTGGATGCTCCAGTAGAAAACCAACGAGGTAATACTTATGTGCCACAGAGTCGCGATGTTTGCTCATACCCTAGAATCTGTTTGCACACTCAAAACATTATACAGAACAAAAAAAAGTTAGGATTATTAGAAACACAAACAATTGCTGGAATGAATAGACGAGATGAGAACAGAAGTACATCCAGAGTGCTCCCAACCAGAAGTTTTTTAAAAGATTAGGTATAATGTAGAATAGCCATGCTTTTGAGGTCCTACTATCCACGCAAGAATAAAAAATACCCAATGCAGAATTTCAGAAATGTGGCGATACAAGACCACATAAGCTTTCACATCACAAAATGATAAACAGTAAAGTATTCAGCAAGCGCACAATAACGAACCGAGTTTCAATTAATCCTGGCAATGCACAGACTGCCTACAGGATAATGAATTTAGCTCCCTCCTTTATGAAGGCTCCTAGGAATAATGGATCACCATTGACAAGATCTAGAGCGTAATTTGGTGAAGCAACATCAACATCAAGAATTTTCAGTACTTCATTTATGTCATGTGAACTAAGTCTGAAGGATGCTTGAACTAATTCCAGTAAGTTCTAAAGATGACACCAACAATAATAGCAATTACTACTCATGTTAGTCAACCAAGTGATATCTGATGTCATATAAACGAACCAAGTTAAAAGATGGCTAATAAACCTAGCAGATTACGGTGGAACCAAGTTAAAAGATGTGGCTAATAAACCTAGCAGATTATAGTAGAACCAAGTTAAAAGATGTGGCTAATAAACCTAGCAGATTATGGGGGAACCAAGTTAAAAGATGTGGCTAATAAAGGTATGTTGGAAATATCACCGGAAGAAATATCATCCACACTTAATGGTCTACATGACCCTTCCAACAAGGAAGATCATCTTGCCTAATCATGAATATTTGATATTCAGCAAGTATGAACTATCATAACCTGATAGCATAAGTTAGATAGAACAAAGACTTTCAGATAACTGTGAGGGGAAAGGGATGAAGCATTGCCTAATCTCATCAGTGGTGAAGGCTGGGGGATGAAGTGAGAAAAACTGCCTGCAAACAATGGAACAACAAGATCGAGGATTTTGCTTCTGCAAAAGACTACTTTCTACTTCTGAGTCATCAGCATTTTGATCAAGAATGGAACCTCAGTGTGATGACCTTTAGCATGAATAATACACGTCTCTCATCTCAATGAATGGTGGACTTCCCATGTATGAATGTATCTGTAATCCACAATAATGTTAATAAGGCAGAATTTGCTCCACTTGGCAGTGGCTAGTGTAATCCCAGCATTACGACGTATTTCCCATACCATGTTTCCTTTTTTTCTCACCACCAAACCACGAATCAACATCTCTCGGATGCAATAAAAGTAAAGTCATGCACCCCTAAAACCCACAAGTAGAGGTAGCAACAGAGTTATTCGATTGATCTGGCCTGGCCAGCATGCTTGGCAACCCTAGCTAAGAAAAACCTCCTCCTAAAAAGCACGGAACTACATAATGTGATGTGACAAAAAAATTAACAGAACAAAATCATTAGAATATCGAATCACACGATCACTGCACTGGAGAAAGATATACATCTAGAGGAAGGAAGGAAGGAAGGGGTGAAGCGAGGGAGAGGGGACCCAAACCTTGGAGAGGTCTAGAGGGGAGCGGACAGACGATTGCCGCGGCGACGGAGCGGCGGCGGACGCAGCGGCCGGGTCCTGGGGAAGAGTGGAGAGCGAGCGGAGGGAGCGGACGCCGGCAAGCGGCGGCGATGCGATCGCATCGGCGCGCGAGAGGGCGTGCGCTAGGGCTTTGGATCGGGTCAGGAATCGTGACGCCATTCTCTCTCGCTCGGTTCTCGCTCTCTCGCCGGAGAAAAATTTGCGAGAAGAGGAAAGAAGGTGGCAGATGGGTAAGCAGAGAATGTACACGTAAGCAGAGATGGCCTGGCCCAGCAGTTCAGGCTTACAGCCCATAGCTAGCCCATAATTTGAATTTTTTTATTAATAATGGATTTTTTAATTATTTAATATTAATAACCATTCAATTTGAAAAATTTCAAAACTAAGTCTATTTGTCGCCCGTTCAATAGGCGATAGGTATATATCGCACAAACACAGAGCGAGATCCCAGCTTGGTGGGCACTACTGACCACAGGCTGGGGCTCAAGTTTTTTATTTATGGATTTTTTACTTAACAGTTAAGACTTTTAAAGTCTCAATTAAATATACTTTCATATCCAAACCTCATGCTGATTTTTTTGGTGATAATATATATGTTAACGGAACCATTTTAGCATAGAACGATCCAAAAGGAGTTGTTAACACAAAACTAAAAATCCTTAAAGTACCCTAATTGTTAAGCACTAGACTAGTTTTTAGACCAAATTAACTTTCTATAGAAAATCGATTATTAATAAAAAAAATCCCCATAATTTCAAGCCTAATATTGGTCATATATAGCCCATAAAGCTTCCTGCTAAACCATTCACTGAAATAGCTTTGTCCCAATTTTCAAAATCACTGAAATAACTGTTTGGCCTAACAGAATTCACTGAATAGCTTTATGAATTTCACGAGTGATCTTTTTAACTTTTCACAGATTAGTTGACTTCGAAAGGAAACATTGTCATACAGAGTAAATTCATAAAACTACAAGGTTTTCTGAGAAAACTAGCACAAAACTCGAGATTCAAGGTGGTTTGTTATAAAGTACATGTTTAGTGCATTCTTGTATCACAAAATTACAAATTCAAATAATCGGATCATGAAACTACAAATATTATGAGTAATGTATCACAAAACTACATATGCTGCAAAAGCATAAATATATTTTGTGGTAAATTTGACTATTTAAACTTGAACTTTTGCAAAAATATTTCTCACAAAAACTGTAGTTGTAATTCATTAAATTTATAGTTTTGTTATACATCTCATTAAGATTGTAGTTTCGTGATAGTTTTGTTTAAAAAATGTATTATCATATCGGAAACATGTGTGTAGAAGAACAAACTCCACAAAAGTTGAATCTTTTCGAGGAGCGATACAAAGTGTAAAATGTGCCCTAAAAAGAGAGAATAATATCACAATAATTGTTTAGCTTCAAATATTAAAAGTCAATTTAACACGAATGGGGAAAAGGCAGGTAGGGAGGTTGCTGATGACTGCTTAATTGCCCTATTAATCTCAACATTAGGCTTTATTCCATCCATATAGCGTACCAATTTGAGGATTCCTTTATTCCTTGAGTGTGTTCTAGGGGGTTAGAAATCCTCTCAGTTGCTTATAAATAAATAATAGACCCGTGATCCTCGACGCATGAAATTCCCGGCACTATCACGCTGACACGTCGAGAATACGAAGTAGATCAAAAAACAAAGGAGTTATAGGCCAATGACATCTAAAAATGTTCTTCATGATGTCTACTAAAAGGGTTATATATTCTTCGCGTCGTATTGAAACGGGAAAAAAGGTGTGCAATCGGAATTAGAATCGATTCAGACCTTATCAAGTTATCAGAAATTCAATTGCTTAATGAGTGGCATGCAGTTTACTTATTGCACCAACTTTAGGGTCTCCACGTGTAAGAGCCAAGCTCAACGGAGTTTTCCACGCTAGGACAGAGAGAAGGTTTTGCGGACTCTATAAGGTCCAAATTTGATATCTCTGCGGTCGATTTCTACCGTATAGATTGCTGTAATATTAAAATTGCGGCACAATATCACACGTCACACTGTTGCTGCAATTTTTACTAATGCACAACACTGTTTAGTCTCACAAAACACCCTAGCAAGCGCTTCATCTCTTTCTTAATTGTGTGCTCTACTTTAGAGGACTCCAGATCCTCAACGCTCAAAGAGTGTTACTGAAACTGGAAAAAAATGATTTTGCAACTTGGTAATTAGTCTTTGTGATGTAATGTGCAATGTCCTTTTTCATTTGGAAGAAATAAAATAAGCGTAGAAGAATGCTGGCCCGTGGCTCGTCCCAAAAGTAAAGCTCACAAAGTAGTAGAACATCTCAGGAGAAGATACCCTGATTAGCCATTCCATGGGCTACCAGCCCCCTCAAATGACCTCACTCTTGTACCGGCCACTTCGTCCTCCTGGAGAAATGCCGGTCAGCTATAAATAAGCATCCATCACTTGGGCATTATCTTCACGGCCTTCGATCGTCAACAAAACAAACATCGCAAAATCCAATCAATAAACACAAGTGTGAGCTCTCGAGAGAGAAGTGAGCGAGGAGCATCAATGGCGGATGGAAATGTTGCGAGGGTGGCGTCGCAGCGCGCGGTGGTGATCTTCGCGGCGAGCAACTGCTTCATGTGCCACGCCGTGACGACGCTCTTCTCGGAGCTGGGCGTGAGCTGGACGGTGTACGAGCTGGACAAGGACCCCAAGGGGAAGGACATGGAGAGGGCGCTGGGCCGCATGGTCGGCCGGAACCCGCCGGTGCCGGCGGTGTTCATCGGCGGCAAGCTGGTCGGCCCCACCGACCAGGTCATGGCGCTGCACCTTGCCGGGAAGCTCGTGCCGCTCCTCCGCCAGGCCGGCGCCCTGTGGCTCTAGCTAGCATCAGCAGCTTATTTAGTAGCTTGATCGTGATGACAGCGTCTGAAGCTCTTCGATCTAATATAACGTGGTCAGAATCGTCGCTACTTAATTGGAAGAAGCCATGGACCACATAATGCGCGCATGAAGAATTGAAGCTTCTTACATTACCTAGTAGTACTAGCGTTCTAGGAAGATCAAATTAAAAAGCTACTAGTAGTATGATCTTTCGGCTGTACCTCATGTTCCTACACAATCAATGGTATTACAAGGGACAAAGATAAACAACATATATAAAAAGTTGATGCTTTTCTGGTAGTCGTGGTGAGAGAATCCATAATGCCCGGTCATCAAAAGGGGTAGACAAGAGTAACTTAATCGCGTCAAATCGCTTAGGCTTTTGGCCAGCCCTCCAGAAAAGTACCAACATGTCGGCTAGTGACATGCCTTTTCCTAATTTAGCTTACTTGATTGAATGAGCGGCGGAGCCCAGTGTGTGTACGTCTCGGTGAGGTCAGCAATACCAAGCTCTCGATGCTCTCGGTGGCTTACCAGTACGGTGCTGATGGGCCACTAGCCCAGCAGAACAATCGTGAGGCCCATTGACAGACGGCGCAGGAATGATAAAATAAGGCCCACCAGAGCCCAGATAAGACGCTGTCGGAGAGGCGAACCGAAAGCGGTGCCCGCGTGTCGCACACGTCGCCGAGAAGCGCGGCGGTCGGCGTGCGGGCGTGCGCGTGCGCTGTTGGCGCCAATTGTCAACTGGCAAGTGGAACGAATTTTACTATTTGTATCACTGGGCGTAGTGGACTCCTCCTCGCAACGTGCACAGCGCGTGAACACCAATCGGCGTCGCACTCCGAACAAAACCTTGCATCGCTGCCATACAATTTGCTCTCTGCTTCTTCTTCTCATTATTTTCTTTTGTTACAGAAAAGACAGTTACTTATATAATAACAATTCCCGGCAAGGAACTCAAACCACAGCTGTTAAATTGTTGCGCATCGCCAACAGTGAGTGAGGAACACATGTCGATACACAAATCCGCCACCTTTTCGGCAGATAAGTCAAGAGCACCACTCACTACTTCCTCGTGTGCATCAGGCAGTCAGTCGGTGGCCTCCATGACATGGTCGTTTTTGGCGCCGTGTTCACGTGGCAGCTCCCGCCTTCGCGGGGCGACGGGCATGCTTCCGTGGAGCCGCTTTGCGCCATCAGTTTTTGTTTTCTCGGCACGGACAGCGACGCCCCAAAGGAGCGGTTGCTCAATTCGTCCATGAAAATATCATCCCATCCATCTCTCTGGAACAAGTTGCGCGTCGAGCGAATTACGCAAGGACAGGTGATTGGAGCGAATCGTGCAAGGACAGGTGACAGGAGTTCGTTTCTCACTTCTCGAAACTCCAGAGGATAGTGACACACTTGCATAGGACACGGGAATATTTGAACCCATGATATACTAATTTTCACCCGACGATGATAGGTGAAACTTTACTCATCATCCATGGCACCAATGGGTCACCAGGACCTGGCAAGTGAATGCGTTTTGATGAGTGCAGCAAATACGGGCCAAAAACCAAGAGGTGGCAGGCAGCAGAGGAAAGCGGATGTGCCCCCAAAGATCCCTTCCCTTCTCTCTCTCCTCCCTCTCTCTCACTCTGCCAGAGCTGACTTTTGCTCCTTCGGCTTGCCCCCCAGCCTCATGTCCTCCTCCTCCTCCTCCTCCTTCGTGTAGCTTCCATCCCGCTTCTAAATCCCACCTCCCGCTACTGGCCATCCCCAATTGGACCCCAAAACCTCCCTCCCCACCCGCTTAAAAATCCGTTTTTTGAAGGTTTCCGTCCGCAGATCGGGGACAGGCTTCCAACTTCGCCTTGGCCGGGCGCCGTCCGGGACCCGTTCCCTGATTCTTCCGGGGTTCTTGGATGAGCTGCTTCGTGTGCTTCGGATCGGCCCAGGATGGGGAGGCCAAGAAGCCCGGCGCCGACGCCAAGGACGCGCGCAAGGGCGCCCCGCCGGATCGCGTCGTGGCCAGGGTTGGATCAGGTGAGAGCGTACACCAACTGGATCTTGGAATTGTTTCTCGCCGTGCTGTGGCTGGGACCTCTGCCAGGTCTTGTCTTGGTTGCTACCTGTGGCCGAATCATGGTTTTAGTGGACGGAGTGAAATTACGAGATCACTTTAGCAAGCTTGATGGCTTCTGGATCGGCGGAGGAAGAGCTTTGTGCTGCATTTGGTGACAACGTGCTAGTGTTAGGCTCTCATTTGTGGCTAGGCTAATTTACTCTACCCAAGGAAATTTTTAGCGTTATCTGTACGCATTAGTGGAGAATGTCTGAAAGCGCGTTGGGCTGGATGCAGTATAATTTTTTCTTTTCTTTTTTGGGGAAATAGTGGAATTCACAGATCAAAGCACGAAGTAGCTAAATGATCTCAACTGCTGGATGGAAATTGACAACCCTTTTAGAAACAAAAGTTTGTGATGCGCAATAGGTGGATAGCAAAGCCCTAATAGTTGAACTTTGGACACAGATATTCATACAGAAAAAGACAAAATATGGTGCACAAACTGTCTGCCTTGTGAAATTTTGTTGAGCTAGCTGCTTAACCAGTAGTTTTGCTACATCCAAGTAAGATGAATGGATTAGGACAAAACTATTAGTAAATGCTTTCATAAAGGGAGCATATAGCTACAGCCTGCAGTATAGGTGTTCCCATTGTTATCCACAATGTTTTATTTATTTTAGAAAAGACAAGAAGAAGTTTGTGGTGCCAACTGTCTGCCTTGTGCATTTTGTTGAGCCGGCTGCCTGCAGCAGTTCGGTGGCTGCTAAGGAAGAATGATGGAACAAACATTGTTATGAGCCTTGTTCACAAGTACTAAGTATTTTTCATAATGGGACTTGACTATGTAGTTGCACGGGACATGCTAGATGCTCGTATTCTTCATGTTACTTCTGTGTTTCTACTTCAATTTTTCATACCCATTGCATTCAGTTGCTAACTCAATTTGTATTTTTTTCTTCTTAGATAAATCAAGATCACAGGGTGCATCAGACTCTAAGAAGGATATAATTATCAATAGAGATGGAAGCAGTCAAAATATTGCAGCGCAGACTTTCACTTTCCGTGAGCTCGCTGCTGCCACTAAGAACTTCAGGCAGGACTGCCTGTTAGGGGAGGGAGGTTTTGGCCGCGTGTATAAAGGGCGTTTGGAGAGTGGTCAGGTAAGTTTATCTGGAACGACTCTGTTGCATCAACATTTTGTCTGTAAAACTAAATCCATTAAGTTTTAAGTTTTTGGGTTATTTGATTAGAATACACAGTAAAATGGTGGTAGAGTTGCCATGCCTTTTGCTAGTTGTACATTTCCATAGTCCTGGATGCTAACATAATGTTTCTACCTATGTACACTTGCATTAGTCCTGGATACTAACATAATTCTACTTCCCAGGCCGTTGCTGTGAAGCAACTGGATCGTAATGGTCTCCAAGGAAATAGGGAATTTCTGGTTGAGGTTCTCATGCTCAGTCTCTTACATCACACTAACCTGGTCAATCTAATTGGATATTGTGCTGATGGTGACCAACGCCTTCTTGTGTATGAGTTTATGCCATTGGGGTCACTAGAAGATCATCTGCATGGTTTGTTTACCTTATCCTTGTCATCTAGTCTTCTAGAATTCTATGAGTGCCTGTGGCATTGCAAGGAAGCATCTGACTATTAAACGTTTGCTACTTAGTATAGCTCAATGGTATCTATGCAGTGGGCTTAGATCTGTAGATATTAATTGTCAGTTCAGCTGATAACCTTCCGCACATATTGCTGTATATGATTGGTCTGTTATTATTGATTCACCAAACTTTCACATTGCTCGGTTGGGAGTCTAATTTTCTGTGTACTAATAAATCTTTTGGTTTAGCCTTGCTTGGGTGTGTGTATTTAGTTTGGCCTTTGGGTGAAGCTTGTTGATAGAAAAGTAGATCACACAACACGGTAAGATTGGAACTGCAGAAATAATAAAAGAAAGAAAAATTAAATACAAACACTACAAAAGGCAATCAATATGGACAGTTTTATTGGACAAGAGTGAATATTCATGAAAGTTATGTTTTTATTATTTCATTCTTCCAGTAATGGTGTGGTACTCAATGATCTTGTAACTGAAGGTATTCTTTTTTATGACAGATCTTCCACCTGACAAGGAACCTCTTGACTGGAACACACGGATGAAGATAGCTGCAGGTGCAGCTAAGGGCTTAGAATACCTTCATGACAAGGCAAGCCCTCCTGTTATTTACCGGGATTTCAAGTCATCAAACATTCTTCTTGGTGAAGGATTTCACCCGAAGCTATCTGATTTTGGCCTTGCAAAACTTGGTCCGGTTGGTGACAAGACACATGTTTCAACACGTGTGATGGGTACTTATGGCTACTGTGCTCCAGAATATGCAATGACCGGGCAGCTCACAGTAAAATCTGACGTATACAGTTTTGGTGTTGTGTTCCTTGAACTGATTACTGGGCGTAAAGCAATTGACAACACCAAGCCCCAGGGGGAGCAAAATCTTGTGGCATGGGTATGTTTCTATCTTAATATAGTCGTTTATCAAAAGGAAATGGTTTAGTTTCTGCTGCAATATAGAACAGAAAGGGAACTCTTTGGTCATTTTTACCTTGATGATTAACAAGCTACTTCTAATCTGCAGGCTCGGCCACTGTTCAAGGATCGTAGGAAGTTCCCACAAATGGCTGATCCAATGCTTCAAGGTCGCTTCCCTATGAGGGGCCTATACCAGGCCCTAGCTGTTGCTGCCATGTGTTTGCAAGAGCAAGCTGCCACACGCCCTCATATTGGAGATGTTGTGACTGCCCTCTCATATCTTGCTTCTCAGACATATGACCCAAATGCTCCTGTTCAACGTAGTCGGAGCAATTCATCTACTCCCAGGGCGAGGAACCCTGCTGGGTGGAATGATGATCAGCGCAATGTGCGCTCACCAAACCATCCTTCCCCAGACTTGCGGCGAAGGGAAGCTGCCAGGGCATCAAAGTATGGAGCAGAGGTTAGAAGGACCAGCTCTGCTGGTGACTCTGGTCGGCGATCAGGATTGGATGACATGGACATGACAGGATCACAAGTGGGTAGCCCAGCTCAAACTGGAAGAAGAAGAGAAACTTCAAGGACGGCTGACAGGCAACGTGCTATCGCGGAGGCCAGAATGTGGGGAGAGAATTCAAGAGAGCGATCAAATGGCTATGGTAGCTTCGATAGCACAAATGAGTGAACCTGATAGGTTTGGTATCAGGCGCATTGCTCGAGAAGAGGGATGAGATCACTCATCGGCGACGAAGGGATCCGATCGAGGAACAAGGAGTTGGTTCCACTTCGGCCCCATCATCTGTGAATAAGGCTTGTGTTGCTCTTTTATGGCGTCAGTGGTTAATCACATTCGTTGTGAATGTGATCCATGTTATGCTTCTTGTGGAGCTGCGGAGCCTGTAGGATTCAGTTGGAGAGGTAGACATGTGGCGAGAGGAGCGCAGAGTCACATTGACGAGTGCGTTTTTTGCGGTAAAACTATGAGTATGGTCGGCTGCATCTGTGGCTTGTGAATGTGTAATTGTGTCAAGGCTTGGCTACCTGGAGGGCCTTGAAGCTGCTGCCAAATTGCGTAGTCTTTTCTTTCTTTGTCCTCTTTTTTTGTTCCTTCCTGTTTTTCTTTTCCTGAGGAGAGTTGCCAGAAGATCTTGTTGCGAAGTGCTTAGCACTAACTGCACGTTGAGCAATCCGGAGGGCGGTGGTTGATTATTGACATGAGCTGGACTGATTGCTTCTGGCAACGATGTCACAGTTTCCTTCCAGTTGCAGACATGATGGTGAACGCGCCAGGATATCCACCGGATCAATCCTGTGAAGCTGGAGCTCACTGGTGAATGGCTGTACTCCGGCGTCAGGTTGAGCCTGCCGCACCGTCCATCAAATTCTGCCTACCGCGCCATCATACTAGTTCTCAACACTCAACAGCAGCAATGCTATCCGTCTAATGGAGCAGGAGGATATCGCCTTGACATGGTGCTTAACATGGATCTCAGAAACCTCGACCTATCCACCGCCAGAGCCACGTCCGAGGCCAGTGTTTTTTTTAGACACCGAGGCCAGTGTTGAATGAGAAGAAGTGGGAAAGGAAGAACACGTATGAGTCTTCAGGAGACGAACATTTCAGCTGTTGACTCCGGCGGTCGAGAACGGCGGCCCATTTCCACCGCCGGCCTTCTACTTCAACCTGCCGCAGCGGCTGACCGCCATCTGAACCAATGTGAAGGAGACGACGCTGGCATCACCGGTACACCAACCACTTCGTTACCGCCACCGCGTCATCAGTTCTCACGTTTCTACTGTATCTCACTGACTGGTACAGTGGCCCGTGCAAGGTAGGGCCCGCACGTCGGCTTAGGGGCGAATCACCTAATCCTCACCAGTCACCACGCCGTGTGGATACCAGAAGGCGGGATCCACCTGTCAGTGAAAGGATCAGGGGCTGCTAATCCACGAATATTTGCGGGCTCTTTTAGCCGGGGTAGGTGGGGGCAACTACCAACGCGATTAGCGCCGCCTTGACAGCCCCGCAGGTAGATCAAAAGGCTCGGCAGTGCAGCAGAGCCAAGGTCCATCACCGTTCCTTCTTCCTCCGCAACTCTCCATCGCTGCCGGTCGAGCACACGCCTCGATCCAGATCCAGGTAACCTCCGTCCTTACACCGCGACCGCACCTCTCTTCCTCTTCCTCTCTTCCTACTCCCGTAGGCGACCTCGTCATCCTCCTCGACCCGCTATGCTTGCGCGTAGTGGAGATCCAGCGGGACTCGTTTGATTCATCGTTACCTCGTTAGCAATTGCCTGTTTCGTGCCTTGCTGTAAGAGGGGAAACGCGAATATCTCTTTCGGGGGTGGATGCTCCCGTCCTATCCAGATATTTCTGGGACGGATGAGCGTAATGGATGTGTCATGGTAGATGATGATGCGCACATAATAGGTTTTCTTCAGGATTCGATCAGTTACTTGTCATTTAAATGGATCTGTATAAGTTGCGAAGAAAAATTAAATTCATGCAATTCACCTCGTACGTCAGTTCCCCTGATTGCTGTTTTATGTGGACCATAAATTTGACTACAGAATTATAATGTCTATAAATTTTATACAGTTTGTCTTACATGGTTACGTCCTCTGAAATCGTATTTTATTCTAGGGACCCTTGTATTATTCATCAGTTACCACTTAGAACTCAGTTACTGTCCTAAGGATGAAACCTCTTTACTATGTACTTCACTGAGTCTCTGAAGGTCTAGATAAATGTTTATTCTGACCGTTCAACTGGGATCTGTTTTTACACTAAATTGTTATCTCTACCTGATGTGTTGACGCTTCTATTTACAGATAGAAGATGGCTCTTACTAGAATTGGCCTTGCTGGCCTTGCGGTCATGGGACAGAACCTTGCCCTCAACATTGCGGAGAAAGGCTTCTCCATCTCAGTCTACAACAGGACGACCTCCAAGGTTGATGAGACAGTACAGCGTGCCAAGATCGAAGGGAACCTCCCTGTGTACGGTTTCCATGACCCAGCATCTTTTGTGAGCTCCATCCAGAAGCCGCGTGTTGTCATCATGCTTGTCAAGGCTGGGGCACCGGTCGACCAGACCATTGCCACGCTTGCAGCACACTTGGAGCAGGGTGATTGTATCATCGATGGAGGAAATGAATGGTATGAGAACACAGAGAGGAGGGAGAAGGCGATGGAGGAGCGTGGGCTTCTCTACCTTGGCATGGGTGTTTCTGGAGGAGAGGAGGGTGCCCGCAACGGTCCGTCCTTGATGCCTGGTGGTTCCTTTGAGGCATACAAGTACATTGAAGATATTCTTCTCAAGGTGGCTGCTCAGGTCCCTGACAGTGGCCCATGTGTCACCTATATCGGCAAAGGTGGATCAGGCAACTTTGTCAAGATGGTTCACAATGGAATTGAGTACGGTGACATGCAGCTGATCGCTGAGGCGTATGATGTTCTCAAGTCAGTGGGTAAGCTCACAAACAGTGAACTGCAGCAGGTGTTCTCTGAATGGAACAAGGGTGAGCTCCTCAGTTTCTTGATCGAGATCACAGCTGACATATTTGGCATCAAGGATGAGCAGGGCGAAGGCTACCTGGTTGACAAGGTTTTGGACAAGACCGGAATGAAGGGAACTGGAAAATGGACGGTGCAGCAGGCTGCTGAGCTCTCTGTGGCTGCTCCCACAATTGAGGCATCCTTGGATTCCAGGTTCCTCAGTGGGCTGAAGGATGAGCGGGTGGAGGCTTCGAAAATCTTCCAAGGTGACTACTCAACTGGCCTACCAGTGGACAAGGCACAGCTGATTGAAGATGTGAGACAGGCTCTGTATGCCTCGAAGATCTGCAGTTATGCGCAGGGCATGAACATTATCAAGGCCAAGAGCTCAGAGAAAGGCTGGGGCCTCAATCTTGGTGAGCTAGCAAGGATCTGGAAGGGTGGGTGCATCATCCGTGCCATCTTCCTTGACCGCATCAAGAAGGCTTATGACAGGAACCCTGACCTTGCAAACCTCCTAGTGGACCCTGAGTTCGCCCAGGAGATCATGGACAGACAAGCAGCTTGGCGCCGGGTCGTCTGCCTTGCTATCAACAATGGTGTTAGCACCCTGGCATGTCCGCAAGTCTGGCCTACTTTGATTCTTACCGGAGAGACAGACTCCCTGCCAACCTGGTGCAGGCGCAGAGGGACTACTTTGGGGCTCACACCTACGAGAGGGTTGACATGCCTGGTTCATACCATACGGAGTGGTTCAAGATTGCTCGCAACTCCAAGATCTGAGCTGCCACTGCTACTCATAGACGGCACGCAAAAGATGAT
This sequence comes from Chloris gayana, assembly GCA_031894775.1. Classification (NCBI taxonomy): domain Eukaryota; kingdom Viridiplantae; phylum Streptophyta; class Magnoliopsida; order Poales; family Poaceae; genus Chloris; species Chloris gayana. The sequence goes on from JAUNZO010004729.1 coordinate 281,302, forward strand.
ATGACATGGTTTTGTTCGTGATACTGCAGGCCGTTGAGAAATCAGTTGGGGTGATGCACTTGTAAGGGAGAAGCTATGGTTAAATTTTATTTCCATTCACAGCGCTTAATTTAGTTCAAGAAATCGAAAGCTCCGTTCCTTCTATTAGTGTAAGCACTAAGCAGCTCAAGATAGAGAACATTTATAATTTCGGGAACATCCCGCTTGATCTTTGTAAGTTTATTGCATGAATAAAAGCATTCTGGCACCTGTGTTTAGTTTTCTATTCTTGTTTACCCGTTTCATAAGCCTCCGTATGCTTATCTATTTTCTATAGTTTCTAAATGAACATTGGTATTAGTAAATGTCGAGCACTGTCCTGGCAAATGTCTGCAGAAGTTTTCATGCTTGTGTACTACCGAGAGCGTATAATGTCATGTGCAAACTGATCGTCTTGAGGTTGTGTTGGACTATTCTGCTTATTTGTGGAGACGTGCACACCAACTGAAGAGATATCTTGAACTTTTTTTTTTTTAAAAATAGTATTTCAACCTAGTTATTGGAATAGCTTAGTGGTCATATGACGATGGATTCTATAACAAATACACGAATACTAGGGCTTTTGTATTTGCACGAATACTATTGTTTTGTAACATACCACACCAAATTGGACGGATTCATGGTATTCACAAGCATGTACTGAAAGTAAGTGTATATATTTGGAACATTTACAACAAGCATCTCCGAATCCATCATGTTCCTTCTAACAATAGGCATCACACGCAAGGGTGATACAGGACACTGGTTTGAGATGCTATCAAACTGTACATATCATACATATAGGTTCACTGGGCACTGAATCCTCTGTCATTTGACAAACCAGGTTGCTTGGACAAGACGAGGTTACCTTTAAGGTCCATCTGATACTTCAGTTTGCTGTAGTCCATGACGATTCTGCAGGAGCTCCAGTCCTCTGCATGCATGCTGACGCCGAGATAGGTTATATGGTCTTTTACGCTGTTGCCACTCACAGACCTGGATGCCCAAGGATGACAGACAAGTGTCAGGTTGAAACCACAACAACGATACATCTGCTTCTGTGCGTTCCCTTTATAGGAAGAGGGTAGAGGGAGGGGGGACCTGCTGCATGTCGGGTCTTCACCAGAATCGTCACATATCTGTTCTACAGAGTAAATTAGGCTTCCTAGTCCAACGTTATGGATCCATACCTGAAGAAATGAACAATTGGGCATCATATACTTTGAAAACTGATGTAAAATCAAAGGTCTGCATACAAACTAGGACTGCCAAACCAACATTTCGTAGTAATGTTGTGCATACCTCTCTTGGGAAGTGATGGTACGTCTTTTGTGGGAAGAATGAGAAATATGGTGGAAGATGGGGCACAATATCATGGGCATTAGTAACTCGAATTGCATGAGGCAAGTATTTCTTAAAAAAAGATGCAAAAGCAGCATTGCCAATCCGAGGTTGCCCAAACGTCATTAGTTTCACACCATCTAGTCCATAGTTCACCTGAATGCAGATATATATTACAATCATGTGTGGACAGAAATGAACAGGAAGAAACTTATGCAAGATAACTTTATTTAGAAAACATGATATTTGCTCATGCAAGTGGGATTGTATAAAACTTTAAAATATGTTTAGATTGCCAAATGAAAGCCAGAAAAATAATCCCTGCAATATGCTAACTCATTGCTGCAAACATAATTATCGAAAAAAATTGTGAAGAACAAAAATGTAAGAGAAGCACAAAGCATAAGACAGGTTCAGTACTCACAACAAGATCAAGTGCACAAAATGAAGCCATGGCTCCACCCATTGAATGCCCCGTGATCATGACTGGAACATCTCCATACAGTTTCTGAGTTTTTGAATGCCACTGACAACTCCATCGCAGCAATGTGGTGTTATGATAAGCTGAATAAAATCCTCGGTGTACCTACAACCAGGTAGAGTACCAACAATGAGTTGTGAGTCCAATATGATGAAAAATTTATAATGCTGCTTCATATATACTGACCATTGCTTCAGGCATGCCAGGGTAGTCAAGATCAAGTTGTTTCCATAACAAGTCCTCTACCCAATTCTGGATGCTGCAAAATTGGGATGTTAGAGCTAGGGTTACTGAATACATTTGACACATTGCACCACAGATACCCCGAGTTGACGACTAAAGATCAAATGATTTAAACAGAAATTTAAGCTTAAATGGTGAAGTACATAAATTACATCATGTAAATTTAAAGTGGTGGAAATTTCTAAACTGAAATGAGAATAATAAATAACTAGAAATACTTGAAGAGATATAGGCGATTACCTGTTCTCTTGGGTTCCTCTAAACACAACAATGACAGCGTTAATATCACTTGCAAAACCAACATATGCCTGCTTGTTCATAAATATACTATCAGCTATAGAATAGACAGGGAAATAGAGGTACAGCAAATGCAGTTTCGGACTGACCTGCAAGCAATTCTCGACGTCTACAATAATATCCATCATTTCAAACCCCTGGGTCATCCAATAAGATGTCATCATTCATTTCCAGAAATAAATGGAGTGGATCTATTATTTTGTAACACAGAATAAAATCAATGAAGCAGACCAGCAGTAGAGAAGGTTCACCTTAATCATGTCACCACATCTAGCACATGTCCAAGTAAATAATTGTGTCAAGTCTGCTGTATATATCTGCAAAAATCAAAACATTTAGCTCCAAATACAGGGAAAAAGGCAGAACGTCACAAATAATAGCATATGTCTATAGAAATTTGAAAGATGAGAAAATTTTGGATTGCTGAGGGATAAGTCAGAGAGGGGAGGCAAATGGAATTACCGCGGAAGCATATTCTACAAGTATCTTGGCAAGAGTCGAATTGTATATTGTAGCAGAGGAGGGATGCTTAATCGTTAGTTCTATTCAACAACAAAAAAAGTAAAGCATCAGGATCAAGTTTTTTTTTTAAAAAAAAGAAATACTGAAGAATATATATATATATGTAATATGAGGAAACAAAGAAACATTCTACGAAAAAATAATAAAATTATCTAACATGGTAAAAATGAATATAATTGCATGGCAAAACATATTAATTGAAAATTAAAATGAACATATCTGATAGCTCTGGACCAAACTATGTTACAACTGCTGGCCCATAGAAATGAAGACTAGAAGATCTGTTATATAAGTTCCTTATTATGAAAGTAGTACAGTATTGTTTACATGAACAAGATAAAATTTAAACATATTAATGTTACATGACTAAGTCAAAGTGTCAAACTGATAATGTGACCATAGCAACAATGCACGATCCCCACATTTTAAAAGTGAATGCGAGAACAGGATAGTTCTACACTACAGCAATGGGGTAAGATGAAAAAATGAGAAGAAAGTCCAAATTAATCTCCGCGCAAGGGGAATAAAAAGAGGGACAAAACTGTATACCTCTCCCAGAGCAAACCGCGAGCAAGCACAGCAGAACCGCCGCCTTCAGCAACCCGCGGCGCTCCATGCCCCGAAAGGCCAAGCTGACCGAAAATCACAAGGTGTTCCGCAGCAAGGCGTGGCTCGGAATCGGGGAGCGAAACCCGAAATCAGCTCACCCGAGGGCGAAATTGGCGGAATCCAGGCCGAAATCTCGGCACGCGTTCAATCGGTGGCGCCGATTAGATTGGGGAAAAGAGTGAGTGCCCAGACAACGAATCCAAACTTATTCTTCTGATACACAGTATCAGCGTGGTACGGCGGGGAAGCGGAAATAAATTAGGGACTGATAAATTAAGCGACGCGAGAGGAGAGCTCGAGAAGGCAATTAGAGGGTGACGTTATATACCACTCTTGGAGAAGAAGAGAGTCCTGATGAAGCTGATTAGTTCGGGGTTGGATTGGATCGGTGAAGAGGAGGGAAGCCGGTCGCAATTCTGCAGCTGAGTCGGATACAGAGCTGGGCCCATCAGACAGCGAAAGTAAAGGTCGAGGCCATGGACGAGGTGGGCTCTAGCGATCAGCGGCCTTGTTCCACCAAACAAGATTCCGTTTCCCGTGTCGGGGAGGGGACATGGCAACTCCACCTTTTTTCGTGAGACCATGCATTTAGCGCAATGCAATGCATCCATCAATCAAATTCGTGTTTGTTGGGTTGGTTATGCATGAGCCCGACGTAACTTGTTCGAGTGGCAAGCAGCTTTTTCATTCTGGAAACGAGGCAGGTTTACTTTCTTGCAATAATATTTGCGCTCGGCAGCGTCCTGCGTTGAACCCTGCACACGCTTTCACAGAAAGGGAAGCGAGTTTATCCGAGTCGTTGAAACAAGTGCAGCTACATTACACGTAGTCGATTGCTTTGCTTCGACGCATGTCGAATTCAGAGAGCCGAGGGGAGAAACCACCGTGTACTAATAGTATCAGGCGTGCCGGGAACAGAGAATAATGAAAAAAAAAACTAGACTTTTGTTGCGTTACGTTGCCATGTCAATCGGTGGATAGATGGTTCAGATTTATTTCGAATGACTTCCAAGCTAGTAGAATCGTCAGGGCAGAGAGCCAGAGACCAGTTCAGCAACACACGAAACTCTGCCGTGTCACTGTCTCCGTACGTGGCGGATCAAGCCAACCTGTCTCAATTACAATGCCCATGACCCATGTGGTGAGCTGCTGCCGACAGGCGTTATTATTCTGCGGGTTTGTTTTTAATCGCGTAGCTTGCAGGTCAACGTCCAGACTGATATCGACGGAATATCCAGGCTGCCCCAAGATTTTTCAAAGCCCAATAGCGACAGCCCACTACGTACAAGCCCCGGTCCGTCGGCCTATCTTTGCACGACGATCACGGCCCATTCAGACATCGGGGAATATGCTATGCCGGCGACCACCACGGCGGCAGGACCAACGGCCCCGCCGCGGCTTCGATCGCATTTGCCGGTCCCGTTCGCTTGGGCCCTCCCTCTCCCCTCCTGTGGCTTCCCTTCGCTTGCCCGTGGTCCGTGGACGATTCTCGCGCCGCTTCCACGGGCGGCAGGTGGGCGGCGGTGGCGACGGAAGTGATCCGCTGTCACTACCGCAGCGGCGGCTCGCTTACGACTTCCAACTACCGATGATTTGGTAATGCTGCACCTTCTTCTCTGCCAGCTGTCTGCTTACATGACCGAACCAATGGTTAATCAACTCTACTCACTTTCTCACCCGAATCGCATTTCGGCTGTTCCTGATTCAGTTCGCATCACCGCGGAAGCGTAATTACAAATGCATGGTAAGTGACATCTTCAGTAGTTATTTACAACGGTGATGGATGAGTTACTTGCATCGGTGTCAGTTCCATGAAAGTTGTACCGTAAAATTCAAGAATTGAGGATAGATAAACTGCACCAACTCCTCTCTTCAGAAATTAAAAATTACACAAAGCACCTAGATTGCAGAAATACATGACTTGGGGAAAAATTCTCAAGACATGATCGAAATCAAAGAAACGTTGGTAGAAACCGAAGAAGGCACAAGAACACAAGAACCTGTTCCTTGAGTTCTAATTTTTCCTTCTGATGTGACAAAAGAAACTTTTGTAGAAACCGAACCAATACCAAATTAATAAATTTCAGTACTCTATTTCTCGAAATTTGTCAGTTCAGTCTACAGATTTCACCATCAACGTTCATAACAATATTTGTAATTTGCAATAGAATGAGCTGAGCAACTCAGCAGAAATTATTGGTGAACTGAAGAGAACATCAGAAACCAATCACTGGCTTGGTGCCGGCCACCTATCCACACCTCTACGCACCTGGAAGAAGCTCCTTTTTCAACCTGAAGCTCTTAGGTGCCGCCACCATCTCAGCACTCAGTAGCAAGGGTACACGACACAGCGCCTGCGCCTTGGAGTTGTGCAGGCCATCAGGATCAGCATGGCGATGACGATGGTGACTAGTATCCCCAGCAGGTTGAACGCCGGCTCATCATCTTCCTGACTGCAACACATCTTCCCCATGTTAGCTGCTAGCTCTGGGGGAGACGAATGGGTCCTTGATTAGAATGAGGATTGAGGAGACGAGGGAGGCAGTTAAAGGCTTGTTGGATACTCTATATGCTAACGACTCTGTATGCTGGTCGGTCGTTCTATTCTGTGGTATGTTTGATATGAATCTTCTTTGTTTTCAGGCTTCATATTTTGTGGCCTTGGGCTAGTAGTTGCGCTGTCACTGTCCACTTTGCCATGATGCAATTTCTTTTTTCTTCTTTGGTCCTTTTGGGTGGAGATGAGACACCCTCTACCAATTATTTCCACAACAACCTGGACCACTACCACCGGATTAAGATAAATTTGTTAGAGGCAGGTAAGTAGGATTCAATGTTTAACTGTCATCAAATTCCTGTTTATTATTGACACCGAAATCCAACTTGTCACATGTGCTGATGGTGGAAGGATATCTTTGTTATTGTACTAATTGCTCCAGCATTGTTTTGCAGTTGTGCTTATATTGTTCTCAGTTTTTGCTTCATTCTCAGGATACGGTGGAATATGTCAAGATAGCTGTGACATCAACTCGGATTCTGGTATGCGCATCACTAGTAATTGAATTAAGATACACTTGTTCAGTTGCTTTCACTATATTTATATACTGACTGCAGTTAAGTATCCTTTCTATTTTTTGTACCGATTTGCAAAAAGGGTCCAACCAACTCCTGATCCATTCTAACTAAAGCATGTAACATTGCTATAGGCTAGTAATGGATAAAATTTTCATGCGTCCTTTTATGGCTACCATCTTTATATAAATTTTAGAAAAGGCAAGCAGACTTGTACTTGTGTATTTGCTAGTGAAGCGAAACGCATCAACAACCAATATATCAACTAATCGAGACTGCTACTGAACTAGTACTTGTAGAAATATGTTATCATTCTATACAGAAAATGACAATTATTAGGCTATCAGCTATAAGCATGTACCAACGAGACCTAAGATGCATGAACACATATACATGTGCAAATTATGTGAATGTAAGCGATGGAGCATACTAACATTCATGAGCGACACACATTTCATCTGACATGTTACACCTCGTTTTCACCAGTCCAATGTTGATTCACTTGGAGCAGCAGGCTTTTCGTCATCGTTCTTCCCTGGGACAACTGATTCTTCTTTTTTGTCAGTGGTTATGGCCTCCTTCAGATTAGTTGTTTGTTTCCCATCTGATTTCTCTGCACATGGGGGATAATGGAAGCCTTGTTTCAGTAGTTAGATGAGCACAAGATAATGCTCTAGAGCACATGCAGAATACTAAGCAAGATGATAACTAGGTCCTGACCAATTATCACAACTTTAAAAGTAAAACATGTAGGTAATAGTCAAGGAATGAAATTGAACCTACCATCCTCATCTTTCAAAGTAGTATCAGACTTCTCCTCTGTCACTTTGGAGTCACTCTCCTTTTCCTGTTCGACCTTGACTTCCTCAACAGTGTCCACCTTCTCCTCCACTTCCATTGCCTCGCCAACTTTTGTCACCACCTCCTCAACAAAAGCACTTTCCTCTTCATTATCTTCAGAAGGCTCAGGTTGCTCTGCCTCTGCCTCTACTTCTGTTATGCCATCATCGACTTCTTCCTCCATTTCTCCTGTGCCATGATCGGCTTCGGTCACAACCTCCTCAACATTAACCGTTCTAGGCTCCAGCAGTTCTGCTTCCGTCTTCACTTCTTCATCATCGCCAGAAAGCTCGAGCTTCTCTGCCACCTCGTCCTCCATGACCAATGGGTCTGCGACGGAAGTGTCAGTGTCAACTTCGTCCTTAGTTGTTGGGGAAGCTGCCAAGGTGGCACTGCCATCCTCCTCTTTCACCGAGTCATCAAGGAATGTGACACCATCCTCAGTTACAGGGGTTGCAGCTAAGGAGACACTGACATCATCCTTGGTTGCCGGGACTGTCTCAAGGGTTACACCGTCATCGCCCTTGGTCACCGAGGCAGTCTCAAGACTGGCATTGTCATCCTCAATCACTGAGGACATGAATGTACCACTGTCCTTGGTTTCCGGGACACCCACAATGGCAACACCACCATCGCCCATAGTCGCGGAGGCTGCCTCAAAGTTGACACTGCTATCCTCCGTTGTGATGGGGGCAGCCTCAAAGGTGACACTGTCATCCTCCTTGATCGCTGAGCCGATGAGTACAACACTGTCATCCTCCTTGGTTCCCGGTTTATCTGCAAATGTGATGCCTTCAACTTCCTTGGTTGTAGAGGCAGCTTCAGAGGTGACACTGATCCTGCCATCCTCCTCTGTCCCTGAGGCGCCTGGGAATCTGACACTGGCATCCTCCTCGGTCATTGGAGCAACTGCAAAGGTGACGCTGTCATCCTCGCTCTCCTGGACATCATCCTCATATGATGCAGCCTCATCGTTCTCTGCAGTTGGCATGTCTTCACTGTGCCATTCGCTGTTCTCCTCCTTAACCGATTCCTTGGTTGAAATCTCGGCATCATCATGCTTATTGATATCTTTCTTTTTCTCCTCTACTATGATATTCGTTGATGCCACATCGGCCTTCTGATCGCCTGCTACCCTTTTGTCCTTGGCAACGTCATCTTTCTTGGCCACCTCCTGCCTCTTCTCCTCAGCGGCCTTCTTGGTCGATGCATATTTGCCATTCACCACAGAGAGCACCTCTTTAGCATCCTTGATCGATGCTTTATCCTTCTTGATTTCAACCTCTTTCTTCTCCCTGATGGCATTATTCAGTGTTGGTGTTGCGTTGTCCTCCTTCACTGCAACAGGAAATGCTTCTTCGTTGTCCTTGACGACCAGATCAGGCTGCTTGTTGCTTATGATTCCCTCCTCTTTGTCTTTCTCGATGGCCTTCTGAGGCGATGTGATTGCCTTATCCTTTTGCTCAGCGATCAACTCGTCGTTGACCTTTGCAACATCTGCTGTATCATTGTTGGACGACAGAGGCGCACGGGATCGCTTCTGGACGCCGGTTGCGACGACGCTGGATTTCCTCCGGAGGAGGCGGCTGCACCTGCCGCTGCCGGCGTTGGCGCCGTTGCCGGTGGCCACATCTTCTTTGGAGCCACCGCAACCCATGTGGTGGCTCAAAGGAGGAGACGGAGAGGAGAAAACGTAGGAGATACAAAATGCAGAGTGGATGGGAAATTAATACGGGTGTAGGATTTGAGGCAAGGAGAAGTCGCGGGAGGTCAGGGTGTTTGCTACGCGCGCATGCATGCAGCACAAACGGACAAGTCTCGTGGGAAAATTCATCCATGCATGACATGACAAATTTAGAGAAAACCATAAAACAAGAAGAGGTTATGACGTGTGCTATTTGTCTAATTGCAGATTATCATCGCTGTAAGATCTGCTTTGCTTTGAGAAATTCTTTTACTAACTTTTGCAGTTTGCAGTCATGCCTCAATCCTTCAGGCTGGCCTGCAGGTGGTTTATCCTCAGTTCCTCACTGTTTGTGGACGGAGATATGAAGATGTTACACTATTTTCTTTGCTGTATCCTAAGTCCTGACTGGGATTTACATGTTAATTGGGTTTGTACAGTAAGAATGGGATACTAGGTTTTTTAGTATATAATTGAGACCACAATATACAATAACATGACATATAACCTTTTTTTTTTCAGAATGGGCCTGTCATGATAAGAGAAGTGTAGCCATTCATCTACTGAAGCAACATATGAAAAGTGGTTGGCATCGAGACCAGCGGATGGGAACTGCATGCAGGCCTTGAACAGCAGGTACATGTAGTGATGCACAACTACCAGTTCGCGTCTCAGGTCTATAAATCCCTCACCTGGAACACACGCTGTTACTGCACCAAGTGTATTCATCCCTGCTATCTGAAGGATTTGTGTTTTGGGGCAGAGTCGTTCTTCAGCAGCTTCGTCTTGGCAGACGAGATGGGTCCGCCTGGACCTGGAGGACCACCTGGTGGATGGGGAGCACCGCCCGGTGCACCTGGTTTCTGGGGAGCACCGCCCGGCGGACCTGGTTTCTGGGGAGCTGGCGTTGGAGGCTTTCTGGAATCTTGGTGAGTTCGCAAAGCACCTGCTGAGGCCAATCTAATTCGTGCATATGCAAATCAAGTACGTATTGAATAGGATGCAGGGTGTTTATCTGCATAGATTTCTCAGCTCTGCTCTACGAGTTTTCTACTGTGGCGCACATAACTTCAACTCTTATGTTTTTTTCCCCTTTTTTTGGCAGCTTCTACGTTCTCTGCTGTTGCTGCTTGCTGCAGGACTGCTGCGCGCCGTTCCTCGGCCCTCCTGGTCCCGGTGGACCTCCGCCGCCCTTCTGATGCTATCTCGGCTAGATCCACTTTGTGGTGAAATGATGTGCCGGTTACAAGCTCGTCAGAATAACTAGATTTCCTTTTGCTTTGCCTTTTCTTTGTGTGCCCTGGCACTAATGAAAACCGAGATGCAGTCCGACTGTTTCTTGGGGATCATTGCACCTATGCTCAAATGTTCGTATCTGGACTCAGAAGTACCAAGTACTAATTACTATTTTCGTGTGATGCATTATTTTGTGCCTTTCAATTCTGTAAGTATCAAATGAAAGAATTACTACAAAAAACTGGCACGAATCATATTTTTTTACGAACCAAGTAACATTACTGACTGTACGAACCAACATCCAAGAGTACCCATATGAAACAAGTTATAAAAATCTTACGAGGAAAAACTCCAGGTTAGTCTACAGGGCACCAAGTTATAAAAATATTAGGGATGGTTCTATACAATGTAAAAGAACTGTTCTATACATACAGGGAACTGGTACTTTGGGCAACCCTGTTATATGCAAAAACATCTCGACTAACAATGCTAAGAAATGCTCCCCTCAAGATTCGGCGAGCAACTGCCTTCAACCTTGCCACAAAGTGAAGCGATTTCAACTGGAAATTTTGCAAAGAAGGAACTCATATTCGCAGCAGATAACCGAGGGTTGTACCAAGAAGGGCCACATACACAACAAATAGCAAGGGGAAACCCACTTGATTCCTAGGGGTTCCCTTCTTTTTATAAATACCTGGCCAAATCATGCATAATATTAGAAATAACCAATGTAGAGTATGAAAAATTATTTTGTAATTCAATCTAACTGAAAATCAAAGCAAACGAGAAGTTAGTTGAGGATCCGTACTCTCTTGGAGAGCACTGCTCAACAAGTACTCATAGTAGTCAAGTTTTTCATAGTGTGCCATTACTTTGTTTCAGATTCGGATACAGATAAATTTGTTGGTATGAACCTACAAAATTTGAGGACCAATAGCAATGGGACCTACAGGGTGTTGTGGCATCATTGCATTTTAATTTTTTCTTTGTTTCTTCACAGGTTACAATGAAAACATATCCTATTCTAGATTTTCCAGACAATGATTTATTACGTATAATATAGATGAAATTTTAAACATACCATTTCCTGCTGTAACTTATCACGCTCCTGGGTGGTAGTTCTGCTCTCTTCTCTTAGCCTTATTATCATCTTTTCAGCCTACAAATTAAAACATGATAGAGAATCTTCACATTTGACAAGAATCTAAGAATGATACTTATTCAAGTAATTGAAATATCTCATGGCGTTCAGCTTACCTCTTCCAATTTCGACTCAAGATTGTTGAGCTTCGACTTCAGATTCTGAACATCTTCTGTTACCTGGTGAACATGTCAATACAAGAGTTAGAAGTCAACAAAATTATCCAGAAGGTTGTATAATAACTAACAAAGCTCGTGACTAGAGGGTAAAATGCAGACCCATCAAAGAGCCAGTAGAGAGTATATATCATAAAAGGATCTGTATTATTGAAGTACTCCGACGCTTGCATGCTTCAGTTTTCTCTGACCAAGATAAGCAAGTTGTGCAAATGCATGGCCACAATTCAAAGCTAATACCAAATCATTATTTCAAGTAGTTGTCATCATTATATTTCATAAATAAGATATTTTGTTCTAGCAGTTTCAATAGAAATACATTGCTTTTCTGCCGATACAACTGATTCTGCTGGGGCCTACGCAAGACCCTGTTGAGCTGTAGCTGGCTTAAGGTTAGCACTACTCCAAAAGGAACAGTACTTGTCTTTCTATTAGATTAAGCTAAATTTATAAAATGAGCATATGATTTACTCGATAACAGAATCTTACATGAGATAATTGATGGTTCTGCACATTGAAAAGTCCTCGATCACTTAACATTATAGCTTCTTTAGGAGATTCCTTAAAGGATGCAGTGTTTTGTTCCAAGGGAGGAAGAGGATCAATTGAAATAGCAGGGGTATGATCAATCGTAACAGCAGGGGCATGATCAATCGTAACAGCAGGGGCATGATCAATCGTAACAGCAGGGGCATGATCAATCGTAACAGCAGGGGCATGATCAACCGTAACAGCAGGGGCATGATCAATCGTAATAGCTGGGGCATGATCAATCGTAATAGCAGGGTCATCTTTTTTAGGTGAAGGATAGTCTGCAAAAACAGCTGCCGATCCATTCTGTGGCATAGGAACTTCTCTCGGGCTCGGAGTCTCTTCGACGGGCACATGGATTTCTATCGGGCCTCGAGCCTCTTTGACAGGTGAAGGTATTTTGGTCACAACAACTGGAGTTTGATCAGGAGAATGGGGAACTTCTTTTGGTACAGCCGACACTTTGTTCTCCATATTCGGCGTCTCTTTTGGTACAGATACTTCAATAGCTGCCTCAGTGCTGTAAAATCTATTAACCGGTTGCTCTTCAAAAGGATCAGGCGCACTGACAAGGACAACTCTCAATTTACTTTCCTCAATGTACCTGCCAGTTTCTTTGGAGAACTGAAAACATAACAGCAAGATTTACAATCAGAGCGAATGACATCAAAGGAACACTATATAATTAATGGTTATAACTATGTCCTTACAAAAGCAGGAATCAGGTCCTCGTCTGATGTACCATACGGAACAACTGTGGTCTGCACCAAAAACTTGTCTTTCAATTGCATATCTGGAGGAGCGACACGCAGTGCTTGCATGGTAACTACATATAAGAAATAAAAATATGAACAGATAATATAAGAGAAAGAGAATCAATTAAGAAAAGAAAATATCTGACAAGGTAAACAAAGGACACAAAAAACTGTATAGTTCTTTGGCATAAAAAAGGTCAGAAACCGTTATATTTGAAAAATTATTAGAATTGAAATGGTTATTCCCTAAGGTCTGAATACCTGTCTCTTTAGCATCACATCCATACAGAACCAGGAGAAAGTACTTAGATTTATTAACATGGTTTGTCAATATTAATGGTACTTCCATCTCTCTTAATATCAATACCAGTCTAAGAGGTTATTTAGTGGAAAATGGTGTCTTGAATCCAAATGGCTTTCTGACACAAAAATTATGTTCTGGAGGTAATACCTCATACCAACATCAGGATTAATATCATATATCACTGCTGTAATTTCTAAACCTCACTCCACAAAATAACTATTATTATTCAATGAATTACATACCTGTGAAGTCGCATGTCTTCCTAGGAAGAATAACTCCAGTATTTGGTCGAACACAATATCTTTTAGGAGATGTTGTTTTAACCTAGTCAATTTAAAAGAAAACAAAAAGAAAAGATCAGAGATTGCAGTTTTTCTAGAAGCTCAAAAGTCAAAACACATTCAATGTGATCATCCCATTTGACTTTAAAATGAGAGTAGAATACAGAAAGCACACACAACAAAGCATCTCGTTCTAGCTCTAGCATTATCAGAAACGGCTCAAGATAACAACAGTAAACAGTATTTACTCCACTAGATATCTCACTAAATATATAAGATTATCATTGAAATACCTAGTCAATACCAAAAGTAAGGAATTGAGAGTTCATGGTGACGAAGAGAACATTCATCGTTTTAGACACAACAATATCCACCATTACCATGACTGGAGAAAGATTTGAAACGAAAATAAGAAATAATTTGAGTTAATAGTCAAAATTGCTGACACACCTTGAAAGCGACATATTCGTTGGACTTGTTGACTAGATGGACAGTACATGAGCTTTGTTTCTTCACCTCAACTGATAACAACACCAGAGAACAGGAAAGAAAGTCAGATTTGCATTAAAGGGAGGAAGAAGAATAGATACAGAGCCGTACGTGGAAATAAAATGATGCATCAAAGACACAGACAAAATAAAATAACACATTTAAAAAGCATTCTCAAGTCAGAACAAAGATATAGGAACGCAGAGAGGGTGGAAAAATGCTGAATTCAAAGAGAGACAATCTGTTCCCTGTGATAATCTCGAAACCTATTTGGTAACTCATAGAAATGAGGAGTGAATTTCACACGCTAATAGATCAAAACTAGTGATGGGCGGAAATTCCATTACAGTTTATATTTAGAACAAACAGTAACACTTTATGTTTTCTTTATAATATTCATTCATTCCCAGAACTCTCATTGGACCATTTTCACTTAACACTAACCCTATTGAGGCAAAAATGAGTTAAAGCATTAATTGCTATGGATCCAGGTCCAGCCCAGGCAAGACACTAGCATGTTATGCCTGACAATTTGCCATGTTCTTGCGCCTTAAAACTCACTAAAACCTCTCTCATCACAATGATAATGAAATGTGAGGGGGCCAATAGTTCATATTTCCATGTCATAAGAAACTGAAGTAGACGCAACTGCCAAGCAGATCCCACTCTCGCGCACGCCCCCACCAGTTACCAGACTTTACAACTACTCACACCACAAAGCCTACCTGTCTATGACCAAACGAACAGAACGGAAGCAACCAACTAAAGTAGCAGCCCTTCGATAATCTAAAAGAAAAAGGGAAATTAGAAAACAAGTTCCAACTATGATATGCAATGCCGCACCGTTATGCACTACTACTGACAAAGTAAAGGTGAAAAAACGATGCCCACACTGCTTCGTCTGGATCCTCTGCAAGTGAGGGGGCGGTCTGAACTTTAAAGTTCTCAAAACCGTTAAAACTAGTAAAAGTAAATAAAGAGCGAAGAAATTAAAAGCTCACGAAACCGTTGTCTTCTCAATTCAAAAAGGTGTGTAACTTGGCTACTACTCCATCGAACACATCTCGAATTCGGTACCCTCTGATCAATCCAAATCAGAGGAAAACAACAAATCAGTAAGTTAGTCTCCAATCAGCGGAAGGTGCACCAGCACCCACGGAATCCGCCGCGGAAAGCGGTCAGTTACAACAACGAAGCGCTCAATTGGAAGCAGACGAGCGAGGTTTTCGCGCGCCATGGGAAACAAGCGCGGCTGCCGCATCATCTACTCGTGAAGCCCGGTGGTGGCCGCGGCAGATCAGGAATTCAGGATTACCGCAGGGTGGGGGGACGGGAGGTTGGGAGGATGAACTTACAGGTGAACTGGAGCTCGCGTGGATGGATCTCGACAAGGTCCTGGCCCATCGCCGCAGCAGGATCGCAGACGGGCACCGGGTCACAGCCACAGCCACAGCCGCTGGCCACAAGTGAATTCTCACAGGCCTCCGGGTCCAATCGATCAATCGATTCCGTCAGGGAGCCGCGGCGTTGCCCTCGACGGAGACGTGGCGCCCAATAGCAATAGCACCAGTGAAGGGAGGAGGAGGAAGAGTTGAAGTGAAGACGACGGGAGGAAATGGAAGGGAACCGCTTCGTCGTCGCTTTCGGCCCTTGCGGTTTTGTGGACTCCGGGGACGCGGAGCAGGAGGCGACGTTCTCTAGGGTGATGGTGGGTCCGCCTTGTATCGGTGTGGGGTCCAGTCGGCAGAGTCCGGCCCATTTTTATTGCTCCTTTCGCACATTCATCCCCAACATTTCGCTAAAATGCGTACACGGTACAGTAGTACTGGTCCTTGGTTGTATCTCCGCAATAATTTGAGCCCTCGGTTGCAAGCTGCGTCGACGACAATTGAGGCGTGGATTTCTGACGCGGAGGATGGCATGTGGGGCCGCAGCGTTCACCGCCGTGTCGGCAGTGACGTGGCAGGCTCGAGCGCAACAAGCGCGGCGTCAGTTCCAATTCGAGTTGAAACCTTGCTGCTGCGCGCACATCGCGGAATGAATCGTCAAAGGTACGGCGGCGGCCAATCGGAGGGCGCCACCTGGACCCGCCCTCGTTGGTTTGGAGGTGGGTCACCGTCCGTCCGTTTCAAAACTGTGTGGCTGCGCACCTGCAGCTCGAGGGAGGGAGACACTGCCCAAGGATTTCCACATGGCTGCAGAGTGTGCACCATCATCGCCTGTTCATCCGAAAAGTGACCAACGGTCCGAACTGTACGTCGTACTCATATTTCTTACTGTTGCTGTCATGAACAAAGTTAAAAGGAGTACTCAAAGGCATGCGAAAGTAGCGTTCGCTGATTAACGGAGGCAGGTTCATGCAGTAATTATGATTCTGATTCGTTTATTTCCACGTTGCTTGCTGCTACTTTATACAAAGGAATGTTCTGTGTGAACCAACTGCTCGCTCCAGTTTGGTATGGTTGCCGCCATTTTCCCACTAAATTATAGTGTATGGTCAGTGGTTCCAGTCGCAACATCTTGGGGTGATGAACGTGGAACACGCTGCCAGAATCATAGATAGACGGTCTCATCGTTTCAAAGAAAAAGATAGATGGCCTCATCATGGTGTTCAGACATGCCATTTCCGTATATGTTGCTCCTTCGTGAGGAAGAAATACGGGGTGGTGGTCATAGTGCCCTACAGTCTACCAGTATTGGAGTTTTGTCATAGAACAATGCTTGTTCACAACACTGGCCCATACAATACACGTTATTCTTTTTCATTCTTATTAAATTAAAAGACCTTCCCACACTTTGCAGTACATAATGGTAGAGGAAAAGGCATTTCCCCGATCCTTTTTTGACCTAAAAAATCCTTTTTAACTCAATGATTTAGGTGAGATCAGTAGGGGCATGATTCAAAGAAGCTGCTGCTTGGTTTCTAAAACACGTTCTTTTGACAAAAGCTAGCGGGTCACCTTTCTATCCAATTAGTATTTCTGCTTAGTATACAGCCGATGCTAGTCGTAGCTGTTTTGCACTCTATCGACTAGGCTCCTATATATATGGTCGTATGCGTAAAAGTTGAACATTTTTTTAAAGAAAATGAGTGAAAGTGGAACATGTGCACCACATCTCTCTATCTCGTCGTGCGAGTCATCAAGCAACTAACCTTGTACTTTTTTATTAATGTTCGAAAGCCTTGAATATTAAATCCAATACACTCGTTTGTATAAAGAAAAAAATGCTGCAAATGTGCAACGGCTTTGTTGATTTCCTTGCAAGGAACTCTTCAGGTTTCTTCTGCGGTGGACGTGGTTGAGCTTTCGGCCTCCAACCGACGTGTACGTCGTCCAGTCGCTTCCAGCCAAACCGCGCCAAAACTCTCGAGAATTTGCAACGCTAGCTAGCTCAGTGCCCGTTGTATTCGTGGACGCACCGACCAGCAACTGTTCCATACACTGCTGTGCTGCTTCCCAGCATCAGCAAACTCAGCATGCATGGTTGTTAGTGATTGTGTTGTCCCATAATTATTTGGTCCGGGATAAAAGAGCGCGCCTTTTCTCTCGGATCGCTGGCGCAAAGTTCTGATCATGACCTGACAGGTGTGGGGGAGACACACTGACATGCTTGGACCAGAGGCATCGCAATTCTTACGTGGGCTCCTACGGGCTTGTGCATGTCAGAGTTCTGGATTATGGTGAAATAGGCCCATTGAGCTTAACGAGTTATCAGGATTGTGACGGGCCGCACCTGAATGGGCTGATTGAAAGCTTGTATAAAATACAGGTCCAGTTTCAGCAAATATCATAACGCCGTTATCAAAATATTGAGCTCTCGCTATTATCTTTTGGTCCCTGCTCTAGTTATTACTATTGTCGATGCTAATGTGATAAACTGAAGCGAAAAAGTTTTGCATGAAGACGACTGACGTGAAACAAAATGGTACGTACATCAAACGAAAAACAGACACCAAGCAAGGGTGGTATGGCGTTATCTTGCAGATCATTCCTCATGGAACACAGGAGGGCGTCGTCTTGGTTCCTCCAAGGACACCGGCGTCACTTGGTGAAGTTGAAGTCGTGGCATCCGGTGCGGAGTCCGGCGAGGGGTCCACTGAAACCAAACGTTTCCTTGTCCAGATCGAACGACAGCAGACGATCCTCCATCTGGAACCCACCTAACACGACTGCCGGCCGACCGGGCATCACGGTATCAGGCACCGGCTTATCGAGCGACATGTCGAGGAACGCGTAGCACACCGTCTGATCGTTGACTTGCACCAGCGAGCTGCCACCCGGAATCAGCCAGGTCCGGCCGTTGTCGAGGAGCAGTTCGATGTTGGCGACGGCGTAGCCGAGCTGGGTGGAGCCGAGCGCGGAGGCCTGGTAGCACATCTCGAACGGCTGGACTGGTGGAGCGCGCGGGATGCCGCTGGTTGCGGCGTCGAAGGCGTTGAACAGCGGGCGGTAGATGTCGGAGCGCAGCACGGTGTAGGGCGTCGCCGTGCTGAACACGGCGCCGCCCCTGCCGTTGCTGGCGTCGACGTCCAACGCACCCGGAGGCAATGCCACGGGCTCGTTGTTGACGTTGATGCCGTTGATGCGGAAGACGTAGGCACCGGTCCTGGGGAACCTGATCAAGGGAAGCTGGTTCTGACGGATACCTTCGGCGAGCTCGATGGGAGCCGGCGACGCCATGAGCTGGAACGGACCGCCACCGAAAA
Source organism: Chloris gayana (assembly GCA_031894775.1). Taxonomy (NCBI): domain Eukaryota; kingdom Viridiplantae; phylum Streptophyta; class Magnoliopsida; order Poales; family Poaceae; genus Chloris; species Chloris gayana. The sequence continues at coordinate 300,030 of JAUNZO010004729.1, forward strand.
TGGCAGCGCCGGTGCTTCCTCCGCTCCTGGGCAGGCACAAGCGCGAACTCCTTGGCCACCTTGAAAATCGACGCGATCTGAGTGGGCAACGACTGCGGCAGCCTTGACAGACCCGCGACGCCCCAGCTATCCTCGGGGAGCGCCGGGAACGTGCCGGGCCAGGGCCCCAGGCTCGCGCAGGCCCCGAGCGCCCTGAACGTCACCGGGAACAGCGGGTTGTTGCCGTCCGTGGCGTCCGCGGAGAGGGTGAAAGTCGTGACGTCTCCACGAGTGCACGTGCCCCAGACCGGGTTGGCGGGGGTCGTCGTGCAGTTGCAGCTCGGACTAGGATCGGTGTTGGCCAAGGAGAGTTCGCACCTGCTGAACGGGAGGTCCCGGTTGACATCCGCGCACACACTGCTGGAGCACGGGACGGTACGGTGCACCGCCGGGCATCTCGACCAGAGCAGCGGACCGAAGAGGTCCACCACGAGCGGGTGCCCGCCGTGCTTGATCGTGATGGTGTACAGGGATGTGGCTGGGTCCTTGCCCAATCGGGCCAGGATAGGTACGTTCGAAGCACCGCCGGCTTGTATCCTCACAAACACTAGCCAGAGCACGACTACAACTGAGCTGCAGTACTGCAGCGACGACATGCTCGATCGACACCTCGATCCTACCTCAGATCACTATTCACTAGCTAGTCGATCGGTACTCGTAGCTATCTAAACAGAGATTGCCTGAATCAATCGATATATGCTCTTGTGTTTCTTATAAAGAGTGCATAGATCTCCCGTACAGATCTCCCGTGTGTAAATGTAGCGAAACCTCAGCTTTGGTCAACTTCACGTTAAGATCATTACATTACTGCCATGGTGAATCCCAAGGCTATTCAGATGCGTGCAAAGCAAATGGGGCACGTCCATGGTTCGAGAGTCGTAGGTGCTTCCCCGGCGTGCGCTTGGCAGCTTCGTGCAGTGCTTTCCGGTGAATTAGCGTTAGGTT
>JAUNZO010004730.1:0-130059 GCA_031894775.1 Chloris gayana
GAGCTCCTAAACCACGGAATGGCTATTCGGATTATGGCAAAACCAAGTTGTTGATGTCCAAGGAAGGTTTAGACTGTCGCAGAAAGAAAAAGGAAGGTTTAGACTGTCAATTATTGGTGGAGTAAACTGAAATTTTATATGTTTTATAAATGAGCTATTTTCATATTTCTCTTGACTCGAGCTGAAGCCCAATGAGGAGCAATATGAGAAACCATAGGTATATGGAGAAACATACGCAAAATGTACTGACTACTCACTTATGGATTAGCAGTTATATGTTTGAGTTTGTGATGCAAGATATAACCATTCATATTATTAAAGTAATAGCTCTTCATTCTTTTTTCATGGTTCTGTTTTCTTGATTTGTCATGTTCCATTTGCATTTTGATACCTCTCTTTGCCATGTCCGAAATGAATGGCTATGATTGAACAGGTTTATTTGACTGTTTGTGCTCAGCTATACAAGCCTACAACTAACTACAACAATTTGGAATGAAACATTTTTTTACATTTAAGTTTTCAATCATGATTCTTCTAGGTTATGTTTTCAGAATCTAGAATTGGGAGTTGGTTTGTTTATGCTTCTTTTCAGTTTTTCCCTTATGAAAATTGTGTACTATTCTTCATTTCCGTCATTTTGCATCCATGTTATACCCAAAAAAAAAAAAAGTTCAGTTGTATCTTTTAATTTGTACTCCATGTTTTTAGACATGTGGGATATTGTTTTCTATGTGCACCACTATGACAATGAATGCTCCAGGTCGTTTTGTCATGTAATGAAACAAGTAGTTGAGGCCTCTCGTTTGTATCGCGTCAGAAGCAGTTAATCTGTATTCTGACTGTTGATGATATTTTGTTTCGGCCACAAACAAGCTTTTGGTGGTTGTTCATCATGAAGAAAAATAACTGACGTGTTGTCGTTGTTGATATTTAAGATTGTTCTGGCCACCGATCGGAAAATTAAAAGGAAAAGATTGTTGTGGCCGGCTTGTAGCAACTTGAGTTAAAGTGAAGAAGAGCCTTTTTAAAAAGTCGGGACCCGGTCGTTAGTTGGTTTCCCGACAAAGAGATAAACGAAGGCAGCTTGATGGATGTCAAACATTGTAGCAATTCGGAACGCAAGTCCTATAATAAAAAAAACGGAACGCAAGCAAAACCAAGTCAAAATCATCGAGAGATCATCGGTGGCCGGCGACGACTGTCTGTCAGTATTGGCAAGAAATTCACAGCCTCTCTTCTCGGGCTTAGCTTACTCTGGCCCAGACACACGGACTCGGCCTAACAGGTGTACTTACAGTTTGACAACCCAGCTAGCGTGTTAACGATCTCGAGCAGGCTAGGCTGCAAATAGACCGAAACAAAACTGGACCAAAGCCCAATACTTTGTCCTTTTTGGGCCATGTACTACCCAAAATCGCTCTCAGTCCGCATCCGATCAGAGCCCTGCGTCACTGTCTCAAAAAAAAATAAAATCAGAGCTGAGTCAGTTTCGGATCGGATCATCCTCTTTTCTTCTAATGATGATGATGTACTAGTAATAAATACGGAGAGGCGTGATCACGAATCTTTGTCCGATCCAATCCAATCCAGGAAGACGACGATGGCAGTGCGAGGAGGAGGAGGAGGAGGAGGCAGCACTATTATTGACGATCTGAGAGACCACGGCCTGGACGAGATCCTGGTTCGCCTTCCTTCGCAGTCCGTGCTCCGCTGCCGAGCCGTCTGCAAACGGTGGCGCCGCATCACCAGCGACGCCTCCTTCCTGGCCGCCCACGCCGTCCGGCAACCACGCCACCTCATCATCGAATCCAACTTCCATAAGACACTCAGCACGCTAGAGGCTCCTGACGATGCTGATTATTATTCCATCTTCAACGGGAAGAAATTGGAGTTGCTGTGCGACTTCACCCAGCCGGCGGATAAAAAAATAGTGGGTATTAATTTAGTGTATTCTCTGGATGGTCTCCTGGTGATCAAGCAACGTGTTGGGTTGTACATCATCTGCAACCCGGCCACCCGGCAATGGACCAACCTGCCGCCCATGGCTCCGAATCCCTGTTTCACCGCCCTCCCGTGCGGTTTCTACCGCCACCGTGACTCCTCCTCTTACCGTCTTCTCTGCCTCGGTCTCGAACACGAAATGGAGTTGCCTTCTCTTTCAGATTCAGACAGGAAGCAGTCCTACTACATCCTGCAGGCAGGAGCCTTCCGGCCTCGGCGTCTGTGCCGCGCTCCTCGCGCACCTAAGCATGTCCTACTTCGGTACGACAGGTACCCGGTGTGTTACCGTGGCATCCTCCACTGGTTCTCTATGCATCCCGAGAGCAACGCCACAAGCAAGATGCTCACCTTCCACACCGCCTCCGAGACCTTCCGTCTCATGTCGCGCCCGCCGTCGCACCAGCGGCGGGCCACCGGACAAGAAGACATGCGGGTGTTGCTGGAGCTAGACGGTGAACTCTGCGTCATAGACATGATAGAGGGCACATCATCCCTCAACGTCTGGGCCCTGCAAGACTACGACTCGGAGCATTGGGTGCTACGCCAACGCCTAGAGCTACCACCACGGCCTATGTCGGCACCGCCGCTAAATGTGGCACTTGCTCTCGGGGGAGGAGCGATCCTCACCGGAGGCCCCTATAACAGTCTAGCCATGTTGTACCACATAAGTAAAGACAAGAAGGTGACGTGCACCAAGATCACCTTGGAATACGCAGTCCCCTCTTTCCGGCTATTCAGCGAAAGCCTCGTGCAGCATGCCTTCTTTCATCAATCACAACCCTGCCCTGACCTTGCCACCATCACCTTCCCGTCAACGCCGAGAAGCTTTTCTGGGCCACGTGCATCCGGTGCAACCGTTACTAATGGATTAGTATTCAGAAAGCCCCCTAAAATGCTTCAGCATTATTAAGTCACGATCCAATGTTTTGCATAAACCCTCCACTGTGGGTGTTGGGCATCTCGGTGCCGACGTATAACACTCAAGTGACAATGAGCGTCACAGGAGAATGTATGATGGTAATCGGACTTGATAATGAGCCCTTGGCACCTAATTGTAATTCACTAGTCCATCAACCCGTGCATCCGCACGGGCTAAGAGAATATAAATATGTTAAATTTTTTTGTGTTAAGACTTTGAATATATATGGAGAAGAGTAAGTTTCTTTATCAGAATAATTAATATATCCTATAAGAACAAATAAGAGTATAGCTCCAGAGGTAAAACACTCACCGTCTTGGTAGAGTTGCTGTTATGCACTCCCTATACTACATGCAAACATATTTATCTTACAAATGGTCCATCAACCCATGCTCCTGCACCAGCTAGAATAAATAATGCATCTGAAAAATAACATAAGACGGAATCGAAAAAATACACCAACCTGAGAGCCGCAAGTAAAAATTAATTACTCGGGTATTTAAGAAGAAAATATATGAGTATCCATTATGATTAGTGTTTCTTTCTTCACAACTGCAAAATCGATGAAAATATCCTTTTAATTATCATATTATGGAAAAAGGGATGGATATTAAGTACAAACTCCGAAGTAGTTTTTTTTTCAGAATTCAGTGAACACACACCGTTGCTTTGCACTTTGGAAATTATTATGGCTGCTTGGCCGGACCATGCGTGGAGTAATAACCAAATATATGGGATCAGGCATTACCCCTTCGGTCATGGTTAAGTTTGTAGCTCCGTCTGGCCTCGTACATCCCATCCGCACTGCATGCTACAAATTGGGCTCGTTGACTTAATTGTTGACGCTATAATACACACAGATTTTCTCCTTCACACCTGTTGCTGTTGTTTATGCCCTGGTAGTGCATACTGCCCCTAGTGCAAATGTAGCAGGGAACCTATATTGGAATGGCATGGGACTATGGGAGAGCCTATATCCCAAATCATGATGGAACAGTTCTTTGTAAAAAAAATCACCACCTATAGCATGAAGCACATAACCAAGCTTAAATTTTTGTTTTCGTTCTTCAAACAATGGATACATTGGCCACCAAAGAACAATGGATGCATACCTGTCTCGCTATTTTATACATCATGGCCAGTTGATCTCCATAGGCTCAATATATACACGTCTCGTTCTATGAATGCGGGAGCTCCATGAGAGCAACTCATTCAAAGGATTCCTTGATTGATTTGCACAGTCCATCAGCCATGCATGCATTCGGCGATCGGCACAAGCGGGGCGTGCAGAACTTCTGACTTGCGGCAAGTAGCGAGGATCATTTGCTTCCATTGTCGACGGCAAGCACGCCATCACCAATTCGTGTTTTGTCTCCGTGCTGAATTGAAGGAAGCCATTGAGAACAGGGCACATATCTACCTACTTGGTTGCCCGGCCGCCGGCGTAAGTCCTTGTCGTACAGATCATGTTTTCCTGCTAAGTAGGAAATCTTAGTTCCCATACTATTCACGTACACACAGGAATATGCTTCTGGTATTTTTTTAGCAATATATGTTTTGGTATTTGAACAGGTCTACAAATGCAAGCTACACTCGTATTTGGCAAGGACTTTGCAAACATGCCGTACGTCTTCATGACACACAGAAACGTTTTTATATCTGGACCTTTGAACGCTTAAGATTTGTTGAATACCCAATTGACGGCTAGATGTTTTGTTTTTTTCTGAGAATTTCTAGAATTTTTCTCCGATTAATGTGGAGGCCTCAAAAGGAGCCTCCAATTAGTAAATATAAGATATAACGAAAAGAGAGTGGAGAGATGAAATTTGTTTTTTAAGAAATTATTTTGATTTTTTCCTCAGCAGAAATAAAAAACATGGTGTCCCTCTATGTTTGTTTTGTTATGGAATCTGAATATCGCTCGTGTTTTTCTCTGTGTGTTTTATTTTTCCACTGCAGGTTCTGAACGGTGTCAACTAATTTTAGAATGTGCCTGGGTGCAGCAACTCTGGTTTCTGGCTGAATGAAAGTGAAGTGAGTCCACTCTTTTGTGCCGCCAAATTCAAGTCGTGGCGGCCACGATTCAGGTCCAGGTAACTGCATGCCAGAGTTGATTCAACTAAATACACGAGCTGGATTGTTTGGACCGTGTGTCAAGTAGTATCAGTAACAAGACCAGGGTTTGTGAGACTCGTAATTTATGCTTTAACCAAGCAGCAAGTCCCTTTCATACCGTTATTAGCTAGCTCTTAACCAAATCAAGTGCTGTGTATATAATTGTCGCCGGCTAGTGTTGTTTCCTTGTCCGGAGAAGAACAAGTAGCATGATCAACCGGTAGTTGCTGATCAAAGGATCTTGCTGCAGTAACAGGAAAGGAAATAATCCATGCAATCCCACGAGAGAGCAGCGGGGAACAAGCAAATAGAAAGGCAGGGCAAGGCAGAGAGCCAGAGAAGAAGGAGAGGTTCCTGGACTTCCTCAGGGTGAGGGCACCTCCTTCTTCCTCCTCCTGGGAATTACAACAATTTCTATGGCGTCACCCCCTGAAGCGTGTGGCCACCCTTCGCGTGCGCACCGTGGACTGGGCCGTGGCCTGGGCCAGGAAGCCTAGGAACGCGGCACTTAGGCCTGCAAATGGTCCAAGACCCGCCCCGCACCCAACCCAACCCAAAGCACATGAGTTGATTACTCCTAACCCTCACCCAACCCGCTAGTTCCAGCTTGTAACCCAACCCAACCCTACCCGCAGCTTTGACTAAACCAAACCAACCCCACCCGCAGCGTTGAACCCGTGGGTTCAACCCGTGGAAACCCGCGATCGGCACGGGGCTTCCGGCTGCCGCATTGTTTCTTTCTTGCCGAAGCATACGGCTCTGTTATTACAATGCTATGGCCTGTACATGTAAACAGTTCATTTAAATCCTTGATTCCATGTTAACTTTGTTTCCCTCGCTTGGTAGCATGCAGATTAACAAGTTTTTTCTATTGAACAAAAGACATAAAAATGGTCACGACAGCAGGTAACTAGCAACACTAAAACAATTTCAAATATCATCCACCAGCCAATGCAAGCTATAAGTTAAATAGAGATCAAGTCATCAACAGTACAAGATCATTTCAGAATGCACATTGTTCTATTACAAAAATGGATGAGACATTATTTAATAAATTCCTTCATTCAACTACTCCAAAAAGAAATGCCAATGGCCTTTCTTGGCCCTTGCCTATAAAAGACATAAATAAGAAAAGCCAGTTATGACAAGAAAAGTTCAGTTCAATTCGATCAATGAACAAAACAAGTATATAGAAAACAAACCAAAGTTCAGTTCATAATGAAGCCAAGTTAAAACAAGTTCAGTTTAAAACAAAATAAAGTGTGTTTTACCTTATGTTTTGCGGTGTTCTTCCTCATCTTCCACCAATCAGACTTGCTGCCCTGCACAAAGTAACAATGATATTATCAAAATAGTACACACCTTCAATATGACATAAATAACACAAACAATATTAGGTACCTTCGATATTTGGGTACTCATACAACCAATCTTTGCCACAAACAAGGCACTCAAGTGTTTCAGGAGTCATTGAGCTTCTATTATCTGCAAGGATACGACCACCGGCGCTGAATGCAGATTCTGAAGCAACCGTGCTCAACGGTATTGCCAAAAAATCTCGTGCCATAGTTGATAGCACTGGATACTTGTCGGCATTTGTCTTCCACCAACTTAGGATTTCAAATCTTTCATCCTTCCTTACAGGATCTTCTTCCAGGTAAGCCTCAAGCTCGGACTTTGGAATACGTCTTCCTCTTATTCTGGACCATTGTGTAAACTCATCATCGAGCCTTATTTGTCCAAGTACTGGTGAACCCAAAGCCCTAGATGTTGTGCCAACATTAGAGGAGATCGGATTATCTACATCGATAAGCTTTTTGTATTCATCAAAGTATTTCTTCAACCAAGTTTTAGCCAAGGTCAAGCTAATCTCTATGTCATCAAACTGTTTACATGTCTTCTCATAAAACCAGTGAACATAGTTCAATTTCTTTGATGGGTCAAGTACGGTAGCAATTATCAATCTCACGTTGTACTTGCCTTGATCCCAATACTTGTCAAACTTATCGTCCATTGCATATGCCAATTCCTCCAAGACATAACTGATTTGCCACGATGTATTCCTCGGCGCTTGATGAACACACAAGACATTGTGCACAAACAAATGAGCTGTTGGACTTCTATGTGCAGAGAATGTTTTTGTTGCTTCCTCAAATGCACCAAGAAATTGCCCGATGGCCACAGCTTTCTTCCACTCTTGATCATCCGGTACAGGCTCAAGTTGTGCTTCAAGCATAGCGCTTCAAGACGACCCTGTACTTTATGGCTTCCATGATCATTGCATATGTTGAGTTCTAGCGGTTTGGTACATCTAGAATTAATCTAGACTTTGGAGGCAATCCAGATCTTCGAGCAATCTCATTGAAATCTTGTATTCGAGATGGTGAGGAATTAATGTGCCTTACCAGCTCTCGTATCATATCAATTGCATCATGAGCTATACCCATCCCATCTTGGACTAGGAGGTTCACTATACCGCCGGCGCTGCTGGTGTGGTCGGCGTTGGTGACCGGCGGCGTGGCGTTCGTGTTCCTGCTGATGACCGGCGCGCTCCGGTCAACGAAATAACGACCGGGTCCGAACTTTTTTAAAAAGGCTCTTCTTCCCTTTAACCGAAGTTGCTATGCTCCTACAAGCTGGCCACAACAATCTTTTTCTTTTTATTTTTTAATCGGTGGCCGTAACAATCTTAAACATCAACAAAGAGAACTCGTGAGTTATTTTTCTTCACGATGAACAACCACCAAAAGCTTGTTTGTGGCCGAAACAAAATAACATGAACAATCGGACGAGAGGTCTCAACTACTTGTTTCATTGGATGATAAAACGACCGGGAGCGTTCATTGTGATAGTGGCGGATCCACCACCACAACTCCTTCTATCTATTGTGATAGTTTCTTCATCCTTGGAGGCTTCCTTCCTTGATTATCGTTGGATGGGCGTCAAACCGGACAGCGAGAAGGTGGTTCAATTTCTCCAATACAAAGCCAACAAGCGAGTTTAATTTCCGATGACATTCTTGAAAGTGCATCTAGGCCCCCAATTATGGTTTTGAGTGATTGACGTCAATACAATTAAAAAAGACTAATATTTCAAATGAGCTTGTGCGCAGTGCTTATACAAAATACAATTGAGAGCAAAGAAACACAAAAAGAAAGTGGCCATATTCACTCATACGTGCGAGATTTGAAAAATGGACAATTTATGCTCAAGATCAATTTGTGAAGCCGTTTATTTATGTCTTGAGTATAGGAAACACCGTACTATCAAGAGGGACACACAAGTGTGAGGTGTGAAAAATGAAAGTGCTCAAAACTCATTCCAAAACACAAAATAACATATGGAGTCGGACATATCCGACTCACTCGGATTTTGGACTCGGACTCCAGAGAGCTAGCCAAAGAAATTATACATAGACTCGGACTTATCCGACTCAGTCGGACAGAGAGTCGGACTCCGGAACCGTGTCACACGATTGAAACCCTAGGAGTCGGACAGTCCGACTCCGTCGGACATATCCGACTCCCCAATGTACTTGGACATATCCGAGTTATGTCGGATTTATCACTCGGACTCCGAGCCAAAACCACTCTTAGAAACCCTAGGAGTCGGACATTGTCCGACTCACTCGGAATCTGTCCGAGTCGGATCCGAGCCAACGGCTCTTTTGGGCGCCCGGCTATAAAAGTGGACCTCGTCCATTTTTGGCCGGTTGGCACCTCCCACACTCTCAAAAACACTTTCAAACTCACTCAAGCTCTCCTCTTCTTCAAGTTTGATTCCCCACTCCAATCCTTGGTGGATTTGTGAGAAGATTGAGGAGAAAATCGTTGAGCTTCATCTTCATCTCAAGAGCACTTGATTCTTTCTCATCGCCGGTACTTGTTGTGTTTGTTACTCTTGGGGATTCATCCCCTAGACGGTTAGGCGTTATCCGGCGAGCTCCCAAGCTTGTGGTTGAGACTCGGGTCGTTTGTATTGCCCCTCCCTTCGTGGAGCTTTGATTTAGTGAAATTTAAGTCGGCCTTTGTGGCGGCTTGACGAGGTTTAGGGTTGAGAGCAACCCGGTCCTTGGTGGACTCCTCAACGGAGACGTAGGCTTCTTGGTGGAGCTGAACTTCGGTGAAAAATCGTGTGTCTCTTTGTCTTCCCTCTTATTACTTGCAAAATTGGTGTGCTAAAGACCTAGGTATTCTTGCTTAAATTCCTAGATTTACTTGCATAGGTGGCTTGCTTGCTTGTCCTCTTGTTGCTCTAGCTTTCTAGTATTACTAGTTGCTTGCTTGTTGTTTAATTTCCGCGGATTTGTCCATCTTGGCTGCCGATCCCCTTTCCGCACAAGGGAGTCGGATTTGTCCTACTCTAGTCGGATATTGGCCCTTAGTCGGACATATCCTACTATAGTCGGACATTGAGTCGGATAAATCTTTTCTACGTATTTAATTTGTTAAATTAAGTGATTTTCATGATTATCGCCTATTCACCCCCCTCCCCCTCTAGGCGACTTTCAATTCTGTCAATAATTATAAAATTCTTGCCATGGACATAGCTGTAAGTTAAATACACGAGCTGATAGAGCTTTGTTTCCCCAACTGAGAATATAAAAGTTGAGAACAGAGGTGTGCATATGTTTTGCATAGCAAATTAGCAATGCAACATTTACCACAGATTATACACTTTATGAGTTTCTTCTCAATCTCCATTCAAAAACTGAACCCTTTTTCCAAGCAAGTTGTTTTTTTAAAAAGAAAATTGAAGAAACGAATTGCCTGAATACGAACATGTTAGCTCGAAGAAAATCAGGACCCCTCTCGCTTTTCAACCCACCACGGACAAAAGCGAACTAACTTAGCGGGTCGCTCTGGAAAGATATATAATCGCCAGCAAAAACAACTAGTAGATGATTTATTGACACACCAGTAACAAAAGATTGATACGGGTAGCAATAACTAATACACAAGCTAATTTTTTCTAGGTAGGAGTAATATAACAAAACAGATTCCTTGGCACCAAGGAAGAAGGGATATAATGCTACAGGTGTCCCTTGTCGTCGTCGGTGACCTCTGTTTCGAGCTCAGCGTAGCCAAGACGCCTGTACTGCTCGAGGAGGCTGTCGCACTCCTGAGGCTCAACAAAAGCGTTCCAGATCTCTCGCATCTCAATCAAATCGAATTGCACATCAAAGGAGTATTTGGGAAGACAATCTTCCAGCAGGCACTCCATGTACTCCTTACCCAACTTGACCATCACCTTTTTCCTCCTCTTCGTCTTGGCCCCGGCCTGGTAGACAGCTTCTTCGATCCGACGAGCGGCGCCGCCCACTTCGATCCGGAGTGCGCCTTCTTCATGCGCTTGGGCTTGGGTGTAGTGGTTGCAGAACGCCGATCGCCTTTATTTGTTCCCTAATGGCACACACGCGGTTAATAATTACGATCCGAAACACTCATGTTTTACGTAAAAAAATAGCTGCATCGCGAGCCATTGGGCCGGAGGTGTGCGGCCCAACCAAGCCTCTTTTTTTTTCTGATAACAAGCAGCACGCCTCGTCTCTTCATGTGTCATGTTGGATGATTTTGACTTACAGTAGCTGCGTTCCAAATTACCTGGAAAAGAGTAGTATTGCAGTAGTAGTAGGAGGAGGAACCAAGATTGACTGTTTCAAGTCTCCCCAGATTGATGACTTGCTGTCAACAAAAAGCATCGCTCGCTTGATGGTCCTTGCAGGCTGCAAACCAACAGTACGGTGCATGTGAGGGTGACCATGGACAAGCAGTACGAGTGGTGGATGGCGGGCTCTGTCCATGGAAGATGCAAGGCGTGGCTCATGGCGAACCCCGTGATGAACATCGCTTTACTCCTGTGGCTGCTCTGCGTGGTCGTCTCCGGCGGCATGCTCGGAGTCCTCCTCCTGGACGACGGCGCCTTCTTCTTCCCGGCGGCGGAGAGGAACCGGTGGATCGAGATCAACAACCAGGTGCTCAACGCGCTCTTCACCCTGATGAGCATCTACCAGCACCCGCAGCTCTGCCACCACCTATTCCTCCTCTGCCGATGGCGCCCTCCGCACGACATCGCCGAGCTCCGCGCCGCCTACTACTCCAACTCCAAGCAGCAAGGCGCCGCCGCCGCCGGACCTCGACCTGGGGAGCGCGCGCACATGGGCGTGGTGGTGGCGCTGCTGCAGCTGACCGTGGCGTGCCAGTACGTGCTCTGCGGCCTCTACTGGGGCTACACCAGGACCACGCGCCCCGAACTGGTAGAAGACAGCTTCTTCGTTCTCGGCGTGGTGGCGCCCGTCGCCGCCGCCGCGTACACCGCCTTCAGCCCATTGGGAAGGCCCGACCAGTGCGACCTCGTCGTCTCCGTGAATCAACAAGGCGGCCCAAGCCCAACCACAACGCCGGTCATCGAGCCGGAGTGGGCCGGCGGCATGTTCGACTGCAGCGACGATCCATGGAATCTGTGCCTGTCCGCGTCGTGCACCTTCTGCGTGTTCGGCTGGAACCTGGAGCGCCTGGGCCTGGGCAACCGGTACGTGCACGCCGTCACGTTCGCCCTGCTCTGCTTCGCGCCGCTGTGGGTGTTGGGCATCTCGGCGCTGCGCATCCACGACTACGCCGTCGGCGACGTCGTGGGCGGCGCCGGCGTGGTGCTCTGCGCGTGCGGCCTGCTCTACGGCGGCTACTGGCGGGTCCAGATGAGGAGGAGGTTCGGCTTGTCTGGCACCAAGGCCTGCTGCGGCTCCGCGTCGTTGATGGACTACGCGCGGTGGCTCTTCTGCTGGCCGTGCGCCCTGGCGCAGGAGGTGCGCACGGCAAACCTCTACCACATCGACGGCGAGAGCTTCTACTACTACCGGAAGGAGGTTGTTGATGACGAAAGGCAGCCGTTGCTAAAGAGTAGTAGCCACCATCATTATGATGATGACGTACCCTCTGCTCCTCACACTCTGGTGGTTGCACATGATGATCATCAGCTGGTGGTTGTTGTCCATGACGACCAAGCCATGGCTCCACCGGTTCATCAGACTCTTGTGCTGGTCCAACTGGAGGACCATGGCCAGTGCAGTGTTGTTCCCCATGCCCAGAATCAGATGACCAACAACTCTTCATCCGTGGCAGTGGTAACGGATGAGAAAGATGAATCTTTGGTGGAAGAAGCTGTTGATCAACTATCCAATGAAAGCTGGAGGGTGCACAAGGTCAAGAAACTGATCAACACGGTCACTCTGCTGTCTCTACTCATTCTTCTGTACACGAGGGGATTTATCCGTTATTAGAGGTGGAAAGTGAACTTTTCCCCCATTTTGGGAAAATAGACTATGTACTAATAATATCCACAGTTGTACATTCGTAGATTTTCTCTCTTCTCTAAAAAAAATCTACTTATTAGCAGCTCTGCCAATTGTTACAGAAAACTGTAAAGCTTAGGTTCATATGCTTAGAAAAGGCAAGGGCCGCTTCAGAAACAGAATCTAGAAATGCAAGCACATACAACAGGTTTTCTTTCATTTTTTTTTTTGCTACAACACTGAACTGACACGGAGCCTGAGAGGGGGATATATGTGATGTCACCGGATAATGAGGCCGAATTTCCCTTTGGCACCTAACTGAAATTCAGATGAGAAAAAGAGAGTGGAGAGGGAAAAAATTGATTTTATTTATTCTGAGCAGAAATACCAGGTAAAGATAATTTTAGAACGAGCTTGGGTGCAGCAACTGGTGTCTGGCTGAATGAAAGTGCACTCAGTCCACTCTTTTCTGCCGCCAAATTCAAGTCTTGGCGTGCAGCACGCCAGCAGGTGACCACAATTGAGGTCCAGGTAACTGCATGCCAGAGTTGATTCAACTACATAGACCAGCTGGATTGTTCGGACCGTGTCAAGTAGTATCAGTAACAAGACCAGGATTGGTGTCAGCATCAAAGTAGCTGCCAGTGTTGACGAGAGTCCTAATTTATGCTTCAACGAATCAGCAAGTCCCTTTCATACCGAACCGTTATTAGCTCTTAACCAAATCAAGCGCCGTGTATATAATTGTTGCCAGCTAGTGCTGTTTCCTCGTCCAGACTAAGTTGCATGATCAACTGGTACTCGCTGATCAAATGATCTTGCTGCTGTGACAGGAAAGGAAGAATCCAGCTACTAATGGAGTCCCACGAGAGAGCAGCGGGGAACAAGCAAATGGAAAGGCAGGGGAAGGCAGAGAAGAAGGAGAGGTTCCTGGACTTCCTCCGGGTCAGGGCAGCTCCTTCTTCTTCCACCAGGGAATTACAGCAATTACTCTGGCGTCACCCCCTGAAGCGCGTGGCCACCCTTCGCGTGCGCACCGTGGACTGGGCCATGTGCGTGGCCTGGGCCAGGAAGCCTAGGAACGCGGCGCTGCTGGTGTGGCTGGCGTTCGTCGCCGGCGGCGTAGCGTTCGTGTTCCTGCTGATGACCGGCGCGCTCAACTCGGCCGTGCCCGACGCGTCCCGGCGGAAGCGGTGGACGGAGGTGGCGAACCAGGTGCTCAACGCGCTCTTCACGCTCATGTGCGTGTACCAGCACCCGCGCCTCTGCCACCATTTCGTCCTTCTGTGCAGATGGCGCCCTCCTCGCGACATGGCCGAGCTCCGCGCCGTCTACTGCAACAGCACAGCTAGCGGCCATCGCGAGCGCGTCCACGTGGCGCTGGTGGTGGCGCTGCTCCACGTCACGTGCCTCGCGCAGTACGCCTACTGCGCGCTCTTCTGGTTCTTCCGCAGCGACACGCGTCCCGACTGGGCCGTCAATCTCTGCATGGCGCTGGGCCTCGGCGTCCCCGTCATCGCAGCCCTCTACATGGTCTACGGCCCGCTCGGCAAAAAGGAGCCCATCGTGGCCTTGCAGTCGCAACCGAACAAGGTCAAGGTGGTGATGCTGACGATACCGGAGCCAGAAAGACGGCAATGGGCGGGCGGGCTGTTGGACCTCGCCGACGACCCTGCAGCGGCGGCGCTGTCGCTGTCGTGCACCTTCTGCGTGTTCGGGTGGAACATGGAGCGCCTGGGTTTCGGCAACATGTACGTGCACGTCTTCACCTTCGCGCTCCTCTGCGCCGCGCCCGTACTCGTCTTCGCCGTCGCCGCGCTCAACATCCGCGACGCCACGCTCGGCTTCCTCGTCGGCGCCGCCGGAGCAGCGTTGTCCGTGCTCGGCCTGCTCTACGGCGGGTACTGGCGCGCGCGGATGCGACGGCGCTTCGGGCTCCCAGCCGACCGGTCCATGTTGTGCGGCGGCCGGCCGGCAGCCGCAGATTACGCCAAGTGGTTGTTCTGCGCTCCGTGCGCCCTGGCGCAGGAGGTTAGAACGGCCAACTTGTACGACGTCGAGGAGGGGACATCCATATCAATGGACGAAAAGCCGGTAATGCCTCCTCTGGAAAGGGAAGGCTGTGTCGCACCATTGATTGTTGCTAACAATGCCGTCCTATGCGGTGTTAAAGTTGATGCACCACCGGTCCCAGTGATGGTTCAAGAGGTGGATAGCTAGCAGAGATTTTTTCTACAACAGGGCTGTCCTTGGAATTTCAATACTCGCTGGTAACGAAATTACAAACAGTTTCAGATGTTCTACCACACGACTAGGTCGGGGCCCCAGCCACCGTACACCAAACGACATACCAGATTAGCTAATGGTCATCGCAACTGACTAGAAACTAAATTAAGCACCATCTGTTCCTATTACATTATCGGACTATTCTTCTTAACTTGAACTGCATTCTTGTTATCAAAAAAAAAAAAAACTTGAACTGCATTCTCCTCCACCTTGCTTTATCCTCGTGTGAATCCGCCGCTTCACTGGTTTCCCAACCCTTCGTTTTCTCGTTGCTTTTGTGTGATCTGCGATCTGCCCACCGTCT
Organism: Chloris gayana; assembly: GCA_031894775.1. Lineage (NCBI taxonomy): Eukaryota > Viridiplantae > Streptophyta > Magnoliopsida > Poales > Poaceae > Chloris > Chloris gayana. Next base: position 14,917 of record JAUNZO010004730.1, read on the forward strand.
TCACTCCTGTTGGGGGTGAACTGCCAAAGCGTTCTGTTCTAACGTACTACCCTCACCGCTCTACAAAATTTGCTTCTTTCCCCAATCCTGCCATAGGTAGCAGAGATTATTGTAAAAAGAACCGTGCTACACACACGACCCGTTATTCCGACTCCGTCTTACGACTGGAACACGGTGCTATCGGTGTGAGAGGCAGAATACACGGTGTGAGAGCCAGAATACACGGCGTGAGAGGCAACAAGCACAAATAACTTGGTCGTACAAGCAAGTCGCAAACTGCAGTCGGATGTATATCATTTTCCAAAAAGAACCGTGCTACACACACGACCCGTTATTCCGACTCCGTCTTACGACTGGAACACGGTGCTATCGGTGTGAGAGGCAGAATACACGGTGTGAGAGCCAGAATACACGGCGTGAGAGGCAACAAGCACAAATAACTTGGTCGTACAAGCAAGTCGCAAACTGCAGTCGGATGTATATCATTTTCCTTGTAGAACCGTGCTACACACACGACCCGTTATTCCGACTCCGTCTTACGACTGGAACACGGTGCTATCGGTGTGAGAGGCAGAATACACGGTGTGAGAGCCAGAATACACGGCGTGAGAGGCAACAAGCACAAATAACTTGGTCGTACAAGCAAGTCGCAAACTGCAGTCGCAAACTCCAGTCGGATTATTGCTTCTTTCCCCAATCCCCACGTCCTCACCTCCCTCCTCAACCTCTACGCGAAATGCGGCCTCCTGCACGACGCCCAGCGCGTGTTCGACGAAATGCCCCAACCCGGCACCGTCTCTTGGACCGCGCTCATCACTGCCTACATGCACGCCGGGCGAGTCCAGGAAGCCGTTGGCATTGCAAGGGACGCGTTCGCGCGTGGCATGCGCCCGGACAGCTTCACGGCTGTGCGGGTGCTTACTGCGTGCGCTCGTGTCACGGATTTGGTCACCGGGGAGGCGGTGTGGAAAGCTGCAGTGCAGGAGGGACTAGCTGGCAGCGTGTTTGTGGCAACTGCGGCGATAGACTTGTACATCAAGTGTGGGGAGATGGACAAGGCAAGGGAGGTGTTTGACAAGATGCCCAACAGAGATGCGGTGACTTGGGGCGCCATGGTTGGCGGTTATGCTTCTAACGGTCTCCCTCAACAAGCTCTGGATTTGTTCTTCACAATGCTGGCACAGAGAATGAGGGCGGATTGTTACACGGTGGTCGGGGCGCTCTCAGCTTGCACAAGATTGGGTGCTCTTGATTTGGGAAGACAGGCTGTCAGAATGTTGCAACGGGACGATGAGTTTCTTGACAACCCAGTCCTGGGGACTGCGCTGATTGATATGTACGCCAAGTGCGGGTGCACAGGTGAGGCGTGGGTGGTGTTCCAGCAGATGAGGAAGAGGGACATCATTGTTTGGAATGCGATGATCTTGGGGCTCGGTATGACTGGTCATGATAAGATTATGTTCGCGCTGGTTGGTCAGATGAAGAAGTTGGGTATCAAACTGAATGACAACACCTTCATTGGATTGCTCTGCAGCTGTACACACGCTGGCCTTGTACAAGATGGCCGGCGGTATTTTCATCACATGACTCAGCTGTACCGTATAAGTCCTAGGATAGAGCACTATGGCATTATGGTTGACCTGCTCAGTCGTGCAGGCCTACTGGATGAGGCTCAACAGTTGATCCAAGATATGCCCATGCAGGCAAATGCTGTTGTATGGGGTGCGCTTCTTGGTGGCTGCAAGATCCACCGCCATGCTCAACTTGCTGAACATGCCTTGAAGCAGCTCATCCGGCTGGAGCCATGGAATTCTGGGAACTATGTAATGCTCTCTAACATATACTCAAATAGTGGCCGTTGGGACGATGCGGCAAAACTCAGGTTGGATATGAAGAAGAAGGGGGTTGAGAAGGTGCCTGCGTGTAGCTGGGTTGAGTACAGTGGTAAGGTTCACGAGTTCCATGTTGGAGACAAGTCACATCCCCTCTCGGAACAAATTTACGCAAAACTGGATGAACTGGGCAAGGAAATGAAGGCCATGGGTTATAAACCGACTACCGAGGTGGTGATGTTTGACATTGAAGATGAGGAGAAGGAGAGCACACTGGTGCATCACAGCGAGAAGATTGCCATTGCATTTAGCCTCCTCACTTCTGAAACAGGGGAGACTATTAGGGTCACCAAAAACCTTCGAGTCTGCGGTGACTGTCACACGGCCATCAAGCTCATATCCAGAATAACCGAACGTGAAATTATTATTCGAGATAACAACCGATTTCATTGCTTTAAAGATGGCCATTGCTCTTGCAGTGACTATTGGTAGATGTAGTGACTACATTTTCACCACGGAGTTGCAGGTATGCCATTTCACTTGGTGTAAAATAACAGTCACCTACAGTTGCTTGCTCTTTGAGAATAACGCATGCATAGTAATAGTATAGGGCAGATCGATGTTGTACCGCCTTTTCCGTTAAGTTATTTCTGCTCAAAGGAAATAATAGTGTCTGTCCTCTTTAGCTGGTCTTGTGTTTTATATGCATGCATTATAATTCTAGGCAAATTGTGCTACTTTACCTCAAAGCCATCAACCACTTGATTGATAATTTAACCTTTTAACCTTCTTCAACCTTAGATCGGGAGACAACGTTTTCGCCATAGAGTTGCAGGTATGCCATTTAATTTGGCGTAAAACAGCAGTCACCTACAGTTGTTTGTTCTTTGAGAATAGCACATGCATAGTGTAAGGCAGATCAATACTGTAGCACCTTTTTCATTCAGTTATTGTGCCGAAAGGAATTTGATTTTGTCCTCTTTGGCCTTGTGCTTTATTTTCATGCACTGCAATTCTTGGCAAATTGTGCTACCTTACCTCAAGGCTACTAAACTGACAATTTTTTTAAACCATTTTAGCCTGATTTAGACTCGAAATTCGAGGAATTTAAATTTGAATTTTATGATATTTGCAAATTTTGAAATTCAAATTTGAAATTCTCAAATTTGAATTCATGAAATTCAAAGTCGCAAAAATTGAATTAAATCCCCCTCAAAATTATGGTACATATTGCTACTGCTTAATATATTTTTTCCGAAAAATACCCCAATACAGTTAGTACTACATAATAATACTGGTGGTACTTAGTGATGACAAAAGATTTAATCTAAACCGTCGGATCTAGTACTGAATGCTAGTACCACCAATAAATACTGGCAATAATTCCACTGTAACTGGACAATAAACCTTTTACGCCACAGTTTAGTAAAGCTGATCGACCTTTACCTTGAGACTGAGAGAATTGAAAAAAGCAACTAGCCTATTACATACGATCATTAGCTAAACAAACGTAGGAAATACGGGATACGTCTGTTTTGCTCTAGGATACCTAGCCAAACTTGTTCTGAATGCCAGTCCATTCAAGCTCACCTTCCGCATGCAACGCCTTCATCATTTCCATGAGCAGCTCTGGCCATTCACAATATAAGATTTCCTCGATGTCGTCGTTGTTATAGTCATGCATGTGGCTTCTCACATTTCTATTGAGCCGCAACTGGTCGTACTGAGTCCTTTCGTATTTGTTTTGGGCATTGACAACCCATTGATTGATTTGTGTGTTTGCAACGGCAGTATCCAACCAGTCCTTCTCGTAAGGGAGCTTAGAAATTATCCTCCTCCTCTTCTCTTGGCCATCTTTTGTACGACCAAGATATTTGTTAATTTTCTCGCATAGCATCAGGAAGACCTCGGTGCTGTGAATACAGATAATAAAATTAGTCTATAGAAGAAAAATAGTAAAAGAGTAGATTTGACCGAGTCGATTAGGCAACAAGGCTTAGGACTTAGTTGTCAGGTTATGTTTTGAGTGTTTAATCGGTGATTAAATAATTTGTGTAAACCTAGTTTCATAAACATATGTGTATTTTTTGTAATTGCCGTCCTGTCTCTTAAATACAAAGATATGCAACTCTTATATGTGTTCAAGAAAAAAAAGGTCAATTTCAGAAAATTATAACTATTTGCGGTGTTGTTCCATAATAAAACTATAACTTCCGATGTGCATTTTAGAAATTACAACTACTTCAGTCTTTTGTTTTAAGTAACTATAACTTTTGTATCCTATCCCAACTATCCTCACAATCAATCTTTATCCTAATGTGTGGCTGACATGTGGAACCAAGCATAGAAGTTGTAGTTCCATAATTTATAGCTTTTTAAAAAAAAAACAAATGGTCACAAATAATGTAAGTTTTGTAATAAAATTAGCTTGTGGCTATATTGATAATTAATTCCAAGAAAATATTACCGGTTTTCCATGGGCAGTAATGCAGAATTGTTTACAATTAAGAATTCATCTTGCATTGTTAAAGTGGTCCTCCTCAAGAGCATGATGAATTCCTCATAATCTGGAGGCAATTTGGTGATATCCCCACCTGAGATACTAATCAATACCAATAACACCCTAGAGAGGTGCTTATAATCATCTCGCACACGCTCTATACCGAAGTGTGTACCCATGAAACTGACTCCCCTTAGCTTGACAATCCCAGTGTGGCTGATGAAAACATTTGTCACCTGCAATGGAGCAGCAAGGTACTTGCAAACTGCGTGGTGGCTCTTCAGTATCAATGCAAGTTTCCTGCTGATCCTGGTTGCTTTATCAGATAGTCGCCAAAATTTTTTCGTTGTTCCTAACACTGGGATCTGGATCAGCATTGAATTGGCCTTTGCATAGCTCACCGCGTCACAGAGCCCCTCGGCAGATGATTCATCGATGTCCTCAGTGCTATCAACAAATAATAAAATGAGTCTTGCCATCGCCAAAGAGAAAACAGAACCAAATCCATGGAACAGAGAGAAATTTCTTGCAGCTATCTGATGAAGCAACTCACTTGCATCGACACCGAGCACATACTTCACTGCTCTTTTCTAGGTTTCCAATATTTGGATCATCAGCCTACCAAAAATACCAGGTCATGCACATGAAATCCAACACATTCAAGCAAAATAATTGTACAAAGATAATCTACAGTAACAATAATAACAGATTGATCCGAGAGGTTTAAAAAAAATATTCAACCAAATTTCATCGCGTAATAATTCATGAGTTTCTTTTTGGTAAGTAATCTCCCTAGCTTTGCCATGGGAAGGTCGAAAGAAAGAAAGTATCATGAGAACGTCAAAAGGCTGTGAGGTTCATATGATTGTTGCAACCTATATGAATTGACAAATGCATGCGCATGTCAGGCAACCATCACAATACTTCAATGGATGACGACCTTGTACATTTCCATTGTAAAGCATGCACGGATTCTACTATTTTTACATCTTGACATCTCAGGTATAATATTACTGCAAATATCGCTTTTGATTTATGATCCCTAAATTAAATACGCTGCCAAGGATTTAACATTTATAAATGGCGACAATTGGAAGTAAGACCACCAACATGCAACATCTGCAGTGTAAACATATACAGTAGAGACAGATGAGAAGAAAAGGTTTAACCAAGTTAACGGGGTCTTGGGCTTGTGCAGTGACACCATGAGGACCTTCTTCCCATTCCCCCATCTAACCAGCAAAAGCACAATAAATGCAAAAATTTGTTTAGAGGAAATCATTAAATACAACAACTTGTAAGTTTTGCAAGCTCTAGGTCAAGGAAGAAGAAAACATGGCACCTTGGCATAGGAAGTTGCACGCCTGAGCAAAGCCTTGGTATAGTTAGGGTAAATCTTGAGAGCTTTATTGCAATCATGAATAGACTTCTCCCACTGGCCTAGCTTGAACCAGCAAGCTGCCCTGTTGCAGTACAGGACTTTATTTGTAGGATGTTGCTTGAGGCCTTCACCATAAGCTAGGCAAGCTTCTGAAAAATTTCCGGAGTTGAAGAGCTCATTCCCTAGGGATCGTGCTCTAGCCACAGCTTTCACTTTGTTATGCATAGTTACCACTTTAGTGTTTCCCGGATCTTTTATCCTGGCCTTATCTATGGAGGAGATAGCATCATCAAACCTGCAAAATGCATGCGAGTGAAGTATAGACATCAAGGCATAGCAGGTAACATTCATGCCAGAGTATCTTGAGTAGGGTTGTGAGAGTATTTTCTGTCTTTCTGACTATAGTTTGCTACAGCGAGGGGATGCAAAAGTACCTTCCCAGTGCCATGTCAACTTGGGCTTGTACATAAAAGAGGTATGCATTGGCAAGGAACCCACAGAACTTGGTGTGTGAGGAGCATGGATAGTCCAACTTGGAGGCACTTGAGATAGTCGAATCAGCTTCATCGAGCAGATTGAGCGGAAGAAGGGCTTCTGCTTTAGCGGCCAAGAGCTGCAAATACGTGTTAAATTGTTTTTGCTGTTGATATTTTGAGTTATTCATCTTGTTCAAAAAATTTAGTTCAAATATGCATAGTTGTGTTTCAATTTTATCTAGTAATAAAAATCCATAATAAAATATATGTTAATTTAAAATGAATAAGTAATTTTAGAACGGAGGGAGTATGTTTTATACAAAGGGCCTGTTCGTTTCCAGCTATATAATTTTTAGAGGGGTCAAATCAAAGAGAATTTTATTATTTTAGAGTACTAAATAAAGTCTAATCTCGAAACTAATTGCAGACCCCCTATCTAATTCACGAGACGAATCCAACGAGGGTAATTATGGTGTTATTAGAAGATGTTTACTGTAGCATCACTGTAGCAAAACATAGATTAATTAGGATCATTAGATTCGTCTCGCAAATTAGAGGAGGGTCGCGACATAGGTTTTGTTATTAAATTAATAAAAGTACTACTAAATAGTAAGATTCTCTTTGATGTGACAGTATATAAATTTTAGAGGGTGGAAACGAACAGGGCCAAAGATCGAGACGGCTAATCAATGTCAAGTACTAGTATTGTTTTATGAAATCTACTACTGCAGGAAACTAACCAGAGCAGAGGAATCAGCTCCCGCAGCAATGGCAGCGTCACTTTCTGTTAGTACAGTCTTCCACTCCCCGGCCCTGCGTGCATCCAGAACGCTCCCCACGTGCTTCTCTACCGTTTGCAGGTTATGCAACTCTAGGGAATCAGGCTGAGGCGACGCGAGGGACAGGTGCTTCAGAGCATCCTCGATGTGTCCTAGCCTACATGAATGATTGAATGAAAAAAGAGCCTACATCACCTTAATCCGATACAAAGGACCAATGCAATGATGAATTTCAGGTGTTGATGAGCAATTACCAGTATAACATGATCGTCCGTGATGCAAAATTAAGAAAGCTGCCTTAATGAATTCCTCGAAGACTAAGGAGAAAGTTGTCACCTGACACGCAAGGACGTGAGGCGCTGGTGTGCGCGGCCGTACGACGGATCGATCCGGAGCGCCTCCTCGCAGTCCTCGACGGCCTCACCGAGGCGGCAGAGGGCAATCAGCGCGGCGGCGCGGTTGCCCCGACAAGCGGCGTTGTCCGGGAATATGGCCAGCGCGCGGTCGTAGAGCCTGAGGGCCTCCTCGAAGCAGCCCTTCTTGTACTGTTCGTTGCCGGCCCTCTTCAACTCCTCCGCGTCGGCGGCCATCATGTGGCCGGAGCTGAGGACGACGTCGTGCAGGACGGCGGAGCAAATGTTACCAGCTTCTGTTTACCTTCATACTACACTTACGAAGTTAATGTTGTGGTAAGCACCGAGCTAAAGAAAAACGGGTTGAAAGAGAGTTGTGATGTGATGGGTGGGACCCGATCAACCTACCGAAAACCATGGAGAAAAAAGATTCCGTTCTTATCCGTTTTAAAGTTGTTATTACCGTTGATTTTTTTAAAAAAGTTTGACCATTTGTCTCATTTAAAATATTTATTTAAATATACATTATATTTCAAATTTCTAGAGCAATAAAACAAACTATAACAATATATATGATATTTTATAATTTTCTTGAATAAAACAAATATTGAAACATAAAAAAAAATCAACAACGACAATTAACCGTGACATAAGTGTGTATCAAAGAAATTGTGCATTAATCTGGCAACAATCAAGTTGCATAACTCATTCCTGTTGTAAGCACTTGATAAAGTGTTCACAACTTCATAAAATAGTAGCATTGTTACGAAATAGAATTCCACAATATATAAACTACTGCGTAGTAGCACATGTTTTGACTTTTGGTTTTCTCTGAATATTGTTAAGAATATCGTTAAAATTGCAAATTACTATTACTTTGCAAGCTGTTCAAGAACATCGTTAAGAAAATGTGCAGCAATCAAATCATTTGATAGCTGCAACCAAATAACAGCTTCACTAGTAAACCGTAAAGGAAAAAAGATTTGGCCTTATCTCCAATCCCACACTTTGGAATAGGATGCAGCAATTTGATGTTGTTAGGCGCACGAAATGTACGAAATGTTGGAAAGTCCATCAACTGGAAAAGCCTTTGAAAGCGACCCCTACCATTTAATCTGTGTTTTCTGGATAACCTAACATTTTGTCCAAATCCTTCAGGTCTTACTATTACGAATAGATCAAATCTCTTGTATACTATGGGTGTGTTCGTTTCTCCCCTCTAAAATTTAAGCACTGTCACATCAAAGAGAATCTTATTATTTATGAATATTTCGATCAATTTAATGACAAAACCCTATTGATAGATTAGTGCTAATTTTCGAGATAAATCTAATGAGCTTAATTAATCTATATTTTGTTAAAGTGATGCTACAGTAACCGTCTTCTAATCACGACTTAATTAACCTTATTAGATTCGTCTCGTAAATTAGTCTAGGGGCCTGTAATTTGTTTTATAATTAAACTTTATTTAATACTCCTAAATAATCAGATTTTTTTAAATGTGACAACTCTAAAATTTAGACTCAGGAAACGAACACACCCTATGTTGCATTATTGGGATAGAAGATGCACAATCAAATGGTGCAGATAGTCATAGGTTCTGCATGTACACTGGCTCGCAGAGAAACATTGTTACCGTGGATTTTGACGCAGGCTGATCATCAACATCGGACTGTAACACGAGGTAGGGTGCGGACGTTGGGCGGTAGTAAGGGTCATGATCACTGTCGGCATAGTCTTCTTCACTCTCGAGGCACCTGAGGGCGTTTCCCATGGAGGATCCCTAGCAGCACTAAACTTCAACCTCGTCTTTGGTTGTGCTGCTGCTTGTCTTCTTCTGCACTTCTGTGGCTGTCGAGTGAAGGGAAAGGCGAAAGAAAGGGCCGATGGGACCCGACCTCCTGCAAGTGGAGAGGAAAGAATATGAGACTTGTGAACCTTTATCCACGGACCCTACAAAATCCGGCGAAGACCACGGCAGAGACCGTGCAAAAGCTTGACTTGAGTTGAGCATCCAGGTCGTGTTAGGAAATAGGTAATTTAATTTTTAGAAATTTCATATGAATCCGTTCAATTTCTACACGACTGCAATGCACATGTACTTTCGAGTTAAGTTTTCATTAGTTTAACACAAATATATTACTTTGATGAATCTTAAGTTCCTGAAAAAAAGAAAGGAAAGAAAGTTGAACGCCAAGAAGCAATCAGCCTGTGAGAAACAGCCACAGCCATCAAGGTGGGACTGAACATATTTGAAAGAACACAGGGGGAACTATTTGTTCATACTTCCTAGTACTCTGCAGCTCTTCATCTATTTTCTTTTCTGAAACGACACCAAAGAACTATCTCATTTTATTAAGAAACAAAAGTACAGGACCCCTCGTGAACCAAACACACACACAGTTCGTTAAGGAGAAGACAGAAACAATATACAGGTACAGGAGAGATCTTCAGACCCACCCACACACACAGATACCACATAGATCAATGCAGTTCCACATCAAGTAGTAGTACACTAGTACTACAAACTAGCCGAACTTATTTTGAATGTTAGTGCATTGGAGCTCATCTTCCATGTGTAACATCTTCACCATGTCATGGAGTAGCTCTGGCCATTCACAATACAAGATTTCCTCAATGTTGTCATCGTTGTATTCACGCAAGTGGCTTCTCACATTTCTGTTGAGCCGCAGCAGATCGAGCTGAGTCCTTTGGTATTTCCTTTGAACATTGACAACATACTGATTGATCTGCGTATTTGCAACGGCAGTGTCCAACCACTCGTTCTTGTAAGGGAGCTTAGAGAGTATCCTCTTTTTCTTTGCTTTGCCGGCCTTCGTACGACCAAGATATGCCACAATTCTGTCGTATAGCATCAGGAACACCTCCGTGCTGTGAGCACAATATGCAAAAATGAGTTTGTGGCCACAGAGATGTTTCACGTTTGTCTTGAAAATCCTTAACATCTTTTACGAACACAATTCTAATAAACATGGAGAAAATCTAATTAATAATTGTGATGTTTCTAAAAAGACAATTACAAGCATTACGTTTTGGGAGGCAATACATTGCCAGACTAAATATGGACAGTCCACAGTTACTCTATCGTACCGTAAAACTGGCCTTCTAATAGTAATGAAAAAAATCTAATTAATAATCATGGTGTTTCTAAAAAGATAATGTCAAGTATTACCTCTTGGGAGGTAATAATAAACTTTAAAAATTTATTACCGGTTTGACATGGGCAGCAGTGCAGGATTGTTGACAATCAAGAATTCATCTTTCATTGTCAGGGTATCACTCAACAAAAGGGCGAGGAATTCCTTATAATCCGGAGGCAATTTGGTGATATCCCCACCCGAGATACGAATCAACGTATGCAGGACCCTGGAGAGGTCCCTGTAGTCATCTCGCACACGCTTGAGGCTGAAGCGTTTACTGCTGAAACGTGCCCCCTTAGCTTGACACTCCCGGAAGTGCTGATCCATACATTGGACAGCTGCAGGGGAGCAGCGAGGTACTTGCCAACAGAGTGGTGGCTCTTGAGTATCAATGCCAGTTTTCTGCTGATCCTGGTTGCTTCGTCAGATAATCGCCAGAATGTTTTGGTTGTTCCTGATACCTGGACCTGGATTAACATTGCATTGGCCTTGGCATAGCTCTCTGCATCACACAGCCCCTCGGCAGACGACTCGTCTATGTCCTCAGTGCTGTGAAGTACAGAAACAAAATAACAAAACGAATCCGTGGATCATAGGGAAAATTTTCGCGGCTATCTACAACAGGGATCAGCAACTCACTTGCGTTGATCCTGGGGAGCCAGCACTGTATTTCCAAGTACCTCTGTGCTCCCCTGCAGGTGTCCCGAATTCGGAACGGCAGCCTGTCGAAAATACTCAATCAATCACATGAAACCGAACACGTTCAAGGGAAAAGATTACACTATCTAATGTAGCGTCAGTAACAACAGATTAATTGAACCATGGTTCGATATTTTAAAAATTAAATGGCATCACTTTGAAGTCAAAGCAGCAACGGCTGCAGACTGCAGTGTCTAAAGAAGCACAGGCACAATAGAGACACAAAGGGAAAGGGGAAAAAAAGCAAGGACGAACACTGTATGTTACCATGGATGCGGATTTGATGTTGACGATGTACTGACCCTGGGCAGGGACGTCGGCAGTGGCCGCCGTGATGCCATGGGAACCTAGAGCCTGCTGATGTGGTCGAGGAGGAGCAGCTGCAGGTTGACCATGACTGTAGTGCGGCGGCTGGTAGCGAGGCATGGAGGTTGGGCGGTAGTAGGGGTAGTGGTCACCGCCGGCATGATCATCCTCTCCCTCGAAGCACCTGAGGACGTTTCCCATGGAGGATCCCTGCTTTCCCAACCTTCTTCAAGCTCTCCTCTCCCTTGGTCCCTCTATGCAGCTTCTTGCCTATTTCTGCACTCCTTTGTCTGTTGAGCTAAAGCGAGCGAGATGATGATGAAGGGAAACTGAAGAAAGAAAAGGAGGCCGTATGCTTGACTTGAGTTGACCATTCAGGTCCTCTCGTGAAAAGAGTAATTTTGTAATTTCAAATAAATTAATTTCCAAAATTTCCACATGAGCCCGTTCAGTTTCTACAAGATCGTTATGCATATTTTAGTTTCTATAGAGTTTTATTTCATGAGTTCCCACGGATTTGGAAGTGTATTACTTTTTAGTTTAGACACGCCTATGATACTCGTGTAAAAAATATTTTGCGTAACAAAGTGTACTCGTTCTGTCCGGTTTCTGATTATTGATTAGCAACATAGACATTTTTTTTTTTGCTAAGATTGAGATATCTGATTTCGCCTCTAGTGCTAGAGGATTTTTTTACCGCTATTGCTACAACACGTGCTTATTGAATTTCTATGCAATGGTTCGACGGAAACAAACTTCTTTTTTGAACACGTAGCCTTGGTTGTTTGAAGGGACAATCACCAATAACCTTATGGGAATAGAGTAATAAGTGGATACCACATTTAACTGAAGAGTGACTTCCATCTAACTTAAATATAGAAGACTTTTGTGATCCGAAATAATAACCAACAATCTTTCAAAATGACTAATATTTTAGATGTAATTTTAGAATTAAGTATAACTAAAAAAATTATGTTTTATTCTACACACAATAGTTATCGGACAAGTTAATCTAGAATTCATTTTTAATATTTGATTTTGTTAATTATTTAATATTAGTGATTTTCAAATTTGCAAAAGTGGTGGAGCAGTTTTTTGGTCCAAGATAATGACCATTATTTTCAACTACTACTAACCATTAGTTAGATGGGTATACTAGTAGTTAAATAAGATATGTTTATTTTCATGAAGTTTTGATTTTGGCCATTCCACTAAATAAAACCGTGCAATGGACTGATGCGGCGAAGTAATATTTATAATAATAATAAATTAATCATAAAAGTAAGTAGGCTATAACTTTTGATTTACATTATAAAAATAAAAATATTTATTATAGGTATATCACTAGGATGATATTATCCTCAATGTGATAAAACAATAGTCACTAGGATGATATTATCCTCAATGTGATAAAACAATAGCCACTAGTTGTTAATTTTTGAAATCAGATCTACACTATTGGATCCAAATAAACTCTATTAGTTCTCAAAACTAATGATCATTATTTTGGACTAGGAAACCGCTCAAGTAGTCGCCTTATTGATTGGCGACAACAACTTCGGCATTTTTTTCCTGTTTTTCAATGTAGTTGTTTAGTCTCTTTAAGTCTCAATTAGTAATACTTTTATGACTCCAAACATAATACTTATTTTCCTGTTAGTAGAGTATACATTGAAGCACCAATTTCAGCTAAGAAAATTCCAAAAGACTTTGGCGATTTTAAATTGAAAATCCTTAAATTTTGGTGGTTGCTATGAAATAATTGAGTTTTAAAACAATCTTAACTTTCTTAAAAAGACAAATAACCTAAATTTATGTATTCTTATTAGTATAAAATATTTATTAGAGTTAGGTTGAATGCTTTTTTTGAGTTTTCTGAATTTAATTCAATTTTGAATTTGAATTGAAAGTATACATGATCATATGTTAAACTCCTAGTAACTCCTGGGACAGTATGAATTATATTACTCTCTTTTAATTAGTTTTTGGAGAACAACTACAGGTTCTTTTGGACGTGTTGAACAACTACATTGTTTTGCCACCCTCCGACAAGATCCCGTTTTATTTATTTTTCAAACCAACGAGTCTACCAAAATGGAGTAAAAAAATATATTCACCTATGAAGTAGGAATTATCAATATGTGCATTTGCAATGTCGGAGTACAATATCCTCTTCTTTGCTTGACTGGGCTGCTGTAGGACCAAGGTATTTGACAATTCGGTCCTCCGTGCGCCGTCTTGACCTTCGCGCTCCTCTCGCGCCGTGCTGGTCTTCGCCATCGCCGCGTTCAACATCACGTTGGACTTCCTCGTCGGCGCGACATTATCGGTGCTCGGCCTGCTCTACTGGCGCTTGCCGATGCGGAGGCGATTTCGATTGTCGACAGACCCCGGTCCATGTGCGGCAGCCGGCCCGACGTCGCGGACTACGCCAAGGCGCAGGAGGTCAGGATGGCCAACTTGCATGACATCATTGTCCAGGAGGGGTCGTCAATGGCACCTAGAGAGGGAAGGGTCTGTTTTTTGATGCACCACCAGTTCCAACAAGACCCCTATTTGGTTCTGAAATACACACTCGGCAGTGACCCTACTTGAACCTCTATTTTTCATGCCATCTCAAACTCCATCTCTAAACCTCCATTCCTAGGGTTCCCCAATCCCGGCTCTCAAAGGTGGACCTTACAATTTTCTATTTTTTTCTCTCTCTCCTTTCTTTTCTTTTCCTCTCCCTTCCTTTCCTCCTGCCGTGCCGCAGGCAGGACACACCACGCCGCCGCCTAGAGGCCTCCCTTCCCGGCCGGCCCCGCTGTGCCGCCGTAGGACGACCGCACCGTGGCCCGTCACCGCCTCTCGCCCAGCTGGGCCGCGCCGGCTCCTCGACACCTCCTCTCGATCGACCCTGCCGCCACCTCACCGGGGAACGCCGCCATGGCGGCGAGAGGAGGTGGGGGCGGGTGCGGCATGGCCATGGCAGTGTTCTCGAGTGCGTGTCGACAGCTACGCCCGACGCCTGCGCACCTAGGTCGTCGCCCTCCCGGCTGGATTTGGGACAGCCGGCATGCGAGGCGGGCGACGGCTATCGGCGAGGACACGGTGGCCCGGGGTGGGCAGGGCTGCAAGTGGGAGGCCCTCAAATCGTCGCGGGGTGGGGTGGGCGGGCCACCAAATCCTCGTCATCTCCGGTTCCTGGTGTGGGTGCGGGCGGGAACTAGCCGCGGTTAGCCGACCTCCGCACGGTGGCGCTCACGCGCTATCCCTCTGCCGCCTCTTCCTCGTTTCCGGCTCGCAGGTGGCCTCGGCAACGGCGACCGGGCCGTGCGGTGGCCCGGATTTGGCGCGCGGTTGGGCGGTGCGGCCGTGTTGAGCACGCCTCGGTCGCCGCCTCGCAGGCCTCCTCTTCCGCGTCGAGTACAAGCCCGGCGGCGACGCGCCGGCCCTCGCCGCGTTGCACCGGCCGCCACCTGCTATCGCCTCCTTCGTGCATAGCTAGCCTTCCCAATGCGAAGTCACCGACCACTGGGCTCGGTGTGCTAGTAGAAAAAAGTAGGGACTCTTGTTTTGGTTGCTTGCTGGAGTTGAAGCTAAATTTTACATGCCATGTTTTTCAAACCGGGCCTAACTAGAAAAGTAGGGTCTAGAGATGCTCTTATGGTTCAAGAGGTAAAAAGCTAGTGTTTGTAGGTGGTGTTTAGGATAACTGGATAGGAAAATAATAAAAAAATTTAAACTTCTTCTACTGGTTTTTTTTCTTCTACTGGTTTTTTTTAGTAAGCCAAATTCAAATTCAATTCTTACTTTTTTAGAGGAAGCAAATTCAATGCTTTGGCCTTTGGGATGAAGTCACATTTTTGGAGGAAGAGAAAAAAAATCAATCTATATTTGCTTCCAAAGTCACATTTTTTTTGGCGGTCTTTTCTTTCTTATACATCGGGCGGCGCTGCCGCCACGGTGCGCGGACTCCTCGTCGCCGGCGGCCCTCTTCCCCGCTCACACTAAAGCTCCTCCACGGCCGCCTCCTCCACTTCGACCTCCACCACGCCGACCCTCCCGGCGCTCCTCCTCCGCGCCCTCTCCTCCTCGGACCAGCACCTCCACGCCCTCCGCCTTCACTCCCTCCTCCCCCAACCCCTCCCACCTCACCTTCCCCTTCGCGCTCAAGGCCGCTTCACGCCTGCCCGACCCTCTCACCTCCGGCGTGCAGCTCCACGCCCGCTCCCTCAAGCTCCCCTCCCACTCCATCCCCCACGTCCTCACATCGCTCCTCAAACTCTACGCGAAATGAGGTCTCTTGCACGACGCCCAGCGGGTGTTCGACGAAATGTCCCAACCCAGCACTGTCTCTTGGACCGCGCTCATCACAGCCTACACGGACGCGGGCGGGTCCAGGAAGCTGTTACCGTTGCAAGGGGCGCATTCGCGCGAGGCATGCTCCCGGACAGCTTCACAGCGGTACGACAATGTGGAAGGCTGCGGTGCATGAGGGACTCGCGGGCAGCATGTTTGTCGCCACGGCGACCATGGATTTGTTCATCAAGTGCGGGGAAATGGAGAAGGCAAGAAAGGTGTTCGACAAGATGCCCAACAGAGATGTGGTGGCTTTGGGCGCCATGGTTGGCGGTTATGCTTCCAACGGTCTCCCGCAGCAGGCTTAGGATTTTTTCTTCTCAACGCAGGCTGAGGGAATAAGGCCAGATTGTTACACTGTGGTTGGGGCACTCTTGGCGTGCACAAGGTTGGGTGCGCTGGATTTGGGAAGATGGGCTGTCAATATGTTGCAACAGGACGATGATTTTCTTGACAACCCTGTCCTGGGGACTGCGCTGATCGATATGTATGCAAGTGCGGGTGCACAGGTGAGGCGTGGACTGTGTTTCAGCAGATGAGGAAGAGAGACATCATTGTTTGGAATGCAATGATCTTGGGGCTCGGCATGACTGGCCATGGTAAGAGTGTGTTCGCGCTGGTTGGTCAGATCAAGAAGTTGGGACTTTAAATGACAACACCTTCATTGGATTGCTGTGCAGCTGTACACATACTGGCCTTGTACAAGATGGTCGGCGCTATTTTTATAGCATGTGTCAGCTGTACCGTATAAGTCCTAGGATCGAGCACTATGATATTATGGTTGACCTGCTCAGTCGTGCGGGACTACTGCATGAGACTCACCAGCTGATTGAAGACATGACGATGCAACCAAATGCTGTTGCATGGGCCGCACTGCTTGGTGGTTGCAAGATTCATCGAAATGCCGAGCTTGCTGAACATGCCTTGAAGCACCTCATCCGGCTGGAGACATGGAATTCTTGGAACTATGTAAATGCTCTCTAACATATATTCAAATAGTGGACGTTGGGAGGATGCGGCAAAACTCAGGTTGGATATGAAGAAGAAGGGGTCGAGAAGGTGCCTGCATTTAGCTGGATTGAGTACAATGGTAAGGTTCATGAGTTCCACGTTGGAGACAAGTCACATCCCCTTTTCAAACAAATTTATGCAAAACTGGATGAACTGGGCAAGGAAATGAAGGCCATGGGTTATAAACCGACTACTCAGGTGGTGATGTTTAACATTGAAGATGAGGAGGAGAGCACACTAGGGAATCACAGCGAGAAGATTGCCATTGCATTCAGCCTCGTCACTTCTGAAACAGGGGAGACTATTAGGGTCACCAAAAACCTTCGGGTCTGCAGTGATTGTCACACGGCCATCAAACTAATATCCAGAATAACCTGTTGTGAAATTATTATTCGAGATAACAACTGATTTCATTGCTTTAAAGATAGCCATTGCTCTTGCAGTGACTATTGGTAGATTTAGAGAAAACATTTTTGTCAGGGAGTTGCAGGTATGCCATTTCACTTGGTGTAAAATAACAGTCACCTACAGTTGCTTGTTCTTTGAGAATAACACATGCATAGTATAGGGCAGATCAATGTTATACCGCGTTTTCAGTTAAGTTATTTCTGCTCAAAGGAAATAATAGTGTATGTCCTCTTTAGGTGGTCTTGTGTTTTATATGCACGCATTACAACTCTAGGCAATTTGTGTTACTTTACCTCAAAGCTATCAACCACTAGACTGATAATTTAACCTTGTAATCTTCTTCAACCTCGAGGTTCTGTGATGCCATAGCTATCAGTTTGCAGCTCATGCCTTTCTCCCACTGCGCCCAGCCAATTTGCCATTATTATTTTTTGCCAGAATACCTTAACAGTTGTGAGATTGGACCATGCGGCATTTTTCTCCCCAAAAAGTTTTGCTCACACTGCAGAGTGAAAATTCAATGCATGTGCCCTTAACACCAGATAAACACTGTCAATTATTTCTTGTTGAAAAGATGTTACAACTTGGTATTATTAGGTGCACCAAATGTACGAATCATTATATAATCATCAACTAGAAAAGCTTTTGAAAGAGATCCTGACCATTTAACCTGTGCTTCCTGGATGATGTATTGACTGACGTGACATTTTTTATGAGTCCTTCAGGTCTCAATAATATTTTTTAAAAATGAAATGTACTTTCTATATGTTGCATTATTGGAAATGAAGATGCAACTTTTGGGGCACTACGTAGGATATGGGGAGCATATCAGGTAGAAAAGTGTTACACAAATTTTCCCTAACTTATGTCACTGGCACTCGTCTGATGCAAAATGGAATGGTGCTTAATCAAATATTATAGACATAATCACGCTAGAATTTTTTAGTTTTATCCCAGCTCAATCTAGCCTTTTACAACATGGTAAGCTGATCCAACTTTTACCTTCAAGTTAACCACCAGGTAGCATATGTACACACACACACAAAAAGAAGATTAACAACTGCAGGAAATGCAGAATATATATGTTTTACATGCAGTAGGACAACTAGCTTTCCTCAGGCTGGACAACTAGCCGAACTTGTTTTGAATGTGAGTGCCTTGCAGCTCACCTTCCATGTGTAACATCTTCGCCATATCCATGAGTAGCTTTGGCCATTCACAGTACAATATTTCCTCAATGTTTTCGTCGTTGTACTGATGCAAGTGGCTTCTCACATTTCTGTTGAGACGCAGCTGATCGAGCTGAGTCCTGTTGTACGGCTTTTGGACTTCTCTAACCCACTGATTGATTTGCTCGTTTGCAGTGGCAGTATCTAACCAGTTGTTCTTGTAGGGAAGCTTAGAGACTATCCTCTTCTTCTTTGCTTTTCTGGCCTTGGTACGGCTAAGGTATGTGACAATTCTATCATATAGCATCAGGAAGACCTCGGTGCTGTGAACACAAAAAGCAAAGCTAAGTTTGCGGCCACAACTAGAGACAGTAAAAACTGGCTAAATTGAAAACTTACCGATTTGACATGGGCAAGAGTGCAGGATTGTTTACAATGAAGAATTCATCTTTCATGGTAATGGTGTCGCTCTCCAACAGCACGAGGAATTCCTTATAGTCTGGAGGCAATTTGGTAATATTTCCACCCGAGATAAGAATGAGCTCCTGTAGGACCCTAGACAGGTGCTTGTAGTCATCCCGGAAACGCTGAATGCTGAAGCGTTTACTAGTGAAACGTATCCCTCTGAGCTTAACACTCCCAACACTGCTGCTGATCCAGACATTGGACACCTGCAGAGGAGCAGCGAGGTACTTGCCAACTGAGTGGTGGCTGCTGAGTATCAATGCGAGTTTTCTGCTGACCCTGGTTGCTTCGTCAGATAATCTCCAGAATGTTTTTGTTGTTCCTAACACCGGGACCTGGATTAGCATTGCATTGGCCTTGAAGTAGTTCCCTGCGTCACATAGCCCCTCGGCAGACGACTCATCGATGTCCTCACTGCTATAAAGGATGGAAACAAGTAACAAAACTAATCGATGGAACAGGGAGTTATCTGAAACAGCAGCAGGAATCAGCAACCCACTTGTATCGGTACCGAGGAGCCACCACTCTCTTGCCAAGTAGTACGTCACTGCTCCCCTGAAGGTGTCCGAACCTTGGAACAGTGTCCTGTCGAAAATACTCAATTAAGACATGATACTGGATTGCACTAAGATTGCACGAATTGCTCTGGTCTGAGTAACAACTGATTGGACCATGAGGTCTAAGAAAACACAACCTGATTTCATCGCATAATATAATATGGAGCTTTTTGTGGATCTTCATGGGTTTATTTTCCAGAAATGATCCCTTGACAATTTTTTTCTAATAAAAAAATCTTCTGCCATGCGAAGGTCAAAGGCTGATGATCTGGTATCCTCATAAGCACTTCGTTATTTCTAGGACACAGGGATTTGACTACACAAAAAAGGAAAATCAAACCCTTGATGCCGAGAAGGTAAAATTTCACTTTCAGTGTCAATTCTTGTGTAGCTCTAAGTACGTTTTCAAGGATTCAGCATTTAAGAAAATTACGTGGCTACACTTAAGTAAGAGCAGCAATAGCTGCAGTGTGCGGTGTTGAAACAACACAAAGGGGAAGGAAAAAAGGAAGAACAGTATATGTTACCATGGATGTGGATTTGAAGTTGAGGACGTACTGGTCCAGGGCGGCGACTCCCGCGGTGGTTGCCGTGACGCCATGGAGACCTAGGACCTCCCGATGACCCGGCGGCATGGCAGCCGCAGGCTGATCATCAATTCCGGACTGTAACACGAGGCAGGGCCCGGAGGTTGGGCGATAGTAAGGGTAGTGATCACCACCGGCATGGTCTTCTTCTTTCTGGAGGCACCTGAGGGCGTTTCCCATGGAGGATCCCAAGCAGCCCTGAACCTCTTCTTCAACCTCTTCTTTGGTCACTCTCTTCTGCTGCTTGCTTTCTTCTGCACTTTTTTGTCTTCTGAGTGAAGGGTGAAAGAAAGGTTCGATTGGGACCGGACCTCCTGCAAGTGGAGAGGAAAGAAAAGGAGACTAGGACCTTCATCCAGGGACCCTACAGAACGAAAGCCGTGGCAGAGGCTGTGCCAAAGCTTGACCTGGGTTGACCATTCAGGTCCTGTTGGGAGTGAAATTATTTTCAATTTTCAAGTAAAATGAATATGCAGAAATGTCACATGAGTCCATTCAATTTTTACACGACTGCAATGTACTTTTACTTTCCAGAGTGTCAATAAAGTTTCAACGATTTTCCAGAAATATATTACTTTGTTAAATATTAAGTTAATTTTAAAAAGGGAAAGAAAGATGAATGTCAAGAAGCAACCAGACTGAGAAACAAGCACAAGTGCCACTATTTTTGCGCCAAGCAAATAGAGCAGTTTGATGAGAAAGAAAGAGAAGGCCTCTGAATGCTGATCTGCTTTTTCAGAACGCACCAAGCGGAAGATTGTCAATTTGTCATGGCGGTCATAAAGACCATCGCCATGCGAGTTCGGCTCGGATGGAGCCTGCCTTAGGCCTCCACCATGGAGCCCGGGAGGCGCGGCCCATTGTATGTGGCGCCATCGAGGTGTAGAGTGAACGCAGTGATACACTAGATTTGAAAGAACACAACCAAAGCAACAATGTACTCACACGGTCACACCGTAGTGTGGAACTCTTCATCCATTTTTTTATCTCAAACCACACAAGATAATTGTGTCCTTTCATCAAGGAGAAGGGGGGAAAGGAGTACAAAATCCCTCCTGACACAAACGCACACACTGAGGCTTGGTTTGGCAGCAGGTGGGCGTGCAACCCCGAAGAGGCATCCCCCGCAGGGGAGTCCCTGCCACAGTAGCCCCCGCGCTCGGCTGTCCCGCTGCCGTTTGGAAGAGACAAGGGAAATCATGGAAATTTCATGGAAATTCGGAAAACTGCTGGAAAATTAGGAAAAAGAAAAAATGCTTCGAAAATTCATAAACAAATCCAAAGGTGCTCAAAACAAGTCATAGAAAACCAAAATATTCAGAAAAAATACTATACAACATAAATCTGATCATCTTTCCGTTACAGTAATTATGTTGATCATCGTTATAATAATTACAGCCAACGTTTGTCTAAGTTCTAACCCAGAAAAAGATAACAACAGGTCTACAACAATCTGCATGCATTATTTTCGCAAATATCCAATCTACTAGCACATGCATTATTTTTGCAAGCAAATAAACAACCCAAAGCTCAGATAGGCATACATCCAAGTTATACAACCTGTCACATAATCGCTCTCAACAACTAGTTATTAAGTTATAAGAGATTGCATCCAAAGCTGAGTCGTCTGTGTCTTGTCGCCCCCTACTAAATTGCATCTTGATCAGACTCCAAAAGTGCTCTCTACTCTTCCAACAATGCTGACTGGCTATGTCTTGTCTCCCTATTGAAAATGAAGCAGGTTAAAACAACTTAATCAGCACAATATACTTCATTGCCCTGACCACTTAGAATAACTTAATCAGCAGAATATACATCAAGTATTGTACATTGCAATGCATTTTTCCCCAGTTTTGTCTAAACTAGCGAGTACAACCTACAGGAACTAACAATTGGGCACATGACTAGTGAGTACAGCCTACAGGAACTAATTCTAGCATATACACTAAGAACATCAAGTTACTAACGGCAGGAACTACAGGAACTAACTGGTCCTGTATGATGTTCCAGCAAGAGCTCAGCAGCAAGGCGAATCTACTAATGGCTTGTTGTCATGGAGTCCAATAGGTCATCATTCCGACTAATATGGCATCCAATGACAAAGGAAAGCTCATTGTCCTCTTCTTCATGTTGTAAATAGCTAAGTGCAGCACATATCTAGATATAGAAGGTATAGAAGCTATACAGAAGAAAAGCTCATTGTCTAGTCTAGAATGTATATATACATAACAGTACAAGATACAATCAATAAGCTCTAATATTCCCAGGAGCCGGGCGAGCCGGGCGAGAGCCAGCCTACTTAAGCGGCAGGAGGCGACGCGACCAGCGTGTTCGTGAGGGCGTGTGCGCGAGGAGAGCCGTCGGCGTGTGCGCGTGGAATGCCGAGGAGGACGATGCGGTGCGGCGCGTTGGCGTGGAGGACGGGGAAGGGAAAGGGATTCGTTGTCCTGCCAGCCGAGGCTAGGGTCTGCAGCCCGGGGAAGATGAGTAAACCCGGTGCTCCTTTTCACCGCTAGCTGGGCTGCCAAAGGGCCCGGCTAACTTCCCCGGGTTGGCTTCCGGCGGGGGCGGCCTTACCCGGGATTGGGCCGGGATCCCCGCGAGGTTGGTATTCCCATACGAGCCCTGACTCACATAGTTCATTAAGGAGAAGAGAAACAAAATACAAGGACATGAGAAATCTTCTGACGCACCCACACATATACACATATTAGATAGATTAATATAGTCCCACTTGAAGCGGGACTACAGCTACGGACTACGGAGCTACCCGAACTTGTTTTGAATGTCAGTGCCTTGGAGCTCGTCTTCCATGTGTAACATTTTCACCATGTCCATGAGCAGCTCTGGCCATTCACAATACAAGATTTCCTCAATGTTGGCGTCGTTGTACTGCCGCAAGTGGCTTCTCACATTTCTGTTGAGCCGCAGCAGATCGAGCTGAGTCCTTTTGTATTGGTTGTGGACATTGACAGCCCACTGATTTATCTATGTATTTGCAACGGCAGTGTCCAACCAGGTTGACCATGACTCTGTAGTGCAGCGGCTGGTAATGGGGCCTGGAGTTTGGGCGGTAGTAGGGGTAGTGATCACCATCGGCATGGTCTTCTTCTCCCTTGAAGCACCTGAGGACGTTTCCCATGGAGGGTCCCTGCTTTCCCAACCTTCTTCAAGCTCTCGTCTTCCTGGCTATTTCTGTACTTGTTTCTCTGGCGAGCTAAACCGAGCGAGCTGATGAGGGAAGGAAACCTCTTGCAAGTGGAAAAGAAAAAAAAGGCAGTTCGTACGCTTGACTTGAGTTGACCGGTCAGGTCCTCTAGGGAAAATAGTAATTTTGAAGTTTCAAATAAATTCATTTTCAGGAGTTTCTATAAGTTCGTTTTACATATTTAGTTTCTATAGAGTTTTATTTAATGACTTTCCATGGATTTAGAAGTGTATTACTTTCTAGTAGTTTAGAGGATGCACGGCTGTAATTTGTTTTTGCATAACAAAGTGTACTCCTTCTATCTGGTTTATGATTACCAACATAGGCCTTTTTTTATTGAGATATCTAATTTTCCCTTCTCATGATAGAAGATTTTTTTGTTACCGGTACAATACGTGATTATGATATTTCTACCAAATGGTTTGAAGGATATAATACTTTTGTGAAACACGAGCTTAGTATGTTGAAGCTATCACTAACAAAGCTTATGGATACAGAGTAATAAGTGAGTGCCACATTTTAAATGAAGAGTGAACATCCATCTGACTCAAATTTAGAGTACTTTTATGGTCCAAAATAATAACCAAAAATATTTCAAAACGACTGGCAAGCACTTTAGAGGTACTTTTAGAATTAAAATATAATTTACTAATTTAGGTTTTATTCTACACATAGTACTATTGAGCAAGTTAATCTGTTAGTCATAATTGTAGTGCGGCCCAAAAAATAAAAATAGGTCGGAACGAGACAGCCTTAAGACAGTCGTGTCCGGTGTAATTACTCCAATAATTAATGGTCTCTCAATCTTTTTTTTCTAAATTACTCTTGGTTTAACAAAATACTAGTCAGTGGGTAGAGCATTATAGATCTACACTAATCGATCAAAATATTGGCTAGTAGTATTGAGAGAATATTGATCATTATTTTAGACCGGAAGGCTCTAGAAATAAGCATGAACTTGGAAGCTTGCGATGACTATGAATTTGGTTACTCCCTTTTTTCATTTGAGTATTTTGAGAACAACTACAGATTTTGTTCATAGTGCAGAACAACTATTTGTTTATTTATTTATTTTTCAAACGAACGAGCCTACCAAAACGGAGTAAAGGATTATTCAACCAGTTGTCATGCACAGGCTGGTTGCCAGGTCTCGCTCTAAGAGAAAACTTCTTAAACAAATTCATTTTAAGACATAGCAATTCAAACACGGATTAATGAATAATGACCCGCAGCATCCTTGATCAAACGCACCCTTCATACTTGATAGGTACGAAGTACTGGCAACAATTCCATTGTAACTAGATAATAAACCTTTATACGATAGCAGTTTTGTAAAGCTGATTGAGCTTTACCTTCAGACTGAGATAACTGAACAAATTAACTAGCCTATTATCACTCACAAATTACATACTAGTAGTAGCAGCTAAACAACCGTATCAAATACATGATCTATCTGTTTCGCAGTAGGACAGCTAGCCGAACTTGTTTTGAATGTCAGTGCCTTCAAGCTCACCTTCCACATGTAACATATTCATCATTTGCATTAGCAGCTCTGGCCATTCACAGTACAAGATTTCTTCAATATTGTCATCGTTGTACTGACGCAAGTGGCTTCGAACATTTCTGTTGAGCCGCAGCTGATCGAGCTGAGTATTGGTTTTGAACATTGACAACCCACTGATTGATCTGTGTATTTGCAACGGCAGTGTCCAACCAGTCGTTCTTGTAAGGGAGCTTAGAGAGTATCCTGCTCTTCTTTGCCTTGCCGGCTGCTGTGCGACCAAGGTATGTGACAATTCGGTCGTATAGCATCAGGAAAACCTCAGTGCTGCGCACAAAAATAACAAAATGAGCCTGTAATCACAAAGGCAATACAAGTACTAGTACAACTGAATCGAAAGAATTACCGGTTTTTCATGGGCAGCAGTGCAGCGTTGTTTACAATCAAGAATTCATCATTCAATTCAAGGTTGTCCCGAACCAACAGCTTGAGAAACTCCTTATAGTCCGGAGGCAATTTGGTGGTATCTCCACCAGAGATACGAATCAAAGACAGCAGGACCCTGCATAGGTGCTTGTAGTCATCTCTCACACGCTCAATGCTGAAGTTTCTATCAGTGAAATGGAGCCCCCTAAGCTTGACGCTACCAGCACTGCCGATCCAAACATTGGACACTTGCAGAGGGGCAGCGAGGTACTTGCCAACTGAGTGATGGCTCCTGAGTATCAGCGCAAGTTTTCTGCTGATCCTGGTTGCATCATCAGATAATCGCCAGAATGTTTTGGTTGTTCCCAACACGGGGACCTGGATCAGCATTGCGTTGGCCTTGGCGTAGCTCTCGGCGTCACACAGTCCCTCAGCAGACGACTCGTCGATGTCCTCAGTGCTATGAACAGAAATGACAAAATGAGACTGTAGCCACAGAATTGAATCGATTAACGAAGAATGGAATTATCTGAGAAGGCAACAAGGATCAGAAGCTCACTTGCATCGATGCTGAGGAGCCACAACTCTGTTGGCACGTACCTCACTGGTCCTCTGCAATTGTCCAATGTTTGGATTACCATCCTGCCCAAAAATACACATAAAACCCAACCTATTTATGGGAAAGAACATTGAACCTAACTGCTAGCGTAGGTCTTGGTAAGACCTGATTGATCCGAGTGTTTGAACAGATATGATTTGCCTGTACTATGGAGCTTTTTATTTACCAGTTTCTTGTGAACAAAGCATCTCTTATATCATTTTTATTTTCAGAAAAAAAGTTTAAGAATCTATTTCCACGGGAAGGTCAAAGGCTGGGATTCGTCATCTATTCCAAACATTAATTAGCAAATGCACATAAAAAGGTTCTATACTACTACTATGTATTTGCGCATTCCGTCATCCCTACCACGGACGGACTCGAGTACTGCAGTAAAGGTTACTGCGGAGCTCTAAACATTTTATATTGTACCAAAGTAAATGCGACACGAGAAGAGACTAGCAACAACTATAGTCGGCAGTGTCTAAACAGTCATAAGCAAACTGGAGACACGAATGGAAGGGAACGAAGAGTTACCATGGCGGATGTGGATTCGGTGTCCCGAGCAAGCCCTTGGAGGAATCGGGCGATGTCATCGGGACCTATTGCACGAGCAGAACTAGTGTGCTGGAAGTGGTCTCCACGAGCATGGTCTTCTTCTCCCTTGAAGCATCTGAGGACATTTCCCATCTTCAACCTCTTTCGCTCTCCAGCGGCTTCACTTGTTTGGCTATGGTAGATTGGGAAGAGTGAGGGAGATGTGTGTGAGGAAAGAGTGAAGAGGAAGGCCGGAGTGGTGGGACCAGGCTTGCTGCAAAGTGGCCTAGAGAAGCGAGAGATTCAAGGGCGCCTGTTGGTGATGGCAGAGCAGAGCTCGATTGACTTGACATGACCATTCGTAGCACTTTTGATGAGGCTATTTTTTTGGTTCGTTTCTAGGTATATAATTTTTTAGAGGGGTCAAATCAAACAGAATTTTATCATTTTGGAGTACTAAATAAAGTCTAATCTCGAAACTAATTGCAGACCCCTATCTAATTCACGAGACGAATCCAACGAGGGTAATTATGATGTTATTAGAAGATGTTTACTGTAGCATCACTGTAGCAAAACATAGATTAATTAGGATCATTAGATTCGTCTCGCAAATTAGAGGGGATCGTGACATAGGTTTTGTCATTAAATTAATAAAAGTACTACTAAATAGTAAGATTCTCTTTGATGTGATGGGTATAATTTTTAGAGGGCAGGAAACGAACAGGACCTAAGGACAAAATTTTATTGTATGTATCACATGACAATACTTGTAGTATCTCCTTTCCAATAGGACAAAGTCCATCAAGAATCTTCAAATATGTATTGAGATACCGTGTATTAAATTTTTAAAATTTAATACACGGTGGAGTAAGATTGTATTAAAATTATTTTTTAAAAAAATTATAAAAATATTAAAAGGATTATATAATAAATGAAGGGATGTGGTGAAAGAATATGACGAAGAACGCATTTTTGCGCGGACAAAAAATAGAGAAAGAAAAAAATTGAAGAAAGCATAGAAAAATACACCCTACTCCCTCCTTCCGTTTAACCCAGGTAGTTAATTTGCTTTGTAATCACGCGCATGCAGAGAGTAATAACATCGTGGTTTGGAGCGATATTAAAGCGCAATCAAGGTGTGCGGCAGTTTGGTGCGTGCGGATTTTTCCTTGCCTTTTTTTGGAACAATTTTTCCTTGCCTTGGGCCATCGGGTGCGTGCGAGTGGCAGAGTCATCTCCATTCTTTCATGCAATGCATGGCAGGAGACCAAAGCGTCCGGACTTGAAGAGCGGCAGATTTTCGAAAAAACGATCATCGATTATTTCTTCATTCGAGGTCTTGCTCTGTTTTTTCAGAACGCAGAGTAATTCCGACCATCCTAGAGTAGAGTGTACTAATAATGGGCTAACTTATAATGATCGGATTGGTCCCTATAGTGATGAAAAAAATGGTACTAGTACAGTACTAGAAATCGTTTGTGTTGCCTGCGGCGCTGGTGTTCTTGGGCGGCTGCTGCTGGATGACGAGGATGGAGACCTTGGACGCGAAGTCTGAGGAGGCGAGCATGTCGCCCAGCACGCCCAGCTCGGCGCACTCGCTCCACTCCGAGAGCCCGCTGGTGAGCGCCGCCGCCGACGACGACGACCCTTCGTTACTGAGCTTGTCGTCGTCGTCTTTATCGGTAGCACCTCTTCGTCCGACGATGAGCAGGTCGAACTTGTCGCTCATGGATCGCACGACCGACGCGGTGCCCTCGCCGTCCTCGACCGTCTTCTCGACGTAGACGACGCGGTCGTTGTCGCGGTGGCGCGTCCAGAAGTCCTGCAGCATCTCCTCGTCCATGGCCTCGTCGCGGCCCCCATCCCCACCCAGTCCCGGAGCTTGAACCGCACGACGGTGAGGGACATGGTGCCGGCGTCGGCCATCCTGGCCGCGTAGGCGAGGGCCTCGCGGTCGTCGGCGCCGCCGAGGAAGTAGAGTGCCGCGCGTTGGAGCATGCTGGCTGCGACGGTGGCGCATGCGGTGCCGGCGGCGAGGCCGTGGTCGACGAGGATGGCGACGGAGCATGGGGCGAATTGGAGGACGGCGCGGTTGATGGATCGGATGACGTTGTTGGCGGTGCTGCGGGCGCCGTCGGAGGACTTGTGGAAGGGGAGGAGGATGAGGTTGGCCTTCCTGCTGTGCGCCAGCGAGCACACGTCGTGGTGCATCGACCTGTACGGCGCCTGCGCCACGTACGGGCTCACCGTCACCGCGCCCAGCTGCTGCTGCTGCTCCATGTGCCGGAACGCGTTCACGATTCTGTCGGAAGGACTCGGGTTCGGGTTCGACGAGGAGGAGCGGTGCGGCTTGAGCACCGACGCGGCCCGGCCCACCAGCTCCGTGAGGTGCACCACGATGAGCGTCATCGGCGACGAGCTGGAAGACCCGGAGGAGGCCTCGAGGAGGTCGATGAGCGGCGCGGCGTTGTCCTCGGTGTACACGCAGGCCAGCACGCGGAGGTCGGCGCGCGAGTTCTTGTCCATGATGCTGCGCCGCTTGATGGAAATGAACTGCCGCGACGGGTCGTACAGGTACTTGATGAGCGGCGTGGACACGGCGGTGATGGCCACCATGGACAGCGTCAGCACCGTGTAGTGCTCCGCGGTGGCCTTCATGGTGTCGCCCCAGTTGTTGATGGCGGCCACCTCCACGATGCCCCGCACGTTCAGCATCAGCGCCAGCACGGCGGCCTCGCGGAACGGCATGGCGAAGAAGAGCCCCGCCGCCACGCACCCCACCAGCTTGCCCGAGATGCACAGCGCCACGAACAGCTCCAGCGCGCACCACTTCTCGTTCTCCTCCGCCTTGCTCAGCTCCTCAAAGTCCGTGCGGTAACCCGACAGCGCCATGTACACGGGCAGGAACAGCGCGATGAAGAAGGAGTCTAACCGCTCGGTCATGGTGGCGCCGATGGGCATGCCGCCGGGCAGCGCCAGGCCCAGCATCATGGGCCCGATCATGTACTTGAACCCGATGGCGTCCGTCACCAGCGCCGACAGCAGCGCCGCGATCACCACCACCACGAAGGACCCCTCCGACAGCAGGGACCCCGCAGCAGTGCGCCTGTACGCGATGTACCTCCCCACGGGCCGGCCCACCAGGCCCACGAACAGCACGAACCCGAAGAAGGACACCAGGATCTGGGCCGTGAACGCCGGCGACTTGGCGTCGCTGATCAGGTACGCCGCCGCGAACACGGCCCGCAGGAACCACGACGTCACGTCCGTCAGCAGCGACGCCGTCAGCGCGATGCGGCCCAGGTCCGTGTTCAGCAGGTCCAGGTCCGACAGCGCGTCCGCCACCACCGGGAACGAGGACAGCGACAGCCGCACGGCGAGCTCCGTCAGCAGCGACGTCCCCTTCAGGTCGTCGGGGAGCTGCGGCTGCAGCACGTGGAACACAGGCAGCGTCACCGCCAGCGGCACCACGGCGCCGGTCAGGCCCACGGCCACCGCGCGGCCGCTGGGGCGGCGGAGCAGGCTCAGGTCCGTCTTCACGCCCATGGAGAAGAGGAACAGGATCAGCGCCACCAGCGAGATGCTCTCCAGGATGTACGTCCCGCGCTCCGAGAAGAGCGCGCCGCGGAAGGTGGCGCTGCGACCGATCACCGCGGGGCCCAGAACGATGCCCACCAGCATGTGCGTCACGAACCGGGACTGACCCAGACGCCGGAGGAGTAATTGAGCGATCGCCGACAGGCTCAGGATCAGAGAAACCTGCGTTAATAGCAGCGGAAGAGAGAACCGAAGAGGCTGGTCGCCCAAGAACATGCCCTGCGAGTTCACAAGGTTGTTGTCGTAGCACGCCGCAGCCACAGGCTTCACCGTCGACACGTTCTCCCCGGCGATCGACATGTTCCTAATTTTCTCTGTGCTGGTCCTCTCTCTTACATACAGGTAATTTTGGTTTTCTTCTTTCTTGCCTCAATTCTCTCCAGCTGCCTGATAGTGTCTGCATGTGCATGAAGATCGCTACCTCAGAGCACTGCCAACACAGGTTTCAGTCACCTATTTTTAGCTCTGGATTACAGGGGTAATAATAGATAATGGTGGCTGCGTTTGTGCTTCATCAAAACCACACTTATACTCCTTTGTTCCTTTCTCCAAGGGCTACAACAATTAAATATTCAAATTCTCATTCATTTTTTTCCAAACATTTCAGTTACTGAAAATGTAAGCCCACATGGCCACAACCAGAAACATGGATGAAAGTGAGTACTCATCACTTCAGTAATGCTCTACGGTAGCAACTCAGTTCTCTCTATCCATTCCCAACAACCTGAATGGTCCCATGACAATCAAGTCCTAAAATCAGAGCACGACTTTACGTGTTACCCACTTGAAAACGACTGCCTTAATCCTAGTCGTCTTCGTCGTCTTCATCCAGCGACGATGACCGCCTCCGCCAGCTCAGCACGGCTCCTATCCGCGGCAGCCTCACCACCGAGTTCACCCGCGCCACCCCTCCAGAGCCTTCCACTCCGACGACTCGCGCCGGCTCAGAACCTTGCGGAAGCTCCCAGTGAATGCCTTCATGTCTGACGTGGCCGGGACACTGCTATCCTCAGATGACTCCGGCCGCTTCAAGAAGAGGCAGATCACGGTGCAGTCGTCGACCATGGACGTCGGGAACTTGCGACGCCATGCTCGGACAGCACGGTCAATCAGCTGCTTCGCCGCTATGGAAGGATCGCTGACCGATGACACGATGTTGACCACCTGCTTGTTCGACAGTACATCCCAAATCTGCACCAAATTTGCTGCTCATGTTACTACTATTATATCCTTGTGAACTTTTGTCTGTCATTTCATCATATCGTTATCAGGTTGTAAACCAATCATCATTATTAACAGGTTGACAAGATATGTCGGTTTCAGTTAACAGTTGCTTTTGACAGTCTACACCAATAATGGAGCCTTCATCCTGTTTTGCCCTTACTTTATTTAGAGTAAAATAGTAATGCAAAGTTGAAGCCTTTCTTTATAAGGAAAGAAGGACACGGAATGAAATGAAAACAACACAAATCTATCAAACTTACCCCATCAGTAGCAAGCACTAAGAACTCGTCCTTTTCAGACAACCTCCTGTAATACACTTCAGGTGTACAGATAAGGCCGTGATCCTTCAAGCAAAAGTCTCCAAAGGCCCTTGCCATGGCCAGGCCTGGCGCATCCTGGTCCGGCAACCACAGCCTAGGCACGTCTGGCTCGTCGTCCATTGCAAACACCCGGCCTTTGCAGCTCAGAATCCTAGCAGCTTCACCTATATATTACAAACGCACATCAATGAAAAATGCAGTCAACAAGTGTGTCTATGCTTGACAATAGCTGGTGAAATGACAAGTTCAGATGCTCACTTGGAAGATCCGGTTTCAAGTCAGTGGTGAGTTGGACTGCTGTCAGCCGGTCCTTGCTGTCTCGGGTGCAGAGAACAGCACGCGAATCTCCCAAATTGGCAATGAACAAATGATCACCCTACACACAACAAGGACAATTGGTGAAAAAGAAACAATTCAGAGTTCTGTTTCGTCGGCTATGCAAAGGCTACTTCAGATCAATATCTGAAACTGAAACATACTTTCAAATTCAATTAGCTAGTTCTATTTCAACAATTCATTACTAGTGCAAAAAAAAAGGATAAGATGTGTATTGGTAGTACAGTAAGTTGCCAGATTGTGACAGTGCAGCATCATTACCTGCCTAACAACAGTGACAGCTGTTGTGCCACTACAAATGCAGTCAATTCCAGAATGTTGCCTCAGCTCCTGATCCACCTCTTCAAATGTCTTCACAAATATGTTCTTCCATGTGGACATTAGCTGGTTCTCATCGCTTGCATCACTGGATGAAGTGGAATCTGACTTGTCAAAAGAATCCAAATCAGAATTGCTTGAGAGATCTTCAGTTTTCGGCTTCAGATAGGAGGACAGTTTGCTCGGAAGGATGTCCCGGACATGGCGGGCGACTTCCCGGCCGTGGGGGCCATGCCCATCAAATACCCCGCAGAAGATGTGGCCTTTCTGGCCAGCAAAGTCCTAAACATCTTGACAGAGGTGCCAGGTTAGCAAATGGCAACAAAGATAATGAGGTATACAAATTCAGTTTGCACAAACTTAATATCAATTCTTTTCAACAAGCATTTGCGATTTCAGTTTTTTCAGCAAAGTGGAGATAGACCCCTGTACTTTGTTTAAATGAAAGTTGCAAGTGTAATACTTGTACTAGTGGGTAACAGACCTGTAACAATATTATGAAAAGCTTGTGCAATGGGGGAAAAGAGGATATTAAAAAAAATAAAATGGGAAGATACAGACAAGACGGCAATCCACACCTGCATTTGAAAATGTGACAGATGTTGCCCAGAGATTTTAATTTTCCAATCCAGTACAATAGTAGTATAATGTTAGATTTCGTACTACAGTACATGTAGGTAAAGATGAGAAAATGCATTTAGTCTGAAGAATTTGAGATAGAGAAACTTTTAGAGAGGGATCTAGTGCATTCTGGTGAATACAGCTAAGAGTGGGAAATGATAAAGGAGACTTGTACTTGTGGAAAGCAGCTTCCTTGTGTAACGACAAGATGGTAAGATACATACAAGAAGGAAGCAGCCAAGTAACACTGCACAGTTACCTCCAATCAATCGAACAAACTAGTGGACCTGCAAGTCGAAGCTGCAGAGGAAGAAAGAGAAGAGAGGTGAGCTCTCACCTGGGAGACGGTCATGGCGTCCTGGTTGGCGCCCTTCCATCCTTGCTTTGTGTGCATGGAGACCCCGGCGCTGGTCCAGAGCTGCTCATGGAAGAAGTCGTCGTGCTTCCATGGGAAGCCGTCGTCTTCGTCGAGCTCCGCGGCCTTGCTACAGCAGATCCCCATTGTTGTTTCCTCCGAGCAGCAGCGGCAGCACGAGCAGTGGGCATCTGAGAGTTAATTGAATGAATTGTTTTATGTTTGGTATGCGTGTGGGGCTGTGAGGTACCAATTAATGCGGACGGATACGGTGACCGTCAGGGTTGGCTCGCTCGCAACGCAACGCAACGGACAATCGGCACCGGTTGGGAGCACCATCGACTCCATTTTAGCGCAATCTCAATCACGGGCCAGAAGCCTTGCCTTGTGACGACGTCTGCAGCAATGAAATGGAACCAACAATCCTAAGCGCAACGGCAATCGGCAACGGCAACAGGGCATTTACTGGGACGTGGTTGGCAACTGGCCAACTGCCATGTCGCCGACAAAAGTTGGCGCCAACAACGTGACGCCCATGTCTCCGCTCTTCAGTATAATTGCTTCCTATTTGTTTCTTGCTGCTTTAATTCCGGAATCGCCTATGTAGCTCAAGTTCATGAATCCTGTGTGAGCTGCCCTACTTTTCCCTCCTGACCAACACTGCACATTAAGCACACCAGCCGAACCATACTGTTTCCAAGGTGTGTTCGTTTCCTGAGTCTAAATTTTAGAATTGTCACATCAAAAAGAATCTTACTATTTAGAAGTAGTAAATAAAGTTTAATTATAAAATAAATTACAGGCTCCTAGACTAATTTACGAGACGAATCTAATGAGGTTAATTAAATCGTGATTAGAAGACGGTTACTGTAGCATCACTTTAACAAAATCTAAATTAATTAAGCTCATTAGATTCATCTCGAAAATTAACACCAATCTGTCAATAGGGTTTTGTCATTAAATTGATCAAAATATTCATAAATAATAAGATTCTCTTTTATGTGACAGTGCTTAAATTTTAGAGAGCAGGAAACGAACAGGCCCAAGTCCTCTTCCAACCTAGTACCTTGCTGCGCTGTGCAGGGCTCTCCGCTGATTACTGCTCAATAACTGCATCCCCTCAACAAGTTAACAGGCAACACTCAGCTGGACCAGACACATATGCAGTACGATTCAATAACGATCATGTTCCAACCATGCAAAATAACACAGCTGCAAGGAATAAGCAGTGCTAGGCAAAAGTTGAGCTCCCATAAGATCCAAAACTGATCTATATATTATCTATCCCTTCCATTCACTAATATGCTGTTCACCCCATGGAAAGAAAAACAAATTCCTATTTTTTGTTCAGTCAAATGGAGTACTCCTTGTACTTGGTTCACACATGTACAGGAAATGTAAATTTGATACAACATCTGCATAGCACCAAACAATTACAGTACAAAATTTTTATCTCCTACATGCTTCACAAATGGCAATCAATCAAGAGCCATGAATCGCCTACACTTCAAGCCTTCTCATCGAACAAGCACATCTTGTGACTGTTGCTTCCATACATCGCATGGTTCTAGCTCAACCTGCTCAAGATCATGCCAATTAGTAGAGCCCACAACATTGCAACACAATTTTATAAGTAACACAAATTCATGCATGAGACACTGTATAATGGGATATTGTTATGTTCCATGACATTTTGTTCATCAGCACACTTGATAATCCATGAATGAGCTTGATGTTTTCAAAGATAAACATGATATCAAATAAATGGTTTAATAGCACCACAATTTTTCAGAAGTTGGTATAGTCTTGAGCTAATGGGATCTTCCAATAAAGGAATTTGTTTGGAGTGTGCTGATGGGCATTAGAATTCAACCGAATTTAGGTAAACAGGCAAGCTGAAAATTGTAGAATACCTTATATGGTTTATTGATCCACTGCAAAACACAACCCCGTGCCTCAACATTTCTGAGCATCTGAGGAGGCATCATGGATTTGAATGCAGCATTGAGCTTCACTTTTCTCAAACCACCACAGACAAGAAGAGCAGCTATCAAGCCATTAGGTGAAATTCCAGCTAGATGTACAATGGTGATATTCTGCAAGCCACAAATGCTAGAAAGCGAAAGAAGTCCAATATCGGAGACCGGACAGTATGACAAGTTTATCTGCAATGATACGTAGATGTTATTAGCACAATAGTAAACATAGCATTACTATATATCTGCAACAGATGTAAACGCTAATACCTGACGGAGGTTATGAGAGAACTGGGAAATGTAAAGCATTCCCACGTCATTAATCTCGAAGCACTTCTTAATATCAAGCTTTGAAAGTAGCCTGCATCCCATTGCAATTTCTGATATCCCAGTAGATGAAACCCTTGGGCAGCCCCGAATCTCCAGTGTGTTCAGATTTGCACATTTTGAGAGCAACATCAGTGAACGGTCTGTTATTCCTGTACAGTAGGACAGATTGATAGACTCTAGCTTTGGACAGCCTCGCGCAATATGAGTAACACCATCATCACTAATGTCTCCGCACCTGAAACAGAAACTATAAAGTTAGTTGATGGGCAAAAAGGAGGAGAAAGAAGTAGGTAAAGCCACCATAAGGAATGTCTAAGAATCACCTGTACAAATCAATGTCTCGGAGATCTGGGCAAGACTTTCCAATCTGTGTGAGACCTTCATCACTTATCTTCAAACATATGCCAATTTTTAGGCTCGAGAGTTTGCTACATCTTGCGATAGCTTTCAGCCCTGCATAGAAAATATTCATGGTCAACTTTTTGTTCCGTGCCCACGAATAAATAAATAGCCAGTTCAGTAAAAACCTTCATCATCCAAATCATTGTCAGTGAGGTCCAGCTCTTCCAAATGATGACAGTGCTTTCCAATCAGTTTTAGTCCTTCACTAGAAACATGGGCGCAAGACTCCATTCTCAGAGAGATGAGGGAAGTGCATGAACTAGTGATGGAGGCTAGAGAAGCATCAGTAATATTGCGACAACAGGTAATGTCCAGCTTCAGCAGATTCTTTAATCTTGACACAGCAAAAGAAAGTTCTGCATCTGTCACTCCAGAACACTTGCTCAGACTTAACTCCCTAATAGAGCAACAAGACCTTCCGATGGAGCTCAGCCCATCAGCCTTGAATTCGCAGCCTTCCAGCTTCAGGGTCTGCAAATTAGCAATCCTGTGGAAGCTGCTTGCCATCGAAGGAGTAACCTGCCAGAGGAGGATGTGACATAAGCTGGGAGAGCTCAAATAATGTCCAAGAGCACGAGATACAATAATGCGTCATTAGCATGGTTAGCTACTTACAGGACAGCAGTATGAAAGATTCAATTCTGATAGATTGGGTGTCGACTTCACTACAGATGAAACCCCCACATCAGTAGCATTCGGACAATGAGATATATCAAGCACCTGCAATGGACAGACATTAGTTTCAAGATCAGTAAACAGAGTCTTGCGGTACAATTATAGAAGTCCAGGGCCTGACTGAGTGTTCTCAAGCAGAGAGAACTTTTGAAGAAAATATTATCAGTTTGAAATGAAAGTGAAACATTGGTAAAAGTTGGATCGAATTCGCCTATCAAGATGATCACCTGCAACGATTTATTGCAATCTTCCTCAACACTACTGAGGGCATCATCATCAATTCCAGAACACCCCACCAGGGTCAACACTTGAAGATTGGGTAGCTTCATGATGGCTGCAAACGAGTCTTTTGTGATCTGCAAAAACGCAAGATATGTTACTGTTAGTCCAACACATGATAAGTGCGGTTGGTACTCAGAAAACTACAGCGGAAACTAGATCTATGGCCAGAATTTGTCGAGGCAAGAAGACAAGGTGGAGTTGGCCACTACTACTAGTAGCTCTGATCCTTGGATGCAGAGGTCATTTGCAGTGTACAGATAAGAGCGTCTGCAGATCGAGAATAAACGTACGGTGCAATCGCCCAAATCTATGAGAACTGAAACTGAAGGCAATCGATTTGGCGCAAGTAAATTATATTTCTTTTTGTCACGACGAATTTGAAGGGGAAACAGCACAATCAATGAAGAAAGAAGATGACGGGAACGGAAATTCAGGGCAATTCCCGTCGGCGGTGGTGTCCGAGAAATGAAATGAAATGGAGAAATCAAGAAAGCATCGGTGCTGACCATGGCGTAGGAGAGATCCAGTGCCCTGAGGTTCTTGCACTTGTGGGCGAGGAGCTTGAGCCCCAAATCGGAGACCCGAATGCACCACTTGAGCGAGAGGTCTCGGAGGTCCGGGCACCCGACGGCGACGCAGCCGAGCCCCATGTCCGTGACCGGCTTGCACCGCGACAGCGAGAGCCTCTGCAGCCTCCGCATCCGCGCCACCTCGGCGGCCGCGGCGTCGCCAAGATCGACCCCATTAGACAGGTCGAGGTCGGCGAGGCCGGGGCAGGCCTTGGCGAGCGCGGCGAGGCCGGCGGCGCGGAACCCGGAGGAGCGGGAGAGGTCGACGGCGCGGAGGGACGGCGCCGCCGCGGCGGAGACGGCGGCGAGGGTGGCGTCGGTGACGCGCGGGCAGAGGGAGAGGTCGAGCGTGGCGGCGGAGGGGTAGCGCGCGAGCGCCGCCGTGAGGAGGTCGGCGCGGAGCGGGCGGAGGACGCGGCGGTGGCGCGACTCGGCGGCGTGGCAGGCGCGGGAGGCGAGCGCGAAGGACTTGAGCGCGCGCGGGTCGGCGGCGGCCACACGGTCCAGGACCAGGAAGAGGAGCTCGTCGGCCAGCGAGTCGAACGGCGTCGGGGCGGTGGAGGGAGAGAGGCGGCGGCGCTTGGGCTGCTTGTGGTGGTGCGCGGCCATGGCCATGGATTCTTGGCGGCTTCTTGACATGGCGGTGGTTAACAGGCAGGCGAGAAGAAATGGAGCGAACAATTATGGCAGCAGGGACGAGTTAACACCGCCACCATTAAACTAAACGAACCGAGGAGAAGCTGGGAGGAAATGACGAGACTACCCCTACGACGTGCTGTACTGGGTGAGGCGAGCTGCGCATCTGTTTTCCGCGCATGTCCCTCGTCACGTCATCGTTTTACTCTTCGTTTCTTTTTTTTATAAAAAGAAAGAAAGTATTTTTTACAAAGCTACAGTGTAGTCTCTCAACTGAATCAATAAAAGTAAGTTTTTGTCCACTTTATTAAATTGACACTAATATCATGTGTATTATATGTACTTACTCACACCCTATGCACCTACGGAAATACGGTCAGTCTATGGACATGTGTTGTTCGATGTGAGTTTACATATGAGAGATTCGTACTATAACTTTACTTGTAGCTTGAGAATTCAGGTGAGAAATTGGCAAGAGTATTTTACTGCTAATTAAGCGGGGATATTATCGGGATTTTACGAATGTGCCTAGAATTTTAAGCTGAAAAGGTACGGTACGGAGGAAGTACGTGGAGGGGCAGAAAGGGAAAAAAGGCAAAAGATAGGAAAATGCGCCAAGTGGTGAAGGAAGGATGCGGGGGAGGAAAGGACTGCATCGTACAGCCTGCGAGTGCGGACGGGTACGATATCCGCTGCCCAAGTAGACCGCGATGCTAGCTATCTCTTTCACGGACATGTGGACCACACCAAGCAATCAAGTTGTGTGAGTAGAAACGTTAGTGACTGTAATAAAGGAACGAGCAGTTGTGGACTGGTCGCGTGCTCCCCGGGGACGGCCGGCTCTCTGCGTCAGCGACACGCGCGCTTCTCCTCGCTAATCCGCGGGTGCCTACCATGTACGGACGTCATTAGAGCATCTCTAACGGTTTCTTAGATGAGGTTGTTAAATAGAAATTTAAGATGTGATTAATAAAAATCATTCTCCAACCGTTTTCTATATGAGGTTGGTAAAAATTTATCAACTCCTAACCCATGGTCTAAAGGTTGTTACATTTAGCCACCTAATTCTTACTCCCAAAGGATATTTGAATATTTAGAAAACGATTATTGGAAACGGTTGGAGTGCGTGTCTTCTTTTTACTCCCAATAAATATAGCAACTCTTCAAAACCAGTTTTTTGGGAGTAGAATTATTGGAAACTGTCGGAGATGCTCTTAGCCACAATAATTAACTATTGTCCCAATTTTCTGTCTGTGTCTAGCTGCAACGTTTTATTCTTCGTCGTATAAATGAGTCAAATTTCGTTTTAAGTTGAATAAATAATTTTGTTAGCCATACATCATATGCCCAATCCCACGTGTAGGTTTGATTGCAATGTTTCATTAAGAGGAAGAAAAAATCGAACCAAATATAAAAGATAACCCGGTCATATGTTGTCACTCCGAGCATCAAAATTAGGACAACAGTTTCAGAGAGTGTGAATGAAAGGAGATAGAATGTTAGGTATTTGTCAATTGAAGACCTACCTGGAGAAGTATCCACTCTCATAAGAAAAGAAGCATATGCACACTTCGAATAATAAGTTGGGGGCATCTACAAAGTCTTTTCTAAACAATGTCTATCTTTTTCTAGTCATTGATACGTGAGTGTATATAATGCTAGCATTATCAACTCATAATTGTTTAGTAAAACAAAGTTCCAAGCTGAAAAGTTCCAACTCATAATGGTCTCTGTTTTTACCGAACATGTCATTATTGTATATTATACGAGAAGACCTAATAATATTCTGTAAAGAAATACTCCCTCCGTTCCTATATGTAAGCATTTCTATAATTTCGAGACAGAAATAGTCAAGAGAGGAAAGGTCATATATATACCCCTCATTTTATACTACCTCATAAATTCTTCACCCACCTAACAACCCATCAATTTTTGTCCTATTCATAAAAATGCTTATATATTAGAACAAAATTTAAGTCACTAAAATGCTTATATAAAGGAATGGAGGGAGTAGCAACAAAGGGTAAAGCCGTACCTAGGAAGGACGGTGTGGTGCATGAGTGGAGGACACACCTCACCCTCCCCTCATAAGCACTCCACTCAACCCACCCAAAGATAAGGACCCCACTTTTTTCCTATTTAAATACTAACAATATGCTAAAGAGAAAAACAAAATAAATTTCATCTTGTTCTGCCCTGGATCAAGCGAGTTCCTCCTTGGGAAGGCTGTATCTCGTGCTTTGCCTATCTGCCGACCTATCAGCTGCTTGTTTCACCTCCTAGGGATGGATGGGAATGGCCAAGCTTTCAGTCACATCAGCTGAGAATTTGGTTCATACCGTTTGTCCGTTTTTCAACACATGAGCAGTAAACGCTGCCTTCCATTGACTTTGACTAAGTATGGTAGCCGTACAAACGTGCTACGGAGTACGGAGGACAGTTCACCCGTTGAGTTGACTTGTTCATATAACCACTCCATTGTCAACTCCGTTGTCGCATGGTATCTCGCGTTGTCAACTTCGACTTGTTTTGAATAAATGATGATACTGTTACTCTATAGTGTGTCGTGTAATACCATGCGAGGACGACCGTACCTATACAAAGGAAATAGGATTTACATTGAACAAAATGGACTGGTCATAACATGGTTCTATGCCTCACTATAATCAGTCAGCTTGTTACTTCACAAATCAAATCAGGGTTATACTCCCTCTATCCTAGAATATTAATGGGTAAATTCCTTCAGTGCCATCAGTATAATTCTTAATCCTTCCTCTGCCACCGACAAAACATTTATCCCTCTGGTGCCAGCGGTCACAAAATTCTGTATCCTCAATGCCACCGCAGACTAGTTTCAACCATCAAAAAAATCTTAATGCCAGGATTACCCCTGTCTTGAGCTGAGGAGCAACGGTGGGAACCATGTCGCATTGACGGCTTGAGGAGAGAGGGCGATGGCTAGGCAGACTTCAAGAGTTTGTGGCGCTCCGCCAAGCTGACTGCAGCCGGGCAATTGAGGGGAGTAC
Organism: Chloris gayana; assembly: GCA_031894775.1. Taxonomy (NCBI): domain Eukaryota; kingdom Viridiplantae; phylum Streptophyta; class Magnoliopsida; order Poales; family Poaceae; genus Chloris; species Chloris gayana. Next base: position 55,882 of record JAUNZO010004730.1, read on the forward strand.
CTCAACGTGCTGGCGGTGATCCCTTCCTTCGATGGTCACAAGGTCCTTCTCAAACCGAACGGAAGTGCACGGGCACCACTACGGAACCAAGCACACGCACGCAGCAGGATTGCCTGAACGGATGTGACGCTACAGACAAAGAAGATCCAAGCGGCATCTGAAAACTGTCACCTTAGCCTCCCAATCGACCAATGTCGTCACCAGCTACCTCCAATTTCTGCCTTTACTCCTTTTCCCCAATTTACAAATTTAACTCGTGAATCCATAAAATCTCCTATTTAAACTATATATCAAGGAAGAATTGATCACACCATCATCACGTGGATATCCTAAATGTCCATTTTGGTGGTCAATTACTGGTCCCTTTCCTATTGATCTCACCGTGGGGTGAGCTCCCAAATGGCCGCCAAGCTTTTGCCACCCGAATCGGCTCGGCGGCTCCTGCACCTGTCCTAGCTGCTTGCCTAGAGCCGAGCTCATGCAGAGCCTTGCAAGTGAGTTTGGAAAGGGAGGGCATCAAGGCGTCATAGCCGAGCTAGGGAAGACGATGGAGGGCGAGATGGGCTATCGCCATGGCGAAGAAGACATCGGTCGTCATGCTAGATCAAACGAAGGGGCAAATATGTCCTTTGCTAGGCAAAACCGGTCCGAGATGGTACAGAGGGGATCAAGTTTTGTGATTGATGGCACCGACGGGATAAGAGTTTTCTCGGTGGCTAGGAAGGGATTAGGAGTTTTGCCAATGGCTCTGAAGGGATTTTCCCAATATTATTCCTTCCGTCCCAACTTACTTGTCATACTAGGAGTGTATTTTTTATCCAAATTCATGTAATGTTGACTTACAGGTTGTCCAAGTTGACGAATGTTCAACGGATATGTCAGGATAAATAGTAATTTAGGATAGAGGGAGTGCTTATTATTTCAAATGTCTAGATTCATTAAATATTCTTTGAATCTAGACACCATACTTATAAAATAATATTTAAATTATGACAAAAAGAGTAGGCGGAGGAGCAATGTGTGGGAAATGTGAGTCCAGGTAGGTCTCACCCAAGGCATGCACTACCCGGCGCAGTTGGCACCTGTCAAAGTCATCATCGTTACCCACCAAGATGCCCAAGGATCGTCACAAACAAGCTAGCTTATTAATCAAAACCTGTGGGTGGCCTGTAACTAAGTGAACTGAATACTTGATCAACTGGAAATCACATTGGATTAAGAGATGAAAAAAATATGACTGCAAGCAGCACATATATGATGATAAATGACTTTAGGGAGCATCTAACTTTGTGTGTGTGTGTGTGGAATTTGCTACACCAGATTTTTTTTTCTATCTGTGTTATGTGGTTATATGAGTCGGAGGTAAGCAACTTTAAGATCCTCACAAAAAAAAAGGAAAACAAATTGGAATATGTAATTTGTAAAAGAAAATTATAAAAATCCATTCAAACCATAACGTGGTGTAGCAAATCCCATTACAAGAGTGTTAGGTATTGGTCAATTAGTGACCTAACTTTAGGGGGTTCCAATTCCAGAAAGCTAGCATGAGCACTTTGAATTATAAGTCAACCCACTAAAATATAAAAGAAACCTTATAAATTCCTAAGCACTCATGAACAATATTGTATGATGCGTATACCTAAATTCTTGATATCTATATGACTTCCCTTTCTCATATCACCAGAACCCAAGATTCATCAATGGATGCATAATTGCAAGGAGGCTTTGTTCCTTTATTTACATACAAGAAAAGAAAGGGTATTGCAAAGTTCAGGAAGCTATATTAAAGATTTTGTTCCTCAAATAAGCGATTGTTTCCATTTATTATTTAATTAATTTTTGCTCAGAATAGGTGTGAGACATTTGACGCAGGGACAGGAACTTGAGGAATGAGAAGGTGGCATATGGTGTAGTATCATTTTTGAGAAATGAAGCACGGCCCGTATTCTATTCGACTTGATGCGGCGAGAAAGGGTGGAAAAATTGTTTATTCTTCTCTGTGAGTATAAGTATACTTTGCTGATAACGACGACGCAAATGGATGGATGATAATGATAATGACGTGGGGTGCCGTACCTAAAAAGGACGGGCGGGGTGGTACTTCATCAGTACACGCCTCACCCTGATAAGCACTCCGCCACTCGCCTCTTCTCGGGAAGGCTTTACCTCTCGTCCTTGATCGCATCTCTGGTCTTTGTGCATCACGACTTATGCCGGGGCCCATGTGTCAGCGACGGGCGTTAGCCAAGGAGCGGCCATACACTAGCTCCAAAAAGAGACGACATTGGCTGCATTGACTTTGACCAAGCAACTTTCCTCCCGCAAAAAAAAATGGAGTAGCTAGCCGTACGAACGTGCTTCCATGGGCAGCAGTTTGACTTATCATCAGCGGAGACTAAGGTGCATCACTTATAAATATGAATCTTCCTTCCTTTAGTAAGCATCTTTCTTTGATTCAATTCAAAATACAAATGGGATGGAGAATTTCCTTGCAAAAAAAAGGAATGGAGATTTTGTTTCTTGAAAACATCATGAATAACAATTCCTTAAAAAAACATAGATATGAATGAACATTTGGGAGTACATGAGATGAATGAATTAGTATATGAGACGTGCATGCACGCATCTAATTAACCAACCTCAGAGTAGAAAACCCATTGTAGCTACGACTACCGCATATATAAGCCAAAATAGCGAAAAGTCAACAATAGCATTATATAAGCCAATAGGAAATCAATCCAAGTTGGGTCAGATGCGTTTGGATGATCAAGCTATTATGACAGTGTTCTCTGATGCGCCGGCGCAAGACAAAAGGACTCCTCTTTTTCTTGTAAAAACCTAATGAGTCCCGCACCGGCAAGGCAAAACCGAGACCAACAAAACTTGGATCGATGCGGCGTCTTTCCGGCGAGTGCCCTGGCGGCCTGATGGCGTCGCGACTTCGGCTCCGACGAATGCTTTGCGTGCTCAAGCATCACGGCCTCACCGCCACCGCCCGCCAGTACGTACATGCATCCTCAATCATCTAGGCTAGGATTGAGCGATAATATATGTGTCTGTGTGTGCTAGGATGGAGGAGGAGACGGGCGTGTTCTTGGATGTGGCCTACATGGAGCACTTGATGAGGATGGGTTCGTGGGACAAGGCCCTCGGCTACCTGCTGCGCTTCCTTCCCCGGCCGAGTAGAGTACGTCAGCCCGCAGTCCATGTACCTCCTCAGGCATCTCCGCTTCTCCTGCACCCTCGCCGCCGTCGCCGCCGGTGGCCCTCATGCCGCCGACTTCGCCTCCGCATTCGACGGATCGAAGACATCCGACGTCTCCAACTTTAGCCGCCTCCTCCACCAAGTGCACGCTCAGCAACCCAGGTCTCCATCTTCTTCTTCTTTCTTTCTTACTACCTTTATATTCCCCTGATCTCACAGTAGAGACGATGATCAACGGGTGCTACTGCTACCTCACCCGATCTCTGATCAATTCAGGGCCTCCAAGCTTTGGGAAAAGGTTGCGCCTTCCGCTGTGGATAAGGCCTTGCATTTGCTTCCCAGATGCCCAGAGTTAAGAGGCAAGCTGCACTTGCCACGCTGCACTCCAAAGCCATGGGAGCTTGTTCCTCTGATGGGGTTAGTCTCACCCTCCACCTCATCTCTAATTTCTAACCCAATATCACCGGCTCAGCTAAAACCCACTTGTGCAGAGCACGGGGATCTCCCAGGCGTCGTAGCAGGACAACTGACCGCACACCACCACATGTTGTCGTCCGCGCCTTCAAGCGACAAAAGAGGTGGCTCTTATTATCTCTTCCTCATGTTTGCAAACCTTTTTAACATCTCCTGACACTCACATTCCTCACAGCTTACTTTCGACTCTGGACACTGATGATGATTATTCAGGTCACCAATTTAGTTTCTCCATCACACCCAAACATGGGATTTCAATGCAGTTACTGTTTCCTTTACTCATTTGTTGCTCGATCGTATCTATTTAATTTGATTGCAGGATCTCCCAGTAATGCATCATCAAATTCTGCTGCCCTGAATACGAAAACTGAACAAAATGCTCCAAGGCCTGTCACCCTTCAAGGTAAATAAATTAGCTCCTTCCTCGTGCCTGCCATGGCATCATCTCAGTTTTCTTAGTGGAAACTATCTTGATAGCATTTGAGACGTGGAAGAAAAGGATGCATGTACACTCATTTAGATCAGATTTGTTATAGTAAATGAAGGTGACCTGTTAAAAATTAGGCAGTTATTTAGTGATTTTGTGTGGCACCTTCGATAACAGATGGGAATCAATACTTGTATAATATGTTCCATTCAAAGATGAATACGAACATCACTGATCAAATTACTTACAATTCCTTTGCTTAATCAAGGAAAAATAAAAGTGGCATAACTAACATGATTAGAAAATGTTTCTCTTGGTGTCTTTGTGTGTGTACTCTCAATCTGTTTCAAGATGGCTCCACAACCGGTAACTATGGCGGGAAATTTGACCTCCCTTTGCTCTGTATGCAAGACCCTTACGCTTTTTGTGAGCAATCCATCTATCTGACATTATAAATTAATCTGACAGTTGGAAGATACTTAGGTCTGACAGTTGTTTCCAAGTGCTCATAATTTTTCTTGGTGCATTTTAGGCCGCATCATTGTCCTATTGTTGTGTGCACACTTGATTTCTGTCTATTTTTGCAAGTTATCTTTCAGCCATCCTGTGTAGGATGCCGAATGATTTTGCTATGTATGTATTAACAGACTTGTCGCAATTGTGATAGAGGTCCAACTTTGACATGCAATTCTAGCTAACTTATGTGTTAACTTCAAAATAGGATTACAAAAATTTTGGTATCTGGACCATTCTTTCATGAATGTAAATTATCAGTTCTCTTGCATATTTTGGACAAAATGAGGGCTTATTTTTCATGTAAACACCACTTGTCTGCTACTAGCTGCTATGGTGTTGTTTTGAGCTGGATTGATTTTTGCAGTGTAGCTAAACCTTACATACAAATCCAACAATTCAATTTACTATTCCCATGGAGATTTGAGGCTATATAGTTGTGTTTGTTGGAAATTTCTCTAGGAGGCCTCTGACTAAGTAAATTATGATCTGTCCTTTTTCGTTTACATGAAACAAAGGAGCAGAAGCAGAATGAGGGGACTGCCCCAGAGACCAAAGTCTAGATAAACATGACGTCCTGAACTTTGAAGCCAGTCACTATGATTGAAGTTGAAGCATGCCTTGGAACGGCCATCCTAAATTTTATTTTTGTCAGTGGTCGAGTGTTCACTGATCACTGATGTAATTTGATCGCATATAATTTATTTTCTGGTACAAATCTAAATGTTGCAGCATTCTTGGAGGTAGATCACCTGTCAGTGATGTGAACAGCTTGTGGCACTATCTCTTCTCCGTGTTATCATGTGATTGACTGGAATTGCTCTGGTAGAAATGTACACTCGTTGAGAATGACACGGAGGGAAAAGTAGTAAGGGAAACAAAGATTACCACATCGATCGGAAGCATGCAAAATTGGTCTAGGACAAGGGAGAGATGCCATTGACCTACAACAGAGGCATCATCAGAAGGGCGCCATTTACTTTTCAAATGTAACTTCTCTCCCCTCATGCTGACGCAACTCCAAAAGAAAAAAATACTACACTAAGTTGTAATCGCATAAGGAAAACACCCAAATGCACGGGAAGGTACAAAGCCTCCAGTGTGCCATATAACTTCCAGGATGGCCACAAGCTCCGGTGGGGCAATTGCATGGCTGCCCTCGCTTTCATCCCTAACTCCGTTTTTACCCCTCTTTTTTCAACTTTGCATGGTCACCTCTGCTTTTTGAATCTGAAGTTTTGATTTACCCCTATTCCGTTACAATGACTTAACGGTGTTAAATCAGGCAGTCAGAGATGATTATACCCTTGCGCCATTGCCCCTCTTTTTGTCAATAGTTTGCATCATTGCCCTTATTTTGAAATAGAACATGCATTTTAATTTTATTTCAAATTTAGTTCGCAAGAATTCAAATATATTCGGATAATATTTGACTGACTTTTAATAATGGTTTGAATTTGACTAAAATTGATTGAAATTTCAACGACATTTCGTCTGAAGGTGTATATTTTTCTTTAGGAAATAGTGCATTGTTTGTATGTTTATATTGAAAGTAGAAACAAGGTTTTTACATGAAAAAAAATCAGACCTTGGTTTGGGGATGGGGGACGCTTCCTTGCTCCAGCTTTAGGATCCAGTACTAGCAAAATGCTTGCCTGCCCGAGGAGAGATAGATTCCACGAAGCGGGCAATGCAAGATTTAGTATATACAACTTCTGAAATTCTCTCACATAGATAACTTTGCATCTGAGCGTGTCCACGAATTTGGGCTACTAAAGCTAAGAGGACTTCAACTCAGACTCAACTCAGTATATACAACTTCTGAAATTCTCTCACATAGATAACTTTGCATCTGAGCGTGTCCACGAATTTGGGCTACTAAAGCTAAGAGGACTTCAACTCAGACTCAGCATGAAGCGCTTGAGGAAATCTGGATTTTGGAAATGGAACACAAAAGCTGTTTTTTACTCAAAATCTACTAATGCTGTTTGGGTACCCAGCTAGTACTAGCATCACACACATGGGCCCTACACTTGAGCGTATCAACTGTTGCTGCCTCATCTATCCACAGCTCGGCATTTCAGTGTCAATTCATTAACCCAAAAAAAAATCCTACTAGGAGTACCCTGGTGCTTTGTTTTTTCATCTCCTAAGTGAAAAATAAATAGAAGCTGGGTCAGTTTTGTTATGCAACGTGTGATGATAAATCCTTTCACTCGTTCATACATATTCATAGTTTTCCAACACATTGAACATGCAACAGCAAGAACTTGTCATGCAACATGTACAGAGAATCATATTCCACCTTATCAAGCAAACAACAAGAACTTATTATTGAATAGGCAACTTGCCGAACATGAACATGTAGTATTAGTTATAGTTACTTATGAAACACGACAGTGGCATTTTCAAAATAAGGAACACAATACTTTCCATGTTTGAGCTATAAAATAAACTTATACGACAGTGATCAGAAGTGAGAACCCCATCCAGAGTAACTTAACCAAAGTCACAACTTAAGCCTCGATCCGGATTCATCCAAAAGATTGAAATGCAAAGCAAAGTAGAACGAGAGAAGCTGAAATTAGCTCAACATGGGTCACTTGGATGGTATTAAATTTATAAATGGTATTAAATTTATAAATGGTATCAAGACAGATGGTAACTGAGCCACCAAGGCCCTTTGCTAAGGAATAGCTACAAAACTCTCGTTTAACATAACCAGGACACAGATGTAACTCAGTAGCAGACAGTAACTTAGATGATGCCAATTTTGTTGGCCACATTGAGGGCATCATAGTCTGGGGTTAGCTTCACGTAAGCCTTCTTCTTCCCATCGGGCCTGCACCGACACAGATTCCATTGCTTTTAGTACAAGACAGTATGTCAGTCAGAAAATATGATCTAATAAAGCAAAGAGCTAACCTGATGAGTGTGTTGACCTTCTTGGCCTGGATGTCATACATCTTCTTGACAGCAGCCTTGATCTTCTTCTTGTCTGCCTTGAGGTCGACAATGAAGACCAGAGTGTTGTTATCCTCAATCTTCTTCATTGCAGATTCGGTGGTAAGGGGGTACCTGAGGATTTGGTACTAATCAAGCTTGTTCCTTCCAGGCGCACTGACTCTTGGGTATTTTGGGTCCCGTGGCTTCTTCAGGGTCTTGGGGCGGTGAAATGTCACAGAAGTGCGGATCTTCTTGGTCTTCTTCTTGACTACCCCAGACTTGACAGCCTTGGCAACCTTCATGGCCTGGGCCTTGACATCACCCTTTTTGGCCGGAGCAGCTAATCAGACAAGATAATTAGAATTAGTCTACCCAAATTAGTACAGTATATAGTAAGCTCATCTTAAACCGCACATTAAAATTTTCAATCAATTGTGAAGAGCATGATAAATCCTCACACAGAGAAGTTATTGGGACAATGGAATCAACAAATTTACAACAGGCTGTCTGAACAGATATAATATAACTACACAACGGAATTCCCTGTTACATGCAGGAGGAAAAGTAACCATCACAGTTTCTGAACGTTACTGTACTCATTTGTAATTGATAGGTGTAGAACTTATACAAGGCAGAATATAAAATCAATAGGCAGTGCTCAAAACGGTTGGAGAAAGACTGTCCAGTCAACCAAAACATATAACAGAGGATCAGGGGACAATGTGTACCTTTAGGAGCCATTTGAGCTTCTAAGAACTCCCTCTCGAACTGCACGCACAGAAAGACAATTTATCTCAGGTGAGCCATGGTGACAAAGTTCAGACTTGTAATTGTATCAGTCAAGTAAACCTAAGCAAGGTCTAAGGAAAAACAGTCCCCAATCCAGCTAGCACACCCCATGAACAGCAGCAACCACAGCAGTACAGCACAGTAATCCAGTTCACTAGTCCTAAACAATAGAGGGGTAAACAGCTATCTACTTGTACAATGACCAAAGCTGAGACAACAAACATAATAGGCACCGATCAACCAACTGTAAACAAAAATGCTAAACAAAGCATGTACAACAACGAAGCAATCACGAGCCTTTGTCCTGCATAAGTTTGTGACTGGTTCGCTGCACAGTGGGCTGAACTAAACATCAGAATCATCTTTTTAAAAATGTTAAACATCATGGAGAACACCTGAAGTAGCAATGTTTGCATGGAGATGTTTCCCTAACGCACAAGATATAGCTCTCTATCGTATCAAGCAACCCCAAATCCGAGCCATACCGGGAAAAAGAAGGGACGAGCCGGACGAGGAGAAGGGGAGAAGAGGAAGGGAGGCTACCACTTCCTCCCGCACTCACCAGACGGCGACGAGCACCGACCGACGCCGGCAGGCAGCAGCTGCGGTGGAAAGGAAGAGCAGGAGGCGAGCTAACCCTAGCGGCGGCGGAGAGGAGAGCGAGACACAGGCGGCCGTGATATGGGAGCGAGTGCACCTGGGCTGGGCCTGCACAAGCGCGTGAGCCTGGCTTAACGATAACGGCCTGCCTCTCCGCGTTTCTAGCAAGCCAAGCTACGGGCCGGCTTTTGCCTAACGGGCTGACCAGGAAACCAAACAACGTGAAAAGGCGTTTTCCCAGGAAACACACCCTATGTGAACTATGTTATTTCCCTACAAAAAATGTGAATTGTGTTATTGATTCTAAAAAATTATAGATTGTGTTATTTTCTGTTATAATGAGAATTCTGGGAAACTCCACGACAGTTTCCATCATCAAAATAAAAAGAAGAAATTCCATGAAAGATGTGCCATAATGGTTTGTTTTGTGCAGAATACTTGCACTTGTTTGATTTTTTAGTATTTTGCTCAAGTATGGCACTTTTGGCCTTGTGCATCGTTCTGTGGCTCTGGCTGATCATTTTTTTTCTGAAAACTCTTATCAGCTGAAAAACAATAAGAGAATTAACCTGCATTCACTGAGTGCATTTCTAGCAGTAGTTCTGTTTTGTACCGAACATTTAATCCCAAAAAAAAAGTCGCCCAAAAAAATCCCAAAAAAAAGGGCTGCAGCTTCAGAATATAGCTCAAACTAAACAGTCAAGTAACACTAGTATCATCCATGGAAGTTTGCTCAGTACCAATTCAGTTTAACACATCAACTGTTGCCGCATCATCTATCCACAGCTCAGCATTTTACAGTGGCTCAATTCAGTAACAAGAACGAGCATTGTACAATATGTCAATTCAGCATGCTACAGTACTCAGTTCAGACAAAAGAAGAGGCTTCTATTTTTTTTAGTAGAAGGAAAAGCCTTCTAAATTTAGCTATCTCTTTGCTTGTAGCTCGTCAGATCTAACTAAATTCACCATGTCGATATTGTGGTCAGTCACAGAACGATGGCTGAGCAGTAGCACCTCCGGCCAATTGACTTCAGCCCGGTAGTCACCCAACCACACCCTTCCTTGTAGCGCTCCACCTGACAGACAAATCATCCAACACAACGACTTAGTCCTTACAACACGAATTTGAGAATTTATGCAATGTGGGCAGTGAATTGGACACGGTAACAAAATTGTTTCTGGAGTAGCAGCCTACCACATCCAAGATTGTATCTGCTTCACCTTTGACCCCACCAAACGTGTATATCGAGCCACCAAGCACAGCTGAAGAGTGGTATCCTCTGGTGTAGTTCATGGGTTCAGTCATCACCCATGACGGCATCCTTGGCTCGTACATCTCAACGGTAGCAACCATTTCTTTAGTCACAGTGTCATAACCACCAATCGAGAATCTGAACAAAAATACAGAGCAACTATACATCAAATAAGGTAATATACTCATGATCCACACCTGCATTGGATTAGCTAACTACATATTCTGCAACATTTCTTGGAAGGGACTGCTCCACACCTGCATTGGATTAGCTAACTACACATTCTGCAACATTTCTTGGAAGGGACTGCTCCACAATCATTCAGTTATTATGTTGAAGTATAAAGAATATTTCTTGAAAGGGATTGTTCCACATCTTTCAATTATTATGTTGACATATAAAGAAAGAGGGACCAGCTTACATCTTCTCATCAAGCACTGCCAGTGTATGACAGCCTCTTCCAGAGCTCATCATTGGGAGTATTTGCCATTTAGGTTCCCGAGGATCAAGTCTCTCAGTAGAGCTGCCAACACACACCGGAAAGTAATAAATAAGCATCGAAAGATTTCTTTTGTGCCTCTCATTACAAATAAATAATATTATCATTGCCATGATAACTATATTAAGTGTAGGCAAAGTTTCAGATTATTCCAGATGCACAGTAAACTATTGTTACAATGACACAGTGTATGAGCTTTAACATGTTGCAGTTTTTGTTGAGCAAATAAGCTCCTTAATTTTGATGTTTCTGCAAAAGCCAATCAAGTACAAGCAGCGAAAAGAAAGCACCTGAGATACTGAAGACCATTGAAGCCTCCAGTTGCGTAAATTGCACCATTGAGTTCCACACCAGCTAGAGCAAAGCGCTGAAAACACAAGCAGTACAAGTCATTCAGAATTTATGGCAAATGGATTCATCGCATTATACAGAGATTTATGGTTCAAAAGAAATTATTTGCCAAAAATCAACACTATATGAAATAGAAATATAGTTCTTAACTAATTACAAACAAGACAAAATTGTCACACTTTTCCATAGATGATTACTTCCTAGAGTTGTCGATTAAGTGCTGCAGTATCCATGAGACGATACATTTTCAAATTTAGATCAATGAAAGGAGCAAAATATTACCTTTTCCAGCATAGGCTGATTCTTTATCCACTTTCCATAAGCAGGATCAAATACCTCAACATCAGAGAAACACTGGTTTCCATCTCCACCACCAAATGCATAGATTTTACCATTGGAACTAACTCCAGCAAGGCTTCCCTTTTCATGATTCAACGGTGGGCATGTGTTCCAATCATCACTAGTTCGGTCATAACAGTCAACTTCATGAAAAAAGAGAGGTAAATGCAGGATTAGGGCATGAATTGCTACACACGGGCTTACGACAAAATGAACAGTTTATAGCTAGTAACCTGAATCAAACCAGCAAGCACCATCACCACCACCAAGAACAAATATCTTGCCATCTAATGCAACAGTTGAGGCATATGACTTTCCAACAGTCATTGGCTTTAGAGGAGTTAGTATGTCCAATGATGGGGAAAACGAGTCTAGTGATGGCAAAAATGAGAAGCCATCAAAACCGCCGACAAGATAAATGATGTCTTCTGAACCCAAGCATTGTTCAACAAACTGGTTTAGTGAATCATCTAGGGTTAGAGGATCTATTTTTGAATTCAATGACTTCACCGTGCTCTTCAACTCCACAACTCTTTTCAGTAACCTCTCGTTCACACCTTCTAGGTGTTTGACTTCTTTGTTGGATGAAGCCTGCATTGGAAGATAAATACAAAGACATCCAAAGGTTTCGCTGAAAACATATAATATATTCAGGGACGAAGCTAGCGCAAGACTTACCCTGGTGCCACCACACAAAATATCTATAGTTTCCAAAGAAAATCAAAGCTAATACATGCTATTTAGCAAGTAAACTTGGTTTTGACCCTGGTGCCATGGAACCAGGATGGTTGAACGTGGCTTCACCACTGTTCATATTCCTTGCGACAATAAACCAAGATCAGTATGAAATAACCTTTTTCATGTTTCTTCGGTTTCTACTTTGCATGTATTTATCTATGAACTAATAGCACCGCAAGCATCTTACCAACTCTACCGTTTTAGTACTATTTAACTTGTTTAGACATTTGAGAATGCAAAGTAAAGGCTACTGTTGTCTAATGCACATGTGACCAAGTTCAGTATCTGTAAAGCAATATAAACATCAGAGTCTCACTTGACGTGATACCTCTTGATTTCTACATTTTTCTCCTTTTCATACTATGGTACATTATAGTGATATAAATCGATTCAAAAATGTAATTTCCTAGATTTCGTACATATATGACACACAAGGCATAATAATTAAGAATGCATAGTTCAGACGTTCAGTAAAACGGATATAAGGCAATCTAAGAGGTTATGAAGTTTCAAAGAGACCTGTTTCTTCTCCATGATTGCTATGCGCCCAGATAACTCTTGAATTATATTCATCAACTGCACAAAAAGACCTAATGTGAGAGAGTTGGCATAGATAGACAAGAAATAAGCATGTTAGTAAAGACTGAATGATCAGGCACACGAAATAATAATGGCATTATGGGATTCAGTTATCAGCTATGTGCACCTTGGCATCTATGCAAGATTCAAAGTCCAGTGACTGCACCAGCAAGTTTGAATGCCCAAAGTAGAATTGATCAACTTCGTCATCTAAGTTTTCTGGCAAATTAGAATGCCTACCCAGAATTGCACATTTGACTTGCATGTCCTTACTGCTATATGCATCATTTCCTTGAGCTGAGGTTGCATTAGCACGGAAATCAGAATTGTCCTGTTGAAGAGACATTTTTTTAATACTTTCCAACACCCTTTTCAAGCTAAGCTCTTTATCCTGCTGACCAGATTGTTGTTGTTGTTGTTGCACTTTAACCTCCTTATTTGATAGTGCATACTCATCTCCATCCGCTTGTGTGTCCCCACAGTACAGATCATCAAAACCATTTGACGATGCATTACTTGAGCTGGCATGCTCAGCATTCACATCTCTAGTTTTAGCTTCCTCAAACCTTTTCCTTTTTACCATATCTGCATATGACATCACAATGTTTTCTGGTTTGGAAGTATTGTTACCCTCAGACTCTGGTGTGTATACAGATACAGGGAGCAATATGGATTCTCTTGCATGATCATAATCTGCAGCTGCAATAGGGGGCATCCAGAAATTGTTGGGAGAAGGTGAAGGAGTAAACATATCCATCAAGGCATGGGTTTGTGCATGATCCAATTCAAACTGGAAAAAATGAAGCTTCTGGCCAGGAACACCAGGCATTCTCTGGTAGTAGTTAGCTTGAATAGCATTTCTGAACTCAGTCTCTGCTAGTGGAAAACACCACACCCTTACCCGCACTGCAACCTAGACAAAGAGAAGGGTGTGCATATTGGAGTCATGTCACTGTGATTGAGCACGAAAATGGCATCCAAAAATACAGAGATAATCATTATACCTGAGCAGGATAGCATGTCTTTCCCTTGCCATCATCAGACCATGCATTTGATTCAGGGCAGAACTTGCCATTGCTTGCAGCTTCGTAAATGCCATGCAATTTACGATCATCATAATTGAACAGAAAGAGAGGTAGTCCTTCCTTGATGTTTTGTACATATGAGAGATGTGATCTTGGCAAGCCTGAAATGTAATACAGATAGTTATTAGGTTGGTGGATTATGCAACAAGTTCTGTTCTGAAAGGCATGAAATATTTATTCCCCTCACCAGAAGAAAAGCAAATAGTCATTTGGTTATCTCAGAATTGTAAAGCACATCACTTAAAAAAGAATTCTGAATAATAGGAATCAAGGCCATACCAAAAAGTTGTCGTGAGTGACACTCTACAATGGTATTATTTGTGCAACCAAATATTACAGCTCCAAGATCTTCTGGCCGGAGGTTTCTTGTCGGAACAGATAGGTTTGTTGGTTTGCCACCGTTCACAATCTGACTCCATGAGGATGTGCTCTTCACCATTATATTGAAGCTAGCAAGATGATACACAAGGAAAGAAATAAACAGACTGTTGTATATTACTGATTGGCAAATTCATTTGCATGTTCAGGCATGAAGCAAGAAAAGGTAGCAATCTTTAAGATGAAAGACACAAGTAAATGATTTCAATTCAGTATGATAATGAAGATTTTGTACGAGTTGATACTACACATAACTGGGGGTATAGATCTATAGTTTATGGTACACTGAAAATTCTGATACATTTTGTTTCACAACAAACAATAAGGCAACAAAATAAGTCTGGGTCTAACATCATAGGTGTGATTTCTTTTGAACCATTTCAGTTTCAGAGAGGGATGTAAAGCTAAAAAGTTTGTAATCATGAGAGATATGCAACTACACCTAAACTGCATGGTCCACACTCCACATGTGTGATATCCCAACAATCGCAACTGCACACTTCAGACTGTTCATATACCATATATCAAGTTAAAGTAAGAAATGTAGCGTGACTGATGTAATGAAGCTCAATCAACCAAATATCGGTACATTATTACCCTAAAAAATTCCCAGGACATTGAACTGGTACAAGGGTGAGCTGTCCACAAGATTTTCTCGTGGGGCTGCACATCATAATCAATGATCGAACCAAATAAGTACATCAAAGATAAAAACATGCAAAGTTACTTGGATGCATTTTCATATTCCATCACATGTTTTTGGTTGGCAACAAACAACAAAATTGGGTACATATGAAGTAAAATTGAGCAAGTTTTTTCATATATAACTTCAAATTACAGCAAGGCACAATGTTTTGGGGGAAATGCAGCATGGGAGTGACCCATTTTATACCATTTTGTGAGAAGAAATGTACATGAAAAAGTTAAGTATAATGATATGCAAATAAATTACTTGGTCGGAGGGAGAATTGAACTCCAACAACCGCAATTGTACCTGCATCTGGCCGTTCATATACAGTAGCCATATATAGAGAGAGATAAAGCAAGAAGGAAATGCAGCATGAGTTATGTGCCGCAGCTGAATCAATCAAGCAACCAATATCTAAGTACATTGAACGGCTCCACGGTCTGGTCCTCCCACGAGTTTTTCTGGTGGGGCTGCAGGGGAAAATTGATGAGGAAACCAAACAACTACTACTAACTAGTACCACATGAAGGCAGGAACAGGGCAAAGATCACACACGAGAAATGAATGAAGGGGCGACTGAAAAACCTAGACGGGCTGGGAAATTAAGTAATGGAATTTCAAAAACAGACCCAGGCTACTCACAAGAAAAAAAACATAATTAATTAATTAAACCCTATTTTTTAGTTCACAAAACAAATCGTGCCCTACATACAGGGCAACTACATTATGCGCAGGGAGGGAGGGAAAAGGAAAACCCCAACCCCAATCACCAATCCTGTAACTAGGGAAGCCATGATCGATCCGCAGCACTAAATAAAATAACAGCGAGGTCACAAAGTCCAAGAAGCAGTAGCAAGTTACCGCAACAGAGAAATTGGAAATCTTTTTTTGCTTGAATAAGAAAGTTGAAGCCTTGAAGGCAGCCTAGGGATTGAGCAGCAGTGTTGATAACCAAGAAAGATGGGGAGGGCCGGGGTGGAGATTACCTTGAAATTGGTTTGCTTGGAAGAGGATTTGATCGGGGGCTGACAAAATAAACCCACTGCCAGTGCTATGTTGTTGGAAGGAGGGATCACCGGATGGGCGGACGATCAGTACAAGAGCAGCGAAGGGCTCGGCAGTAGCAGCGTTTCTCCTCCAGATGTGAACGGAAGGGGAGGGAAGGCAGAGAAGCAATGAACTGCTCTGCTCTTGAGGAAGGGAGGGGAGGGTGTAAAGTGAAAATGGAGGACGGTAGAAATGAAAAAGGCCATGCCCTTTTACTGTATGTCAGGCTTCCATGTTACTGCTGTTACCGCAAGCAAAGCAAAACAGTACTACTAGTAGTACTTATAAGTCAGGCCCACCGCACAGAGAAACAAAGACGAGACACACAGAATTGCACTTTCCATTCCAGGCAAGGTTAGCAGCTAAGAAAGCCAAGCGGATCCACCCAACTTCCTTCCTTGTCACGTAGTACACCACTTCTTCGAATTCCGCAGCTTATCCCAAAAGTCTTGTAGTAGTACTAAAGTTATACATGTCAAGCCATTTTTATGATAAACTATTATGAATAAAAAAAACTACTGTGAGTTTTATATTTTTATGGTACATCTTGGTTAGTTTTATACCAAAATTGCTCATACTCATTTTATGATGATTAGACCAAAAGTTGACATTATATACAACTACATTGTCCAATTGTACAGTTAAATATGTACACATAGAAAAACATTAGAAAAACATGGTGATAGTTTCAGTAGGATCAGCCAAGTCATATACGTATGATATCAAATTAGCAATAAAAAATATACTTGGGCTAAGTAGGAAAATTAACAAATACAAAGATGAAGCGGCCGTAAAAAAACATGGATCACAATTTACTATTTCGTGTCATAATCATACCTTCGGTAATTGTTTTTTTTTAATTTAACGCCGCTCATTAGGTTTTGAGAAAGAGAAAGAGTGATCTATCTAGTGTCGGGATTCTCTAATGTGCAAAACTCTTGAGCCATCCCCGCCCGCTCCCGTCGGTTACTCCTTCCCGGCATCCATAGCCTCTGTCGGTGACCATCCCGACGTCGTCATCCACCCTCCCTGCTCCCCATGAGGCCCTATGGAGACGAGCATCGAATGGACTGCCCTCTCCACCTCTCTCGTAGCTCTTCCCATAAAAAGTCCTCCTACGACCCATCGAACTGTTCACCACTCTCTTCCCAAGATGAATTAGGAAGGCGAGAGAGGATTGGAAGAGCAGTAGAGGCATACCTTGCTCGTGGCGGCGCGCGTTGTGTGGTCGCAATCCCTTCGCATCCGAGGGAAGAGGTGGCGGCGCCCCGAGCGGAAATGACCTTTGACCCATCTAGACCGGGTGGGCGACCAGGTGGAAAGGATTTGGACACACCCAATCAACAATGAGGGCAATTTCGTCCTATTACTTTCAAAAAAAGGGCACAAGAGATATCTTATACTACCTCTGTCCCGTTGAAAATGTCGTTCTCGCTTCCCAAGAAGTCAAACCTTTTCAACTTTGATCAAAAATATATGAAAATTATTAATATTTATTGAATATAATTAGTATCATTAGATAGATAATTGAATCTACTTTCATAATCAACTTATTTAGAGATACAGATATTACTAATATTTTCTACAAAATTAGTCAAAGTTTAAAAAGTGTGACTGTCACGGATACCATAACGACACTTTCAATAGGACGGAAGGAGTATTGGACACTAAAAGTGATTTTAAAATCTTGTTTTACGAATATATATGAGGAAGAGTTCTATTTAATTTATAAAGTAGCATTTTGGAGAGTCTATTTTCTTAAATCTACCATTTTGTTGGGTGCAAATGAAAGAAAATGTCATTTATACCCGGAGTGTGAGGCTTAGGCCCTGTTCGTTTCCCTCTCTCTAAAATTTAGCACTGTCACATCAAAGAGAATCTTACTATTTATGAATATTTCGATCCATAGCTGACAAAACCTTTTTACAGATTGGTGCTAATTTTTGAGATGAATCTAACGAGCTTAATTAATCTATGTTTTGCTAAAGTGATGCTACAGTAACCGTCTTCTAATCACGAGTTAATTAACCTTATTAGATTCGTCTCGTGAATTAGTCTATGGGCCTGTAATTTATTTTATAATTAAACTTTATTTAGTACTCATAAATATTAAGATTCTTTTTGATATGACAGCTATAAAGTTTAGACCCTAGGAAACGAACACACCCTTATGCAATCTGTCTAGCAAGCAAAAGGAAATCAGCATTTAGGCGGAGCCCAGTGCACACAAATGCAGTTTCCAACTTCAATTCCATTTCAGGCAAGATAAGCTGTGAAGACAAAAAAAGGAAAAGAGACTCCACCCAACTTTTCTCTGGTTCCGTCGCTTTGAGTGGAGCACTCCCACTTCCTCGCTTGCCACGTGCACGGCCTCTTGGATTCCCCAGTTCACCAAAAGAAAAAAAAAAGGCTTGCAGTGCCAAAATTGTGCATACCATGCCAGATTTGTGGTAAAATACTAGTATGCATAGAAAGTTGGTCAGTCTTATACCGAAATCATGCATATAGTTTTATTATAATTTCATAATAATCCAGGAAATGAAAAGACAACAACCAAACGTGCACTTGCACGAGTACACGTTAGCACGATGGACAATAGCACGGGTAACAAAATCCAGCAATTGGATCAGAGGTAACAAAATCGCGTGGAAAAAATGTGCCGTCCCAATGGCTCGAGACCAAAGTCGATCGATCTGTATCTAATTAACAATGCCTACTCTTGTGTATGATGACGTAAGTAATTAAGTAGCACTACGACCTGCAGATGAGAGCTCAAAACTGATGTTACATGCTAATGATGGTTAATGTGGATGTGGTGGTAGCTAGGCTACGAGCTAGTCGCCATGGCCGTCATGTCCGGATGAAGAGGCTGACGAGGGGCGGGCAGGATGATCGGCAGCCGGCTGGGACATCCATGGCGGGCGGTTGCGTGGCGGGAGGCGGCGGCAAACGGCAGGCGTCATCGCCGGGCAGCGCTCGTGAAGATGCTGCACCATGCGGTTGTTAGGGTCGCTGTGGAAGGTAAGCACTTGGTGACACACCAGGCAGCGGTAGTCATGGCCACCGACCACCTCCGCGAACGCCGAGGTGGTGTGCAGCACCTCTCTGGACGCCGTCATGGACGCCACCACATCAAAGGTCCTGCATCAAGTGCTCGGGCGATGAGTGAATAAGTTATCACATGCATGTCCATCCTCAATTTGGGTGGGAGTACTAATTAATAACCAGTTTAACGTATATATGTTATGTAGGTAGAAATTAGGATGGAGAGCAGTTGCCTGTTGTATCTGGGGAAGTAAACGCGGATGTAGTCTCCGATATCCCTGGCCGTCTCCTCGGGCACATTCCTGCATGCAAAAAATGTCCATTTCATAAGAGATGTTAATTTGTTGACCGCAGAAATGTCCTTGTGGCTGATCGATGAGAAGGCGCAGAAGCAGAATGATTTGCCCTTACAGAAGCGGCTTGAACCCACGGATCAATGTCGCCGAGCTCATTGATGAGCTTGTCCAGATGAGGGGTTCGGCGAACGAGACGTGTGGGGGCAATTATGCTCTGGTCGAAGTACCGCTCCGCCGCCTCCCTTTTGCCGTCGGCGACAAGGTCCAGCGCGTGCTGACGGCGCGGCAGTACGATGAGTTCCGGGTGCGCACCAAGCATAAGCATGCCACCGTCACCGCCGGGAGGCAGATCATCATCCGGGTAGGCCTTGGTGGCCTTTGTGGCCCGGTGTCCAGGTACTTGGCCGTATCCAACCAGCGGTGCTCTTTCAGCATCCCTTCCAAGACGTTAGGGTCGTCCAGAACACCCAGCTGCTCCAGAAACCTGAACTTGCAATTTACCGATTGACATCCATTAATTACCAGCTGCACGCAGTTTGTTTTTAGCGATTGATCGACATTATTGGGCTTACTCCTCGCGCTCGTCGGCACCGATCATAGAAACCCAGTTATGCGCCCACGCTTCATCCCCAGGGAATACCGACCTGCAAATTAACACATGCTCACGGATCAGCAACAAGCTAGAAACAATCTGCATTTGCCTGTCTCTCCTAGTCAGTACTAGTATATCTGAATCTCCATCATCCAGTTCACCTTTGCATCTCGTGAAATGCCCAGCGTCGACGGAACGCAACACACGAAATACTAGCATTGCCATCTCGTGAAATTCAAATATGCTACGTACTCCAACAAAAACTAATTGATTAAGCAGCAGAAGTCCATCTCGTGAGATTGAACTCGTCCGACAATTACCTCAACTATATCTGCTCCAACCGATCCAGCAACTACGCTTGACTGCTTTTCCATCTAGATAGAAAACTAGAACCAGCACTCGTGCAGAATCGTGGTGACGGGGACAAAATCATCAGAAGAGAAGCGCGAACCCTCCCAAGCGCAAGGATTGAGCAGCAAGAGGCCGGCCGGGAGGGAAATGCGACTACGATCGAGGAGAGAGTCGGGACGCACCGGATGTCCGGATGTCCGCCTCGGTGATCGGCCGTCGGTTGGTGGCGGCGCCGCTTGGAGGAGCGGACGAGGAGGCCTCGCTGTCCGCCATCTCCTCTCCAACGCGGCGGCGATGCACTTCACCAGGTGGCGCCGCCGTGTCGTGTGGCCTTTGCCTTTTTCGCTCCGAAAAGAGAAAGTGAAAAAGAAGAAGGGAAACTGATTGGTTTTTTTTTAGCCCCGATCAGTTTACCACCTTCATTTGCCTTCCTTTTTGCCTCGCACCCCGCCCGGTGGGTCCCACGCCCCCATGCCTTCTTTTTTTCTTTGATGCAGATGCCTTTTTCTATCTCGAGCAATTACACTGTGCTGACCACATTTCAAAAGTAAAAAAAAAAGCACCGAAGAAATGGAATTAATTTCAACAAACATATATAAAAGGATAATTTTCTTTTCATAACGATACTTGAACATGGTAGCGATCCAAGTTCTACGGCAGGGACATACCTTTCTAGCTCCACACTACGAAACTCTCCTACTAATTACACTACTAACTTGCCAAGCAAGAAAATCCCAGTGAAGAGTTTTATTTCAATAAATGGTACGCCATGTCAGGTTTTCTCATTATGTTGTATGCTAATTACAAAGAGTGAGAAAAAAATCAGTTTCATTTAGATGAAACTAATTATATATACAATGTTTCAAAGAGTCTACATTGTTTCCAATGCTATAAAACTAAGGCTATTAATTTTACTTCATTAGCATGTGGGTCAAACAACATACAATAATTAAATGTATAGTTAGATTTAGAAACAACAATAAAAGAAATATCCATTGGAGAGGAGTATTTTATTCTAGTCTAACATGGCATGGTGGGCTTTAAAATGACAATCTAAGCAAGCAAACTCTATAGTATATCAACAACATCCAAAGATTACATTCAAATATTTAATTTGAAATAACACATTCCATTACAATGTCGATCCTTTTAATTTTCAATT
Organism: Chloris gayana; assembly: GCA_031894775.1. Classification (NCBI taxonomy): domain Eukaryota; kingdom Viridiplantae; phylum Streptophyta; class Magnoliopsida; order Poales; family Poaceae; genus Chloris; species Chloris gayana. The sequence goes on from JAUNZO010004730.1 coordinate 77,242, forward strand.
CACAGATTCCATCCTCAAATTTTTTGTAGTTATATACTATATGTGGTTACAAATATACTACCAAATAAGTTACCTTAGATAAACTACTTATTTTCATGACATACAATGGAAAAATATTATGATGGAAAAAATTTATAAGTTTTTTTAGGGGACTTTTTTTATAAAAAAATGATCAACAAATTATCAAAACCAAGAGAAAAGCTGTAAACTGAGTGTTGCACGTCTGGTTAGGTCTATTGTAGCTATCCAGCTGTGTTCGATTTTAGAACTCGGTTCTTTTTTTTTCAATAATACTTCTGCATCGACAACATGGGAAAGTGAGTTTTCTCTCTCCTTTTTTTTAAACGCGCGTCTCACAAGTCACAAAGAGAAAGCTGCCGTTTTTTCCATCGAAAACAGTCTGTTATTTTTTAGAGAAAAGGAAAAACGAAAACGCAGGAGGCGAACATTTTTTTTTTGGGAACCGCCCACCTCTCAATCTCCGCCTCCCCGAGAACGTGACGTGATGGCGATGCGGCGGCGCCCCGTCCAGGACTCGCCGGTTCTCCGCCGCCGCCGCGCCCGGCGACTGCGCTCCGCCTTCGTCAGGCTCCGCTTCGAGTACGCCCGCTTCCTCCTTGATTTCCCGTACCCAACCAAATCCTCGATCATGCAATTCCCCGTCCTCGATTTCGAATTCCTCGGCAACTGAATTGTTTTGCTTTCTCGGGGTGGGGAATCCAAGGGCGATGAAGCCGGTTGGGGTGTTCGACGCATCGCTGGTGGAGTGGATGCTGCGCTCGGGGAATCCGGACGACGCCTTTTACTACATCGAGTGCTTCCTGCAGCGCGTCCCCGTCGAGTACAGGGTCAGCAGCCCGCTGTCCTACGAGCTCATCGCTCATGTCGGCGCCTTCAAGACCCTTGCCAAGGTCGTCGCCGGTGGCAAGGAGGGTGATGCGGTCGCAGCATTGTTTGCAAACCCCAGCGAGCACATCCTCCGGAACCCAGCCTGCGTTCGCCTGCACAAGATGATCGCTCTAATGCACGCAGATCGCACCAGGTGGGTACTGTTCTAACAGGTTGGTTGGTTAATATCATCGATATGTGTAACCAGGATGTCAATTCCAATTGATTGCTAATTGCAGTTGCAGTCACTCAGACTAATAGTAATTGCCACCTCAATTGCTCTTCTTGTTCATAGGGCCTCTGAGCTTTGGGAGATTCTCAAACCTCAAGCATTGGATGCAATCATGGGCTTGGTTGATAGGTGCCCCGAGCTGCAAGGCGAGCCACGATTGCCGCGTGAAAAGACTTCACTGTGTCGCGCAGCTCCTCACGGGTTTGTCTTCAGTTTCTTCCACAACTTAATTGATTATCCAGATCACCTCTTTGGATGATCCTTAACACTACTACCCAATACCCATTGCTCTGCCTGCCTCTGTTACTTTCCAATCCATTCTTGATTTGTTACTTTCCAATAATCCATTCTTGATTTGTTCTGGCATTAATTATTTCTGTTAATTAAACAGGCTACCGCAGTGCTGTGGCCGTCGCTTGAAGACAACCAAACGTGCATTATCAGCTGCTCTTATCCATGAGTCTCACCGAAAGAGGTAAAAATCAGACAGAAAAATTCCTTGAACACCTTTAAATCTTTAACTTGTTTCAAGTTTTCTGGTATCTGTATGTACATTTCTATTTTTTTGGTGCAGACTAGGCATGATTCAGGGCAGAAAACGTTCAGGTATTTTTTTTGGAAGGACTTTTCTGATCAGTGCACAGCGAGAGTTTTTCTGATAAGTTCACAGTATTCTTAGTGTGACCATCTGCACATATCTTTAAATTCTGTAGTTGTTACTAGTTCGTTGCTGCCAAGTATGCTGACGTTTACTTTCATGTTTTCTAATATGGCAGTGCATTCTAGCGATGCATCCTCCCAATCTGCTGCAAAACACATGAAAATTGAAGAAAATGCTCCAAAGCCAAAAAATCATGAAGCTAGAGGTAAATTTAGGTTGCATTAGATCTGCAATCAATTTTAGTCATTTTCTCGATTGTCATCTGTATGCTGCTTGGCATTGAGGACGTGCTCTACTGGTGACCGATATTGCTTGTGCTAACCCCACCCTTTAATTTGGGCAGCTGCTAGTAGATTTCAGACCGCATTTTGCATTTATTTATTGTAGCACTCTTTATGATTGGCAACTGTGCATATTGGTTACTTGAAGTGTTTATGGGTAGCTGAGGAAGTTACTTACTAAAACCAATGTCATGTTGCTCCTGGAGCTAGCCTGTTGTGTCTATTTGTCTTTTTGTATATTTTTTTAGTATTTTCTTGTTGAACACTTTTGATCTTAAATAAACAAGAGGCATACCAATAATCTTATTGTGTTCATGCTTATTCAAATATTGTGTAACTTTTGGACCGTTCCTCTCTTTGAGGCCAGTAAAATTTGCTTCTTTAACATTGACACTATCTAGTACTGTTGACGATTTTTTTCTGCTCATCTGTACTTGTATATAATTTTTTAATATTGTCATAGAATTTCCTGGCAGTGCATCCAGTTATGTGGCTTTAAGTAGAAGTGAACAAATGGCTCCAAAGCTCATCAATCTTGCTGGTAAATTTAGCTCTTTCCTTGGGCTTTTCATCCTCTACCATTTCAGTTTTTATATAATGCGGTGGCAACCATGTAGGTTTCATTTGATTCAAACATGCAAAACACATAGTCTTTAGATCAGATTCTGAGAACCGAGCGAAGCTCGGTTGGCCAGCAGCGCCGACGGTGGGTCGCGCGCGTGCCCGCCCGGGTTCGATTCTCAGGAATCGCACTCGGGTGTCTCACCCGGCCAGGGATTTAGTCCCTGGAAAAAAAATCCCTCGTCCTTCCCAGGTCAAAGCATAGGTAAAGACTCGCGCCATAGCTCACACGGCCAGCTGAGTCTCTATGTATGACTCGGGAAGGGGGTTCGGGGTTTTCTCGGCCTGCGTGAGAAGGCTCTTCTCCTTAGATAATGCCGTCGGGGTGGCTTCTTTCCCCGGCAGGTCGAGTTTTTTTTAGATCAGATTCATGATATATATAAAAAAATCATTTCTTCGACATTTAGATGAGCTATTTGTTAATGTTTTACTTGCATCTGTACTACTATTTCGAAGAAATTATCTGCGGTACATCAGATTCTATGATGTGAAATATGAAAAGTAAACAAAATGCCCCGAAACCCATCAATCTTGCAGGTAAATTTTGCTCCTCCCTTGGGCTTGTCATTTTCTACTATTACAGTTTTATTATGCGGTTGTAACCATCCTGGTAGAATTTAGGATAAGAAAGAAAAAGACACAGAATATTAAGTGTTCATCAGAATTTAAAAAGTCGAGATAAAGTGACAAAACCGTGATCTTATGGGGCAGATTTGAGAACAGATGGGAATCAAGACCTTTTTTTTCAATTGTGTTCAAGAATCATGATGCATATGACTAATAAAATTAGTCATCCTTGTTTACAGGCCTTTGCTTAGCTAATGAACTAAAACTGGTCCTAGCTAACATGAATTATGAAGGTTTCTTTTGACACATGAGTGTATACCTTCGATCTGTGGCATTTAGCCTTCAAGTGGATTTGATGGCTCATATAAGTTAGTAATTTGTGGATCTGTAGATAAGAAGAGACCCTTAAGCTTTGTTGCAGGCAATTACTCTATTCTGATGTTGAAAATCAATTTGACATGTGAGAGATATTTAGGTCTGTCTCATTTGTTTTGAGACATTTGCACTAAAAATAATTTTGATGACAAGATCTGGATTCTGGATATCTGTCTTATGTTTTGTTGAATGCTATCATTGCACGCTTTATTACACTCTTCTCGTGTGTAAATCTGGTTGTTTTTCTTAATCTGTATACATGCACAGATATTTGCAGTTCATGGTTTCTTTGCTTATATGTTCCCTGCATCTATGTAATTTCGCGGCAGGGGTTCCTAGCAATGAATCCTCGAGTTCCGTGGTGTTAGATACACAAATTGAAGAAAATGCTCCATAACCCATCATTCTTGGAGGTAAGTTAGCATAACATTCTGGCAATCATCTGGGTAAATTTGAGGCTTCAGCAATGTACTATTCTTATATCCCACAACACTTGATTTCAGGTCTTGTTTGTCAGTTAAATACTTTAAATACTCCCTCCGTCCTAGAATATTTGGCATTCTAGGCTTATCTATTTTTTCCAAAATGTTTTGCATTCTCACTTCCCGAGACACCTTTCTCTCTTCCCAATACACCTCTATCTCTATCTCTTTCCTCCTCGTTTCCTGCGCACCTACTTTATTCCTTCTCTTCTTAATCTCCGTGTCCAGAGCTAGAATGCCAAACATACTGGGACGGAGGGAGTACATTTTTGTTATCTTTCAGATCTGCAGATCGTAAAGGACATTATTGTATTATTTTGTGATGTCGGTCCTGCTTCAACGCAGTAGTACAATATTTTAGTCGAAAGGTTGTTCACGTTAGTGATAGTTGGCCAACACTTAATGTTATTGTTACCTCGGGATTGCTTATCAACAGTCTCACATGGGTTAAAATTGTGCTCCAAAGAAGGTGTGCCATTTGGCCATTCGTTTGTCATGCAAATGTTCCAACTCTGTTGCTTGCATTCTAAGGCAAGCATAGATTATTATTATTATTATAAGGAGGGTATGTGTCAATCAAACACATGTACTTACTAGCTTTCATGTTATATTTAGATTTTACACCAAGCATTATTATGTAACATGTGCTGTATCATTTTATTCGCTTAGTTTGTTCATCTCTGTGTTAACAGGCAAGCCAATGGAGAATCGAAGAGAGAATGCGTGATTGCCATGAACGCCATTCCATTTTATTTCATAGTACTATTTTGAGGTGTTCTTTTTCCTTTGTGGTGAACATGGTGTGGTTTGGACTATTAGGAGGCACCGGTCATACCTGGGTGGAAATGGAAATGTAATTGTTTCTAGGACCTTGGAGATAAATATTGGGTCTTTAATGTCACAATGTAAATGATTTTGAGCTACTGTTGCGTGATTAAAGTGGAGTGCAGCGTGTAATATGTGCTAGGTAACAATGCGAATTATTGCGGAGGATTTCATTTTGAGGCGAGAGGCAAAGGGTAATGGAAAGTCATGGTAATGGTTGAAAGCTGATGCTGATTGAGATGTGAGGACACATTCAGCGTTGTTGGAGAATAATTCGCGATTTGCTGGATCAGGGCTAGATGGTGAATTTTTCGAATTAGCAAGACGACGAAACTAGAAGTTGGATTCGAACTGTAGGTGCAGAAAGGGAAAAAGAAGAAAGTTGATCTTCTCTCCAGTTGAGCATGCATGCATATGCATGGGTGGGTGAGGAGAGCCGTCGGATGTACTGCTACCTGTTTAGCTACACTCATTGAAGCTGACAGCGGGCCAGCAACGGACGGGGTCCACAATGTCAGTAGGCCAAGGTTGGGAGATGAGATGGTGTTACGGGTCTCTCCTCGATGGTCTCGCTCGCTTGTGTTGTGTCAGGCGTCAGGGCGATGCGGGGAGTAGTTGGTGTGGTGGTAGCCTGAATCTGCAGACCGACTGAGACTGACTGGTGGCCCCAAGACGTTATGGACCCAACGAACCAGTGAGCAGGGCGGTGAGGTCAGGGCCGGGCCGGGGCAGGGCAGAGCACAGCACAGCACACAGGCGACCTTGCCTTTTTCTTTTTGGTTTTGTTTGCCCTCTAAAAATTATACCCATCACATCAAAGAGAATCTTACTATTTAGTAAGTACTTTTATTAATTTAATGACAAAACCTATGTCACGACCCTCCCTCTAATTTGCGAGACGAATCTAATGATCCTAATTAATCTATGTTTTACTACGAGTGATACTACGAGTAAACATCTTCTAATAACATCATAATTACCCTCGTTGGATTCGTCTCGTGAATTAGATAGGGAGTCTGCAATTAGTTTCGAGATTAGACTTTATTTAGTACTCTAAAATGATAAAATTCTCTTTGATTTGACCCTCTAAAAATTATATACCTGGAAACGAACACACCCAGAGGAGGAAGGGGGCAGAGATCCATTCTGAAGAGAAGAGGCAAGCAGAAGATACGATCGAGTTGGCAAGCAGAAGAAAAGATCGAGCATGGATTCTGGTTCTTCGTCGTCCTCGTCTAGCTCAAGGTACATGTGTTTGCGAATTCCATCTTGTGCAGTGCGTCCAAACCCCTACACTACTGGTACTGTAGTAGCATATCGTCCCGGCCGGAGACGGTGATGTGATGTTTTCAATGAATCTTTCTTTGATGTATTTGTCCCTGCAGGCTGCAGCGGCTTGGCAGTATCTCCTCGTTGTGATTAATCGCTCCCTCTCTTGTTATGCAGGGCGCTTGTGCCGGTAGCAGCAGCAGCAGCAGATGTGGACCTGTTCATCAACCAGAACGAGAACCAGGGTGATGGCGTCCAACAAGTCGAGTAAGTATTGCCCCTGCGCTTTTGGATGGGCTTTGCTCATCCCTTGTCGGTCTAACCCAATATGGGAGGAAGATGGAAAGCGTTAAAATCCAACCTTTTTCGCTCGATGCTGTTCGGTTGAACCTGGCCATGTATACCGCAGTGCGCCGATCCCAGGAGGAGCAGGAGTCGCCGTTCTTGAGGACCAGCTGCTACACCAGGATGAGGACGTCCAGCAGCAGCAATACCAGTGAGTCCAAAGATATTTTCCTAATTTGTCCGTCCTTGCTCCTCCTCATGGAGGTGGAAGATCCGTGGTTAACATTGTCTCTTTATTTTTGATGATTCATGATGAATCTGTTCCCGTCCCACCTTCTTGTGATGGTTGAATTGTTCTGTTGCAGTGCGCCCGTCCCGGGAGGAGCACCAATGGACCAGTTTCTCAACCAAGACGTGCACCAGTGAGTAAAGTTCCTTCTTTCCTGTTGTTCTGCCTTTGGGAGATGTGCACAAACACGTCGTGGTTGAAGTTAAACCTGCCCATGCATGTTACTCCCTCTGTCCCTTAATATTTGACGTTCTACCCAATTTCATCAAAACCAAGGCATCCTGACAAGCCTACCGTCCTTCTTCCCTTCTCTCTTCTTTTACTCAGCTGCAGCAACGATGTGCTCCCATGTGCGTAGGCCCCGCAGCACAGAGTGCTACTTCGGTCCAATGAGAGGCTTTTGCTACTTTCTTTATTCATTTGGAGGTAGGACAGAGAGACAACAATGCAGAGAACAGAGGGAAACAAACAAGACAGCGGAACGCAGAGAGCATCGGAGATCGAGAACGTCAAATAAATTGAGATTTTGAGATGAGGATAGGACGTCAAATAATTAGGGACGGAGGGAGTATGCCGCAGGGCACAGATCCACGGAGCAGCAGCAGATCTTGCCGGTAATCTTGAGGCTATAGAGGACCAACTGCTGAATCAGGACGATGAGGACGTCCTGGAGGACCAGTGAGTCTCCTGTCTGTACACTGCTTTGTCTCCTGTTCTTGTGTCTTGAAAAGAGCGACATTGCAGGTTCACTGCCGAGGAAATTGAGGCGTATGTCGCCACTCTCCAAGCCGAGATCACCCTGTACGTCCCTTGGACTTGTTGGAATACCCATGATCCTAGTTAATTCCATTTTCTCATGCTCATATGAGCTCATCCATGCATGGAGCAATTCCAAAAACTGCTTGTCCATTATTGACCAATCATATTGTGCAGAGTCCATTACTTAATTTGTTTGTGAATTTCACCTCCACACTGTAATTCTAATACCACCTTCTGTATGTCACATTAGTGTGGAAGACATGAACAACGTGAGGATCGGCCGCTTTGTCCTCAGAGTGCTAAACGATCTGCTTAACACTGGAAGGTGGCCGGATCTGATTGGGTACCTGGAGAGGTGTGTGACCAACCACGCACAGCAATCGGTGGTGGTAGCTCCTGCTGGTGCATCGACTGCAGCAATTGTGAGGATCCATAGGGAGCTGTTTTTGTACCTTCATCGTCAGTTCGTGTGGGAGCTGCTACAGAATGGTAACAGGCAGGCTGCACGCCAGCATTACGACCAGCACGTCAGGCCACTGGCCCAAACTGTTCCCGCTGCCAGTAGACTGGGACAACTCTTCAGCGACCTACGGGCTAGCATCACTCACGACTTGCATCGTCCTGCGTAAGTTCTTTTCCTCACTGTCGATGGGAATTACCGCTTCATCTAAGCTGATCCATCCGTGATATTTTTCCTCACGTATATGTTTGCTTTTAGGGACATCAACATCGCAGCTCAAACGACACGCACTCAAGTCAGAGACTACATTTTCCTCTATTTCCCTGCGTTCAGGTATATATTTTCAAGGCATGCTATGATTTGATCAGAAAACTAGTAGATATTATAGTATGTTTTATACTGATTGCATCGTTCTACTAGTTAGCTTTAGCTTAAGAAATTGTTGATCCATGAGTACTTTCCAATTCAACAGCATAATCACTTGTGCCTCATTATTATTGATAGTTGAGATGAAATTGCAATGCAGGCCCATGCGTGATGACGAACACAGCCCTTTGTGGGTGTTCGGGGAGCGAATTGTCGGTGAAAATGGCGCCGCGGGGTTCAGGTGCTACTCGTGTCATCGGGTCTACAACAATGTAAGACCCTACCGATTGAGCCTCCACTTGATAGGCGGAGACGAGCATCAGGCACCATGCTATGCACGCTGCAGCGATTGGCTGCCATACCTCACGGTTACCAGCAGCGGGCGCACGAGGCAGCACAACTGGTCTAAGAAGCTGAAGCTGCAGGTCAGGGAGCCCAAGACGCTGATGCAGCGCAACAAGCCCCGTTGCATCCCCAAGAGTAATTGGGAGCCCGACGTCGTTTTGTGCTTGACTAGTTTAAGTAGATACTAGTGCCTTCCTGTTTGAATTCCTTTTAAGTTAATTGGCTTTACGCCTCAAGGTCTATCGTTCGCAGTTGACTCATCAACAATCAGTAGCTAGATTGTTGCTGCCTTTATTGGTAAAATTCTGCTGAATTTCCGCATTTGCCGAGTATCGGACCAAAGATGATGCATGATTTGCTTGTGTACGTCAGCGTGGCAGCTTGCATATCAAACGTTTTTGTCCGTCAGGAAATTCTTCTTTGTGACAAGTTACAGTACTGGTTTGTTCTTGTGACAAGTCACAGTAATTTCTGGAGAAACATCGACTAAAAAAATTCTGGAGAAATATAAGTGGTATTACAAAATTTGACATATTGTCTGTTGTATTTCCAACATTTTTTTAGATAATGGAATAAAATTCCAGCCTCTACACCCTTGTGAGAGTGTACACAACCGTTTGATACAACCATCGGAGCTCTCAGGCTCAACTTCTCCTAATGAGAAAGTTCCACAAAGACAAAAATTCTAAATGAGCAAAACAACAGAATGAATGGAGACTACGTCTCAATTCTACTTCTGAAATTCCATCCAAACTTCGTAAATACTTCCATGATCACTGTTTCAAGAAGTCTGCAACCATTTTTGAGCTTGACTTGAGCTTCCTCCTCCTTATACAACGACGACCATGTTCGGATCCAATAGGTTGTCCTGAAAATAACCGGCAAAAAAGTATTAGATGTTTTACTATTGAATACCATATCATTTCTATTCAACCAAATTGCCCAACATAGAGCGGTAGCACCTAATAAAATTTGGTTTCTAAGCTTAGGATGAACACCTTGTAGCCATGACCCAAACATATCCGAAATGCTCAAAGGAGGTTGAATTCCAAATGTGATAAAAATGGTATTCCAAAGAAAACTAGCGAAATGGCAATCGAAAAAAGGTGTTGTATTGTTTCAAGTGAGCTACAACAACAACACTTGAGACTACCATGCCAATTCCTTCTTGCGAGATTATCCTTGGTCAAGGTTACCCCTTTATGAAGATACCACAAAAAAATTTTAATTTTCAGCGGTACTTTAATTTTCCAAATTGGGCACTTTGTTGGTATGACTCCTTTTCGGATTAAGGATAGATACATAGAGCGCACTGAAAAAACACCGCTACTATGCCAACTCCAAACAAACTTATCTTCTCCATCCGAAATGTTGGTCATAATAATCTTGGCCACTAACTGATTCCATGCTCTCAAGTTTTCATCTACCAATGCTCTCCGAAAAGAGATATTAAGTGGTACTGCACTCAAGACATGTGCAACAGTGACATTCTTCTTTCTAGTGATATGATATAGTGACGGATAAACCATACTAAGAGGTCTAGTGCCAATCCAAGTGTCCTCCCAAAATCTAGTTTGAGTGCCACTATGAACACGAAAAGATCCTCCCGACAAAAATTGTTCTTTTACTTTCATTAGTCCAGCCCAAAAATGTGAGTCTCCCGGCTTTTTCTTTACTTGAGTTAAAGTCTTATTGGACAAATATTTCCGTCTTAGCAGATTTTGCCAAACCCCTTCTTCATTAATAAGTTTGAAAAGCCATTTACTTAAAAGACATGTATTTTGAGTTTCAAGATCTTGAATTCCTAGCCCACCAAAATCTTTTGGTGTACATAGAACACTCCACTTAGAGAGTCTATATTTTTTCTTATGACCGTCACCTTGCCAAAAAAACCTCGATCGATAATAATCCAATTTTTGAAGGACCCCTTTAGGTACTTCAAAAAAGAGAGCATAAACATTGCCAAGCTAGTCAAAACTGAATTAATCAAGACTAGCCTACCACCGGTTGAGAGTAGCTTTCCTTTCCAACTACTAAGCTTTTTCTGAAATTTTTCTTCTATCACAACCCAATCCTTATTGTTAAGTCTCCGGTGATGCATAGAGATACCTAAGTATTTAAATGGGAATACCCCAGTATTGCAACCAAAAAGTTGTGCATAGACTTCCTCGATATCCTTGGCCCTACCATAACAAAAAATCTCGCTTTTATGGAAATTGATTTTAAGACCGGATAGTTGCTCAAAGGTACTTAACACTAGTTTAAGATTCTTTGCTTTGGCTATATCATGTTCCATGAAAAGTATGGTGTCATCCGCATATTGGAGAATGGAGAGACCCTCGTCCACTAGATGTGGGATAACCCCACTAAACTCACCATTGCACTTGGCACGTTCAATAAGAATTGCCAACATATCAGCAACGATGTTGAAAAGAATAGGTGATAAAGGATCCCCTTGTCGGAGTCCTTTCTTAGGTTGAAAGTAGTGGCCAATATCATCATTAACTTTGATACCCACACTACCACCCCTAACTATTTGGTCAATCCATGCACACCATTTAGGAGAGAAGCCTTTCATCCTCAACGATTGTTGAAGGAAAGACCAACTAACCTTATCATACGCTTTTTCAAAATCCAACTTAAGGATTACACCATTCAACTTTTTTCGATGCATCTCATGAATGGTTTCATGTAAGATTATCACCCCCTCCATGATATTCCTTCCAGCCATGAATGCAGTTTGAGAAGGTCTAATTACCTTCCGGGCTACTAGAGCCACTCTATTTGCTATGACTTTTGTGAACATTTTAAAACTCACGTTAAGAAGACAAATAGGTCTAAATTGTTGAATTTGTTTTGCTTCCTTTTGTTTTGGTAATAGGGTGATAATACCAAAGTTTAGGCTAAAAAGAGGAAGGTCGCCATTATGAAACTCGTTAAAGAGAGCCATTAGGTCCCCTTTGATGAGCTCCCAGAAGACTTGATAAAATTCAGCTGGAAAACCATCGAGGCCCCGGTGCTTTGTTGTGTTCCATTTGGAATATCGCTCTTTTTACCTCGTCCTCTGTGAAAGTGGTAGTTAGCACGTCATTTTCAGCCTCGAAAACTTGAGGAATATCCTCTCTAACCGATTCAATCATGCTGAAATGGTTATTTTTTGAGGCTCCAAAAGGCCCTTATAGTAGTTGGTGATATAGCTTTTAAGCTTATCATCCCCTTCTATGGTACCTTCTTCTTGCTCTAACTTGAAAATGCGTGTTTTCCTATGTTTTCCATTTGCCACTAGATGGAAGTACTTGGTATTACAATCACCATGTAACAACTTAGATGTTTTGGCTCTTTGATACCATTTAAGTTCTTCCTCTCTAAGCATTTGCGCTAGGCGTTCTTTAAGACAATGTTTTAAATCAAGCTCTTCAAGATCTTGAATAGCTGAGACTCAGCTTTCTTATCTAATTCGTCTGTCTTTTTAATAATTTTGGCCTTTTCTTTCTTATATGAGCCACTTGTATTTTTTGCCCAACCTCTAAGATGTTGTCTAAGCCTCTGTAATTTGGCTTGCCATCTTTTGATTGGAGTTCCACCTTTGTTTTCCTTGCGCTGGACCTCGGCAACCATATCCGAGAAACCGTCACGCAACAACCAACCAAGTTCAAATTTGAACAATGGTTGCTTGTCACAATGAGTACCACTACCAGAATTCAAGAGTAGCGGGGTGTGGTCCGAAATATCCCTATTCAAAGCTTGAACAAGTGGAAAGGGGAAATTTTGACTCCCACTCGGTGCTTACAAGAATTCTGTCAAGTTTCTCAAAGGTTGGGTTCTCTCTCGAATTAGCCCAGGTGAATTTACGATTAGATAGTTCCAATTCCTTCATGTCCAATCCATCTATGACGGCATTGAACAAAAAGGGCCATCTATCATTGTATCTATCGTTATTCTTCTCCTGCGGGCTTCTAATGATATTAAAATCCCCGCCAACGAGAACCGGTAAAGTTTCCTTTGAGACCGTTTGGACCAATTCAGCAAGAAAGGCTTGTTTGAATTCATCTTGAGCAGCCCCATAGACTGCTATTAGAACCCACTTAAAACCATCCGCTTTGTCCCTAAGGTGGAACTTAACATAGAAATCTCCTTCATCAATACTTCCAATATCAAAGACTTCTAAGTTTATTCCTAGAAGAATACCCCCGGACCTACCGTGAGGCTCGGTCCAGATGCCATAAGAAATCTCGACCCCCACAAATATTATTCAAATTAGTTTGAGAAAATGTTTTTTTGCCTGTTTCCAAGAGAGCGATAAAGTCTAGCTTATATTCTCTCGAGGCATCTGAAAGAAATCTAAATTTAGCCAAGTCACTAAGACCTCTGCTGTTCCAAAAGATTCCTTTCATTGAGAAACATTATTATTCTTGTTAACTATCTTGATTTTAGCTAATCTTTTCTTTTTAAAAGAAGATTTTGCCTTATTCTTTTTGAAGACAGTTTGAAAATCACAACTTACGTGATCACTGTCATCATCGAAAACCTCCTCCATCAAATCACCACATAAGTGCCCAAGAGTGAGGTTATCGATGTCAAAATCCTCTTCTTCATCTGAACTTTCTGCTATAACATCGATGTCATCTACTTTTCTAGAAAGTCTAGATGAGAATCTATGAAAATCAATAGATTTCAGGGATGTAACAGACTCTGTAACTTCATTATTATTTTTCCCAAGAGTTACTCCTAAGTTACTAACTTTAGAAGAAACTAAAAGATTAGGAAAAGAAGAAAAGGACAGATCTGAATAGTTACCTTCACTTGCGTCCAGATTTTTCCAAGCAGCTCTCTTTTTGCTTTGTCGAGAGCATGTTCATCCAGCGAGCCAGCGAGCCTCGGACTTGAACGGGTTGGTGTGGACGTAGCTTCACTTATAGCAGCTGCCGCATGCACAGCTGCTGCTACAGGCTCATGCATGCCCACTCCTCCATCAGCGTTCTTTTCCTTGTGCTGTCCAGGTGTGTTGCGCACCCGCTCAGCATACGTTATCACAGGCGCAGGTTTCCCCATGGCTGAGTGCTGAACACACATGTCGTTTGCCGCTGCCGTCGCACCCGTCCCTGGACTGACGCATGTCACTCCTGCCTCAACCATCGCACCTACGACAGGAGCAACACAACCCGCACCTGCCACTGCCTTCGCACCTGACACGGGAATCACTGCAAGAAATGGTGCTTTACATGACACTTGTTTTGGTCATAGATACTCGAAAATTCGTCATAGTTAACTTGCTATGACCATCAAAAAATCCGTCATGTATCTCACGTCATAGATTTGCTGGACCTAACAAAAAGGTCATGGATTGAGAAGTGTGATCGTCATGGAATGTATGGTCAACAATAACAGTCAAAGTCTATTATGATGAATTGAAACGTCATGGAAGTGTGTTACATGTCAGCATTTGCCATGTCATTTAGTCATGATGAATTTGACATGGCAGCACCTTGCCACGTCAGCCTAGCCTGCTCTGGCCCATTTTAGAGGCCCATTTTTCTTCATGGTGTTTGGCTACTAAGCCCATTCTTTTTTTTCTAATTAAGCCCATACTACTAGGCCAGCCCACGTGCAAATTGTCCCATACTAGTGGGCTAGCCCATGTGCACTGACGATTTGGACCGAATTCAAATTTAAATTCAAAATTTTGAATTCAAAATTTTGAATTCACATTTTGGAATTCGAATTCAAAATTTCAAACTGACAGCACATATAAAACGTCACTGATTGTCACATCTTATCATCACAAATATAATGAAACAACATAATTTAAATTTTGCTAGAAATATTCAAATCCAAATTTAAATGGACACCATGCCCACTTAACCACAAGTACAGTCATAGCTGATCTAAAGAGCAGGTCACAGATCATTACATTTAACAAAAGCATTGAAAGTAGCTGCAGCACCACCTTCCAAAGGTTCAGGCATCACTTGCCAAAGGTTCACATACCAATTCACAAAAGTTCAAACACCACTTGCATAAGTTCATGGACCAATCTAAGTCAAGTAACCCAAAAGCACCACTTGCCAAAATGCATCGACCCTAGAAGCAGCCTTGGCACTGCAGCTGGTAAGCCAAACACAACTTTAACTTTTTGTCGGACATGCGGGAAGCATGGAAAGCAAGCCCTTAATCAGTGCATCTGTCTCAGCTTGCCTTTTCTTCGTCTCTTCATCCTGGATTGCCCTTGCAGCTTCTGCTTCCTCAAATTTCTTCATCATCTCATCCATCTGCACTTGTTGAGTCTTCATAGTCTCTCTAAGATCATTGTTTATCTGCTTCTCTGCCACCAATTCAGCTTCTAGCTCACGCTGAATGTCAGCATTGTCCTCACTAGCAGATGACCTTTTCATCCCCACATTTGTCGGAAAGTTGTTCTTCTTTGTCTTGTGACTGAGAACCTCAAAGACAGCATCAGCGACATCCTTTGGTTCCTCACCATCATCTACAGCAGCATTTATCTTGTCCTCAATTTCAACCTAGGAATGGATGGGATAGATAGGTAAATGATCATGACATACATGGAACTAAGGTATCATTTGATTGTGCACTAAATTTGACTTTACTTACAATAGCAGATTGAACTGTAGGAGTGAACCCTTTCTTCTTGCTGTAGTGTAAGTCCTTAAATATATCCAGTGCATTTGGTGGTTCATTTTGATACTTATTGTTTTCCTGCCAATGAATTGAAAACAAGCACAATTTGAAAACTGATGTTGAATATTTTTATTTGCAACTTAGATAACAAGTAGTAAATAAACTACAGTACAGTACAGGGCATGTAAATGGCACCCACAGAAATTCATTGATTTAGTACAGTACATGTATTTGGCACCCATAGAAATTTTCTTATTAATTCTAAAAAGTACAGGTACAAGGAATGTATATGTCTGAATATATAACAGCAAAAAAGTCAGTCTCACGATTCATGTCACTATTTCGCCTTTAAAATAATTCAAAGCACTAGGAAGTCATGCTATTTTGCTCAGGACAAACTAAACAAAAAACATGTATCAGTTAGCCCGCAAGATAAAACAAAACACATGGTAGCCTTGAAAAATTGGTGCAGCCAGGATACAGCTCACGTCGAGCCTCTTCAATCAAATTTTTGAAACGTGATGCAGCATTATTGGATAAGTTTCCATCTCCACGCCCATCATCATTTACATGTTCAGAGCCGACAAGGTCACTTAACATCCCATCCAATCCATCATCACGTACCGGTTCCTCCAAATAATTAGCATTTTCATCTTCTTGTACTGGTTCCTCCAAAACATGAACATTGCTGTCCTCTCCATGATTTATCCACCTTGTATATGTACTGGACATGCCATTAAGCAGTAGGTGCCTCTGCACATCATTTTGGTGCAGGTAGTTATGGTTTAAACAAACAGCACATGGGCACAAAATTTGTTCAGCATCATTAAACCTCTCTCTGATAAAGTTCATGAAAGAATTCACACCATCAATATATTGAGGCGTAAATAGCACACCATGCACCCAACGTCTATCCATCTGCAACAAAATTTGAAACATGGACTATCAAACTACAACACTGAATTAAATTGCATTGTCTGTATGTGACTATGCATGAATATTCAAGAGCCCACATAATAATCTCCTTTTGCCCATAGCTTAGTATGAATGCTGCTAGCTACATCATGAATATTGTAAAGAATAGATTTCTTGATCTGAGTAAAATTTATTCTTTTGCCTAATATATGCTTGAACTGTACACGAGCTAAACAAGCATTATCGTAGCCTCTGAACTGCATTGAAGTAGACATTATTTACAGGACTTGAACTGTAGTGCCAGTGCAATATCTGATCTTTCATATTGAATAGAACATCCAATAGTGGTGCTAAATTGCATATATGACTATAGTTAACTGACTGCAGTTCAGGTTTAGTTAACTGAATCTATCTACCTTTCAATGAAAAATCTAAAAAAATTAATATTACCTCGATAAAATCTTTGACACATTATGTAATTTCATCTACAGATTTCTCTATCAACCAGATTACACTTTAGCAATACTACTAGAAAATATATATTCGAAGGATTGTCTATGAAATACAGAATGTTCAGATCCTGATGTTTAACAAACCACCTTGCTAAGGACCAAACAGCCGAGCAGGGAAGGGCAGATCCAATCATCTAAGTGCTTACCGCATGAGCAGCTTCTTGGCCGGAGGGGCGTGGCCGGTGGAAGGAGGCGTCAGGCGAGCGACGGGTGGCAGCAGGCGCCGAGCCGCCCACACGGGGATGGGAGCAGTCGGAGGCCTCGATGCGGGAAGGGGATGGGAGCAGCCGGAGCCCGGGTGCCCAGCCGCAAGCCGCACAAATCGGATGAGGGATTGGCGTTGTCGGTTGCCGGCGACGGGAGCGGCGGCGGACTCTCGCTCACGTGTTCTGGCGGAGGCGCGGAGCTGCGAGCCAAATCATGAGCGGCAGGAGCGCGTCCTTGGACCTGGGCCGCGACTAAAGATTGGGCCCAGATCTGCCTCTTTAATAGAACAAATAAAATGGTAAGACAATTCTAAACAACACCTGAGTGGTAGTGCGGTGGTAAGTCCTTTTCTACTCATTGGAAAGGTCCATGGTTCGATTCCTAGGTGGTGCACTGCTTACGTTTTATCTAATTTTAGCCATACTGATGGGTGTGACATATGGGTCCCATGTTTCTTATTTTTTAATATTATATTTGTCCACGTAGGAGCCACGTGGACGTCCACATCAATGCCACGTTGGACGCTTGATCTATGACCAAATTGAGGTGTCTGTCATAGATTTACAAATGAAGTTGCTATACTGCTCTATGACGAATTAGCTGTCACAGTTTGTATCACCCTTGCAATGATAATATAGTTCCGTGATGATTTTTTAGAACGTCATAAAAAAACATAAAAAAAAACATCATGTAAAGCACCATTTCTTGTAGTGAATCATTTCTTGTAGTGAATGGTGCGTGCCTCGCCTGCTAGAAGTGCCACACCAGGCCCTGCAGGGGCACACACCATGCCTGCAATCCCATCCTCTGACTCAACATCCTCTACCACCCCTTCTTCGAAATCATCTTCACTTTCAGCTAAAACTTTGTCACAACATTCTTTGACTAAATTGTCAAAGGCCAGATCAAGAATCTCATTTGCCATAGAGTCTAATTTGGTGTCTAAATTTGGGTCGAGTGTCTTTCGCACCCCAGATGGCATCACACCAGTACTAGTACCTTCATTATTCTTCATAGACTCATCCTTGCTCCTAGATCGCTTGGGATCTCTAGCTAAACCTTGGTCATCAAAAGAAGCATCTTCCTCCATGTCCTCGTTTCCCTTGTCATCCCTGTCTAGAAAACTCCATTCCACCTCATCCCCATGTTCATCCAAGCCAAGCTTCTCAATTTCGAATTTTAATTCAAAGTAGTGGTCTCCAATAACCACATCAAGTGTAGGTGGAAGCAACTTGGGCTCTAAAACTGCCACACAAACTCTCCCAAAATTATTCTTCCGGGTGGTCTTCATGTCCACCATTTGGGTGGAACCGAGTATTGTACCAATAGCCCACAAATTAAGGTACTCTCGAAGTTTTTTGCGAATTCCGGTTATACGAACCCATACTTTTGGCAACAAAAAACCTTCATCTTTCTCATGCCACTCCTTAAATACCAAGTGGATCCCGGTGAGAACACCATTCTCCTTGACATCCATCCTTCCATAGGCGATAGATCTTTCTAACTCCTTCTTAGAAGGGAAGGTGACAACAAAGGAGCCGTCCTCCTGCATCTCCGGCTCCCACTTCCATCTTTCTGGGACAACTTTTTGTAGCTGCAAAATGAGTTGATCAGTTGTAAAGCTGCCCCCTACCACCTTAACCAGAGCAGTTTTGGTGTCTTTCTTTCTAGATAGAGGTGGATGTGGAATGTGGTAAAAACCAAGTCCCTCAACAGCATACCCAACAGCATGTGCCACCGGTTTAGGCATCTTGAGAATGGGGCATCGATGATTAACATGAACATTGTGAGCATCACAAATATCACAGTAGATCTCATTGTTACAATCCGCAGCCATATGCCCCTTCACTGAGCAACGGCCACAAGTCTTAGACTTCCCCCAATTTTTGTATCCTCCGGATCACCATCCTCCATCCCAGCTAGCCCTGGATCAACGTTTGACAAAGTAGGATCCGCTCGGCTATTGCCTGCTACGCTAGATGGATTTGTCGCACTCGCTGGAGCAGGTTTGGCAGCTGCGGAAGATGCAGCTCCCGGCCGAGCCGTCTGAGTTGATGGCATCATGAGAATCACTTGGGACGTGTAGCAATGGTCTTCTGCAAGAGCAGATTGCTGCTAAATCCGATATTTTGCTAATCGCTACCGAACCGGACGGATGGAATGAGGTGTTCTCATTTCCTTTTGTCGCAAAAAAAAAAAAGGTGTTCTCATTTCCTTTTGTCGAAAAAAAAAAGGTGTTCTCATTTCCTTCGTAAAAGAAAAAAAACAGAAGTTGTGGACCCACCAAATCGGGGGAGGGGAAGGGGAAGGTGGGGCCCCCACTGATCTTTTTGGTACTAGTATAAATAATCAAGGAGTTACCAGAAGGAGGAGCCAGCCCACAATAATTGTGAAATCCCCCACCCAATTCCACAGCCAGAGCAAGCATCGCCGGCGAGCCATGGGTTTACTGATGGGTGACACCTCCGGCGACTACGTCTTCTTCCCGGAGAAGCTCTGCGCCCGCCGCATCCTCTGCTTCCTCAAACGCCGCCACCTTGAGGACGCCGCCCACCAGTAACTATCTTCGATCCTCTTCATACTTTCCATCCGATTCTTCATCGATTCTCAATGATTAATGGTGTAGTGCGATGATGCGCTGCAGGCTGGAGCGGGAGACGGCGGTGTTCTTCGACATGTCGCACCTCCGGTGGCTCGCCACCACCGCCCGCTGGGACGACCTCGCCGCCTACGTCGACCCCTTCCTGCCCTCGCCCAATTCCTGTCAGGCGATCGCCTTCTTGCACTGCATCCACATCTATCGCGTGCTCGGCAAGATCGCTGACGGCGGCAAGCGCGTGGACGACATCGACAGGCTCTACCCACGCCTCGACGCCGCCGCTGCCAAGGCCAATCCCCACGACGCCGCTTTGCACGCCTTCTTCCACGACGTACGGGAACGCCCGCCCAGGTACCTTCCCTCCATTTCTCTGCCTGCCATCCCCATTCTTCATGGCTGGTCCCTGTCACCGTGTCTGCCACTAAGTATTAACCAATCAACTAATTAATCCCACTATCCCAATCCTCTGCTCTTTCATTCTTCTCTGCTGTAAATGGGTGGTTTCAAGTCACCATGCCGGCCACTAAATGTCAAGCAATCATCTAATGCTATGCTCTTTCATTCTCTGCTGTAAAATGATGCATCTTTTCTCATCCTTCTGGATGAAAAGGCGAAGCTATACATACTGACGCACCACACGCCAACAAATGTCCTGCACAAATGCACATCAAACCATGAGAAAGTAGCAGATGCATAGGCCTTCACGGTAGTCATGGTCGCTTAATCATTGCTGATTTAGTTGACCCGATGGATGTGTTTCTGAATAGATATTACTCAAGATGTATCAACATCTACAGCTTATCAAACCTGATGAATGTGATGCTGCAAATTTCATTTTGTTTCTGTTGAAGTATAGTCGCTGTAAAATGATGCATCTTTTTTTTTCTCATCCTCCTGCATGAAAAAGGCATAATATTTCATTCAAGCAAACCAAATGTCCTGCAGAAATGCACAACAAATTATGAGAAAGTAGCAGATTTATTACATTTCAGTCACACGGTATATTATGTGGTCATGTTCACTTAATTACTACTGATTTAGCTGACACAATTGATGTTTGCCTGCATAGATATTTACTTCATATGTTTAACAACTACAACATTAGCAAACCTGATGACTGTGATTCTGCAAATTTCATTTTCTTGCTGTTGATATATAGTTGCTCCATGCTGACAAAATAAGTACAACGTGAACCATCTTCAGGTTCTGTAAAAATAATTAAGAATCATGTTTTAGGTATTATAGAGAAAAAATGAAACCATCACTGTACCACTTTGTTGCATAACTAGTCCACCTGGAAGTTTCTGAATTTGAAACCTTATAATCTTGGTATGCTAAATGTGCATATACTGTACAATTATATTAGATGCAACTGTGCCCTGACCTGCTGAGTTTCTAACCTAGTTGATAGCCCTGCATTCATATAGAAAAGAATGGCGTATACACATAATGTTGTGCAATGTGTATCACCCAGCATTAACAGTTTCAAGCCCTTTCGCTATGTTCCCAATGTGGAACTGTTACTGGTCCTAACTGATCAAATTCTTCTCTTGCAGGGATGTGGAAACTTGGATGAAGATTTGGGCAGCAGCTGCAGAAAGGCTGAAGGATTTGGCCCTTAAGTGCCCCGAGCTCAAAGGGAAGCTGCACTTGCAAGTGCCAAAATACGCCCTAAAGCGTTGTCAGATTAACCTCTCCGGGTAAGTTCTAAGTTCTTGTCTCGCTATACTGTTAGCATGCTTTTCATTCTGCGGTATCTGCTGGAGATAACGTCCTGTCTATGTTTACATTATGCTTAACAGCGTTCGGTCAGTTCCAAGGACTTATAAGGGGAAAGGCAACAAACCAAATGCGTGTGATATCAGTTGTTTCTATGAACAAAAGAGGTATTTAATGCATGGTTTGTTCTTTCTTCTCCTGCCTGTTGAAATTTACTTGAATTCATTGCCTTCTGCAGGCAGGAGATAAATAAAAGACTTTCAGGTTTGCCTTTCCCTTATGTTAGCTTCTGAACTGATTGCATGTTAATTACTATATTTTGTATTTAGATTCTGTGAATGAGTAGTTAATGATTCCCTCGATCATGTTGAGATAACAATCGTCTTTAACCATAGGATTTCCCAGTAACGGAACCTCTTATTCTATGATATCAGACATACAAACTGGACCATCTCTTCCAGAAGGTAAGATGATGTAGCCCCTTTTTTTTGCTATTTGTCACAGTTTCTTTTTTTGATGAACTAAATGCTAGCGGTATTTTCTGTTACTAATTCAGTTTTGGCGTCAAATAAGCTGCTAATTGTTTTGTTAGATTTAATAGATTAGCACACATATTGCAACATTTTGTAACATTATAAAACATTGTCTTCATGCATATTTGGAAATGACACTTTTCTCATCACAGGATGTTTAACCTATATCATAACTTTATTTTATTTAGCACATCTTAAATATTTAAGATATTTTGAGTCACTTGAACTGTGTTTGAATGAAGATTAAGTGGACAAGCATACAGTACATATATCTTTCCACCTTTTTTTTGTTTATTTGAAGCTTGCTTAGGGGAGCTGATTGCTGGGCTGAAATTTATTTTTTTGCATTTTCCTACTTATATTGGACTCTCTTAAGACATTTGCAAGCTTTGCTCCTGTCCTGGCTTATTTTGTAGTAAGTATTTAGCAGTAGTTTTCACAAAATTCACCGTTGCAAAATGTAAATCCAATGTCTACACTCTCTTATAACTTTGTAAGTAAAAGTTTGCCTTTCTAATAGTAAATTTAAATATTACTCTGTTTCTGTTTTGAACCCTAGGAATTTCCATTAACGGAACCTCTCTCTCTACGATATTAGACATGCAAATTGAACTATCAGACATGCAAATTGAACTAGCAGTTCCAGAAGGTAAGATGATGCCACTGTTTTTGCTATTTATCATTGTTTCAGTTTCTCCATCAAATAAAGTGATAGTGACGTTATTTGCTACTGAATGAGTTTCTGGACCAAATACGGTGCCAAGTGTTTTCTTAGGTTTGAACACATGCTGCACGTTCTTTTTCTTTTGGTGGTAAACTTATAAAAAAGTATGTCTGAATGGAAAGTTAACCGGCAACAGAAGTTTCGCATGATTATGTTCAAGTAAGGCAACTCTACGTTTACTGACAGGATGTGAGTAATTTTAATATCATCTATATGTGGTTTCTATAAAATTTATGTCTATTAAGATGATTCATTGCTAGGTGCAAGATAGTTGCCTTTGCCTTTTAATCATCGATATCCACCAGTCCCTGAATGTAACTTGAGAGTGACACAAATGCAGTACATAATCTTACCACTTGATGCTTATTTATTTTTTCGTGACGTACATTAGAATCTCATAAGATATTTGGAAAGTAATTAAACTGTGTTTGACTGGAGGTAATTAGGCAGACATATAGTGCTTACTGCTTAGTCGGACTATTGTTTTGCGTAAGACAGTTGTAAGCTTTGCTCCAGTCCTGGCTAATTTTGTAAGAACTTAGTTTTCACAAAATTTACCATTGCCAAATTTAAAATGTCCACAGTTCACTATGCCTAGTGAAGATGTAGTCTTCACTAGGCATCATTATTATCACTTTGAAAGTAACAATTTGGTTTTCTAGTAGTAAACTAAAATATTACCCTCTCGGTATTTTGAACAAGGTTTATGTTATCTGTGCAATCTTACTTACCTGACCTGTAAGAAAATTTGTGCCTATGGAGCAGTGTCATTCTAACTTGATACATTCCGAAAATGTTTTGTTCAGAAAAAATGGGGAGCAGTCTGGGTATTAAGATTTGACGCGATGATGATGAATAAAATAATTCAGGTTCCTTATTAAATCGGATTTGGCTGAAACATGGATATATCTCCCAAAAGATGCATACAGATCACCATATCTGAATGTGAAATACAGCTTTTTTTAATGTTACATATTGAGGTTAGACACAATGCATCATTATAATTAGTAAAAGTTAGAGCTTAGGATTCAGCCAACTTATCCACTTAGGATTTTTTGTTTGGTGTTTGGAGTTGTGGGCAAAAAGATGTGTCAAGAGGTGTTTATTCAGAGATAATATGGATATTTTTGCAGTTCTACTAGACAAATTAGAATGGTTACTTTCGGTTACAAGAATAGAACTGTGTTCCAAATCAAAATACAGTGCTTTCTACACCCTTCCAACTCATTTGACAGGGTCATTTTTCTGTTGCAGAGCCTGAAGGAGATACAACCGCTATGGCAGGAACGTTGGCAGCGAATGGGAGCCTCGAACCCAAAGCAGAAGTTGATGCAAGCAAGTTCAAGAAGCGCAAGATGAGTGAAATGCTGGAAACAGACAAGGATGCCAGTACAGACTGAAGACTGGGAAAGAAACGCTTCTGTAATTGCAGCTGGAATCCCGTTGGGTACCAAATTAGGCTTCGGTGTTGACTTTGATACGGTCTTCGTTTGATTGGTTGGTACTGAATATATGACTGACATGAGTGTAGCCAGTACACTTGTATGTCATCAGCTTAACTAAGTTTTAAGCAG
Source organism: Chloris gayana (assembly GCA_031894775.1). NCBI lineage: Eukaryota > Viridiplantae > Streptophyta > Magnoliopsida > Poales > Poaceae > Chloris > Chloris gayana. The sequence goes on from JAUNZO010004730.1 coordinate 101,366, forward strand.
TTTGATTTGGCCTGAAGAGCATGTTAGCTTTAATTTATATCAGTGTAATAACTGTTTGGGTTGATTTAGGCATAGTGTCTATCTATTTATACACCCTTTGCACTGGAGAAACTGGACCTAGTTAATTCCGTTTCAAAGAAACAGTTTCGATCGTCCTTTTTGTGATGCTGTACTTTGGTTGTTCCTGGCCGGGTGAGTGCTCTTGTATGTTGATTTCAGTCGTGCATCCTGTCGTTTCAGGAAGTATGTCTGCAGAGTTGTGGTCGAGAACTCGATGGAAATGCGGTTGGGGGAGTTGTTGATGCAGCTCTTTGCTTGGTACGGCGGTTCTTAACCCAAATGGCACAAGGAAATGTTAACTGGAACCGAGAAAAACAGATGACTTACTTGTTGCTGCTTTCTGTCAATTCGCATGACCAGGAGAGCAAGGAATAAGCTAAGCAACAGAACCGCCCCCTCTCGTCTTCGCTCACCGCTCGCTCCTCATTTGCGCACCGGCTGGCTCAGCCTGCTTGGCGGCCTCGTTCGTTTGCTGTGCTGCTGACGAGTTTTGGAGCTCTTTGGTTTTGGACGAGAGGAGAGAAAATAACCGGAAGAATGGACGTGAGACACAAGTGATCAGTGATGTGCGGCGGCTGTGTTCTGGTTTGGTATACTTGCTAACTTTTTCTCAAGCAAACAACGACTCATTGACATGTAATTATCATATTCATTCACGATGAATTTTGTCATATAAGCACTAAAATAGTCTACAAGATCATATCCACATCATCTTGATTTATGATCTTATTGTTGATGAATTAAATAGTATACAAACAAATTAGTAAACAATCCATTGTACAGACTATCTTTTTTCACATACAATAGTTGTCTAAACCACTAGATGCCGTCTTTTTTTTTTTTTGGCATTGTTGCTTAAATCAGCACTCACGAGGGTAGAATGTTAAGCATTCAGGGCACTGTACCTGAGTGGAAATGTAAATGTTTCTACAGCCTTAGAGAGATTGGGTCTTTCTGTCACGGTTGAACTGGAGGCACATATTGATCAACTCACTGGTGGCAAGCGATAATCCTTGGTTAGTTAGCTATCTCAAGAGAGTTCCAAAATTCTCCAAATGCATAAATCAAAGGACTTGGGTGCAGTAGCCCATAAAAGCACCTCTCCTGCAGCTAGTGGGATTCTCAAATTTTGGTCCAACGATTCTAGAATCCGCCACAAAATTCAACCCGTTTGATGGCCTGGTAGTTTCCAGCAGCCAGATTCAGAAAATTAGGGGCCTTCCAAACGGGGCCAGAGACGCTCTACTTGCCGAAGCCGCCGACGGGACGACCGGTCAATTGTCAATCTTGACCCTGCCTGTCCATGCCTACGGCCTACCAAACCAGGATGAATATCCAGGTCGTTGGCAGTCCCGTCAGGGACGACATGCTACAAGTGTCCCGGCGACGGAGCCTGCGTGCTACACAAAACGAGGGAGAATTTTCTCAACACCACTGTTAAAGGGCACCATCTCCCTAATATTATATAGACTATTTTTCTAACATCTATCCCAGATAAAAAAAACAACCCAGTGGCATTTATTATCCCCGTTTTACTCCTGCCCTACACATAAACCAGCAAGAACACACCAAAATTGAAAAAAAGAGGCAGTGGCGGCGGATCTGGATCGAGCGTGCGTCTCGGCCAGGGCGGATGGTCGCGGGCCGGGCGCGACGTGTTGCTCGGAGGCGGCGGGTCGCAGACTGGGCGGCGCATCGTGTTGCTGGGCATGGCGTGCGATGACTCACGGACTGGGCGGTGCGGCGTGCTGCTGGGCGCGACGTGCGGTGGCTCGCGGACTGGGCGGCGCGACCACGATGGACGGCACAGGCGCAACAACGAGGGTGCAGCGCTCGGCAACAGGAGCGACGGCTGGTCCCGTATGGTGGAGGCTCTGACAAAATATTCTGTTTTTTTCGATTTTTATCAATTTTTGGAATTTTTTAATTATTGCAGGGTGCCATCTCCGATGTTTTTTCTGCGTTGGCTGGATTCTAGGTAGGATAGGGGTAAAACGGGAACAAAAATACTGCTGATGATTCTTTTGTATCTAGGAGAGAGGAACCAATATATGAGTGGTGTTGTGAAAATGGTCTCTTTAGAGCATGGCTAATGGCAACGTCGGCTACTGGCGAAATAAACTTCCACGTTAACTTTAGCCAGTAGTAAAAAGAGGCTAGTATAACGGGCAACAGAGGAACTATTTTAATTAATTAACATCGACGTGGTCCACAGAATGCTCGCACGCACCTCGGGTAGGCTGCTTTCGCCAGCGACGAGCGAACGACGAAACAATCATCCGCTCTGTTTTCTCTTCACTTCTCTCTTTTCCACCTATAATTTTTATGACATGAACAACCATTTAGTCTGCTGACTAGGAGCCATAATACTTGCTCTTAGTCATGGTGTTGGAGAGATGGTGCATTTTAAGAGTGGTGTTGAAGAAATTCTCCCCACAAAACCATCTGCCCGTCCTCTCAGGTGCCGCGGACGACAACTCCACAGGCCGCCTCTAGAGCTGCTGGTTCTTCTGCCCCGACCCCGACACGTGGCCCCTCCAGCTCGTCCTTGTGGTCCCACCAAATCGGGGGAAAGGGGAGGGGAAGGTGTCCTTGGTTCGGTGGGCCCCTAGATGGTAGTTATATATAAAGGAATGAATTAGCAAGCAGGGGAAACAGGGGAAGAAGGATTGTGCCCATTCCAGACAGAGCAACATTCCCCGGCGCGCCATGGGTTTAATGATGGGCGACACCTCCCGCGACTACGTCTTCTTCCCCGACAAGCTCTGCGCCCGCCGCATCCTCTGCTTCCTCAAACGCCGCCACCTCGAAGGCGCCGCCCACCAGTTACTATCTCCGATCCCCTCTCACTAATCTCCATCCGATTCTTCATCGATTCTCACGAGCTGCGATGATGCGCTGCAGGCTGGAGCGAGAGACGGCGGTGTTCTTCGACATGTCGCACCTCTGGTGGCTCGCCAGCACCGCCCGCTGGGACGACCTCGCCGCCTACGTCAAGCGCAAGCCCTTCTTGCCCTCACCCAGGTCCTGTCAGGCCACCGCCTTCTTGCATTGCATCCACATCTATCGTGTGCTCGGCAAGATCGCTTCCGGCGGCAAGCGCGTGGACGACATCGACAGGCTCTACCCACGCCTCGACGCCGCCGCTGCCAAGGCCAATCCCCACGCCGCCGCTTTGCACGCCTTCTTCCACGACGTACGAGAACGCCCGCCCAGGTACCTTCCTTCCCCTCCTCTTTTTTTCTCTGCCTCTGTCATCCCCATTCTTCATGGGTGGTTCCAATATAATCACCATGCATGCCTGCCACGAAGTATTAACTAATTAATCACATTATCCCAATCCTATGGGCTCTTTCATTCTTCTCTGCTGTGAAATGATGCATCTTTTTTTGTTCTCATCCTTCTGGATGAAAAAGGCAAAATATTTCCTTCAAGCAAACCAAATGTCCTGCAGAAATGCACAACAAATTAGCAGATTTATTACATTTCAGTCACATGGTATATTCTGTGGTCATGTTCGCTTAATCAGTGCTGATTTAATTAGCTGACCCAATTGATGGTTTCCTGCATACATATTTACTTCATACGTTTGACAACTACAACATTAGCAAACCTGATGAATGTGATGCTGCAAATTTCATTTTCTTGCTGTTGATATATAGTTGCTGTGGGCTGACAAAATAGGTACAATGTGAATCATTTCCAGGTTCTGTAAAAATAATTAAGAAGCATGTTTTAGGTGTTATAGAAAAAAAGGAAACAATTACAGTACCACTTTGTCCCATAACTAGTCCACCTGGAAGTTTCTGAATTTGAAACCTTTTAATCTTGGTATGCTAAATGTGCATATACTGTACAATTATATTAGATGCAACTGTGCCCTGACCTGCTGAGTTTCTAACCTAGTTGATAGCCCTGCACTCATGTAGGAAAGAGAACGGCTTATTCACATAATGTTGTGCAATGTGTATCACCCAGCACTAATAGTTTCAAGCCCTTTTGCTATGTTTCCAATGTGGTACTGTTACTGGTCCTAACTGATCAAATTCTTCTCTTGCAGGGATGTAGAAACTTGGATGAAGATTTGGGCAGCAGCTGCAGAGAGGCTGAAGGATTTGGCCCTTCAGTGCCCCGAGCTCAAAGGGAAGCTGCACCTGCAAGTGCCAAAATACGCCCTAAAGCGTTGTCAGATTAACCTCTCCGGGTAAGTTCTAAGTTCTTGTCTCACTATACTGTTAGCATGCTTTTCATTCTGCGGTATCTGCTGGAGATAACGTCCTCTCTATGTTTACATTATGCTTAACAGCGTTCGGTCAGTTCCAAGGGCTTATAAGGGGAAAGGCAACAAACCAAATGTGTGTGATATCAGTTGTTTCTATGAACAAAAGAGGTAGTTAATGCATGATTTGTTCTTTCTTCTCCCACATGTTGAAACTTACACGAATTCATTGCCTTCTGCAGGCAGGAGATAAACAAAAGACTTTCAGGTATGCCTTTCCCTTGTGTTAGCTACTGAACTGATTGCATGTTAATTAGTATATTTTCTATTTAGATCCTGTGTATGAGTAGTCAATCCCTCGATCATGTTGAGATAACAATCGTCTTTAACCATAGGATTTCCCAGTAACGGAACCTCTTATTCTGAGATATCAGATATGCAAGTTGGACCATCTGTTCCAGAAGGTATAAGATGTCTCTGTCCCGTTTTTTTTCTTTCTATTTATCACTATTTCTTTTTTAATGAATTGAATGCTAGTGATATTATCTGTTACTAATTCAGTTTTGGAGTCAAATAAGTTCCCAATTTTTTTGTTAGATTTAATAGATTAGCACGCATATTGCAACATTTTGTGGGGTAGCATTATAAAAAATTGTCTTCATGTATATTTGGAAATGACACTTTTCTCATCACAGGATGTTGAACCTATATCATACCTTTATTTTATTTAGCTCATATTAAATATTATAAGATATTTGGAGTCACTTGAACTGTGTTTGAATCAATATTAACTGCTCAAGCATACAGTACGTATATCTTTCCACTTTTTTTTTGCTTATTTGAAGCTTGCTTAGGGATTTATTGGAGCTGATTGCTAGGCTGAAATTTATTTTTGCATTTTCCTACTTATACTGGAGTCTCTTAAGACATTTGCAAGCTTTGCTCCTGTCCTGGCTTATTTTGTAGTAAGAATTTAGTAGTAGTTTTCACAAAATTTACCATTGCAAAATGTAAATCCAATGTCTACACTGTCTTATAACTTTGTAAGTAAAAGTTTGCCTTTCTAATAGTAAACTTAAATATTTCTCTGTTTCTGTTTTGAACCCTAGGATTTTCCATTAACGGAACCTCTCGCTCTACGATATTAGACATGCAAATTGAACTAGCAGACATGCAAGTTGAACTAGAAGTTCCAGAAGGTAAGATGATGCCACTGTTTTTGCTATTTATCATTGTTTCAGTTTCTCCATCAAAGAAAGTGACAGTGACGTTATTTGTTACTGATTGAGTTTCTGGACCAAACAAGGTGCCAAGTGTTTTGTTAGGTTTCATCGGTTAGCACACATGTCGCATGTTCTTCTTTTTTTTCTGGTAAACTTATAAAAAATTTGTCTGTATGGAAAGTTCACTAGCAACAGAAGTTTTGCATGAATAAATTCAAGCAAGGAAACTCTATATTTACTGACAGGATGCGAGTGATTTTAATATCATCTACATGTGGTTTCTATAAAAATTTATGTCTATTTAGATGATTCATTGCTAGGTGCAAGATAGTTGCCTTTTAATCATTGATATCCACTAGTCTCTGAATGTAACTTGAGAGTGACACAAATGCAGTACATAATCTTACCACTTGATGCTTCAAGAAGCATCTTAAGGAACTTTTTTTATCTATCAGAGGATGTCTGGTATTAAGATTTGACACGATGATGATGAATAAAATGATTCAGGTTCGTTATTAAATCGGTCTTGGCTGAAACATGGATATATCTCCCAAAAGATGCATACAGATCACCATATCTGAAACAGTTTTTTTTATGTTACATATCACATTGAGGTTAGACACAAGGCATCATTATAATTAGTAGAAGTTAGAGCTTAGGATTCAGGCAACTTATCAACTTAGGATTTTTTGTTGGGTGTTTGGAGTTGTGGGCAAAAAGATGTGTCAAAGAGGCGTTTATTCAGAGATAATATGGATGTTTTTGCAGTGCTACTAGACAAATTAGAATGGTTATTGTTCCACTTTGGATTGGTTACAAGAATAGAATTATTTTCCAAATCAAAATATAGTGCTTTCTACACCCTTCGAACTCAATTGACAGGGTCGTTTTTTCTGTTGCAGAGTCTGAAGGAGATACAATCGCTATGGCAGGAATGTTGGCAGGGAATGGGAGCCTTGGACACAAAGCAGAAGTTGATGCAAGTAAGTTCAAGAAGCGCAAGATGAGTGAAAATTAGTCTTGTAGATAATGAGTCTGTAATTAGTTAACCTGATAACTTATTAGCTACTAAAATTAGCTCTAAAGATTTAAAACAGAACTAATATCATAGCTAAGATTAGCTGACCACCAAGTCACACGTCTCAGCTCCGTGCCTTAATTATCATAGGCTCTGAGCTACCTCGATCAGCATACATATCCCGCTTGTGCTTGGAACTGATGACTCTGCAGTTTTTTAACCATGTCATGTCTCTTCATCTAAGGCCTAGCTAATGTAGCTTTAATGCCCATCTGAGAGTACTCTTCTGGTTGCTTGATCTTTCAGTTGCTTCCGTGCATATTTACCGTCCAGAGGGTCCAGACGATGCTAGGTCCTTTCACGAACCTTACATGATTAAATCCATGCTGACATACATCATATGTAATGCAGGAATGTTGGCAGGGAATGGGAGCCTTGGACACAAAGCAGAAGTTGATGCAAGTAAGTTCAAGAAGCGCAAGATGAGTGAAATGCTGGAAACAGACAAGGATGCCAGTACAAGACTGAAGACCGGGAAAGAACCGCTTCTGTAATTGCAGATGGGATCCCTTTGGGTACCAAATTAGGCTCGGTGTTGACTTTGAGATGGTCTTCGTTTGATCGCTTGGCACTGAAATGACTGACATGAGTGTAGCCAGTACACCTGTATGTCATCAGCTTAACTAAGTTTTCAGCGGTTTGATCTGGACTGAAGAGCGTGCTATATCAGTGTCATAACTGTTTGGGTTGATTTTGGCATAGTGTCTATCTATTTATACACTCTTTGCACTGGAGAACTGTACCTAGTTAATTCCATTTCCATCAAAAACAATTTCGATCGTCCTTTTTGTGATGCTGTACTTTGGTTGTTCCTGGCCGGGTGAGTGCTCTTGTAGTGTTGATTTCAGTCGTGCATCCTGTCGTTTCAGTACGTATGTCTGCAGAGTTGTGGTCGAGAACTCGATCGAAATGCTGTTGGGGGAGTTGTTGCTGCAGCTCTTTGCTTGGTAGGGCGGTTCTTAACCCAAATGGCACAAGGAAATGTCAACTGGAACTGAGAAAACAGATCACTTGTTGCTTCTTTCTGTCAATTCGCATGACAAGGAGAGCAAGGACAGTTGGATAAGCTAAGCAACAGAACCGTCCCCTCTCGTCTTCGCTCACCGCTCCTCTTGGCGGCCTCGTCGCAGTCAAAGCCGTTCGTTTGCTGTGCTGCTGACGAGTTCTGGAGCTCTTTGGTTTTGGACGTGTGGAGAGAAAATAACCAAAAGAACGGACGTGAGACACAAGTGATGCGCAGCGGCTGTGTTTTGGTTTGGGCTAACTTTTTCTCAAGCAAACAACTCACATGTAATTATCATATTCATTCCGATGAATTTTGTCATATAAGCACTAAAATAGTCTACAAGATCATATCCACATCATCTTGATTTATGATCTTATTATTGATGACTTAAAGAGAAATACTTCAGTAAACATAGGGGCACGTGTCCACCCTAGCTTAATTATTAATTATAATTCAATATAAATATTGAATCTCTGGTTCTACTATTAAACATGTCAGACTAGTTGTACATATGTCTTATTAATTTGTCAAATCATAATTAAAAGTACAAAAATATCAAATTCTATCAAATTGATATAAATTTAATAGAATTTAATGAATTTGGTTGAATTTGATATTTCTGTACTTCAAATCATGATTTGACAACATATCTATAATTAGTGTGACGTGTTTAATAGTATAATCAGATATTCAATATTTGTATCGAACCATAATTAATAATAAAGCTAGGTTCGCACATGCCCCTATGCTCATAAAAGTTACTCTCATGAATTAAATAGTATACAGACAAATTAGTAAACAATCCATTGTACAAACTATCCTTTTTTGCAGACAATAGTTGTCTAAACCAGTGTACAGACAGATTAGTAAACAATCCATTGTACAAACTATCTTTTTTGCAGACAATAGCTGTCCAAACCACTGTGGAAGCCGTCTTTTTTTCTCCTTTTTTTGTTGACATCAGGAGGGTAGAATGTTAAGCAGTCAGGGCACTAAGTCTTTTTTCTTTCTTTCTTTCTGTTGCTTAGGGTAGAATTTTAAGCAGTCAGGACACTGCACCTGAGTGGAAATGTAAATGTTTCTACAGCCTTGGAGCGATACTAGGTCTTTCTGTCACAATGTAAACAATTCGTTCGTTATGAACTGGTTCATTGATTAAACTGGAGGCAGATATTGATCTTTCCGTTTTGTTATAGTATGGCTAGGCGACTTGGTACTGGTGGCGGCAATAATCCTTAGCTACTTCAAGAGAGTTCTAAAATCCTCCAAATGCATTAAAATCTAGAACGACTAGCGATGTGAGGCAGCAGATGGAGTTGAATGCTCCAACCCAATCACCATAAGGACTTCGCAGATCGATTATTCAATAATTTCACTCATTCAACACATTTATATCTAGAGTTGTCTAATACCGTACTTTCTGCATTTCCCAAACCATGTTGCTTTGCCATCATGGTCGCATCAATCAACCATGATACAAGTAGCTTACTAAACTAAGGAATGTTCCAAGTAATCTAATCTAACTTCATTTTATCGAAGAAAGAAAAAGGAGTGCACGGATTCACGACAGACGAGAAAGGCAAGGACACATGATGCCCATTTCACTGCTTTAGAATTGAGCGACGTCCTGTTTCTTTACTGCCCCCACACTCTCCCTTGGCTGCTCTGTTAATAGAAAGGCAAGTGCAAATTATGATTCGGTTAGCTTCAGGCCTTCCAGAGGAAATGCAGGACTATACTGGAATAGACATGGAAAATATGTATATAATAGCATAGTAATGGAAAATATCCTGCCTACAGATATCTTCTTGATACAAACAGCAACCCCATTGTCAACATTCACAACACGGAACTGGAACCAAATATAAGTTCAGGTTCTGCCTAGGAAAAATAAGTTCAGATGAGTAAATGTAACTCCCACTTCTTTTATTAAATGCTAGAAATCCAACATTTAGAAGTTGACTGTATTCTTCTTCACTACTGTCAGCAGCACTTTTAATTAAATATTAAACCGTGCACGCACACGCATGGGTGAGAGTTTTACATGCTGGTAGTAGAGAGCAGGCGCTAGTTCCCGAAGTCATTTAGGGGGGGGGGTTTGGAGAGCAAAGCATGTTACAAGTCTAACTAATATAAAGAACAGCTCAACACCAGGAGATCACTTTCCATTATGATGTTATAAATTAAGGTAATCCTCGAAACTATACTAACACTGCAAAAGGGCAACCTACAGGTCTCCAAGACACCACACAGAAAGCTAGCATATAAGTAGCAATTGATTCACATATAGTCCCTTATTATATAGAGAAAGAAATCAAGTTTTGAGGACACAAAATAGCACATTTCTGAAGCCTCAGATGGTAGTGAGATGCATATAACTTAAGTGAAGCCTCAGATGGTAGTGAGATGCATATAACTTAAGTGAAGCCTCAGATGGTAGTGAGCAAAGCATTATACATATAACTTAAGTGATATGATGGTTTGTATGAAATCTCAAAATCTCTCAATGTATTTCTCTGTATGTCTAAAAAATTACAATGTGAAACATTGAGCAGTTAACATATGGCATAACCTTTCATAACACAAACGGATACAGAATGCATCTATATCAGAGGTGCTTGATCTAAAAGTTCAACGAACCTCAGATAGTTACCCTTTCAGCCGTTCTCCTCCTCTTGGTAGATAGTATCCTGCGTGAACTTGGTCGTGTGAATTGTAAAGCTGAAAAAAAAAACGAGTGAGACTGGTGCCTGGTGTGTATACCTCTTTTTCTGAAAGGCAAAAGCGAGAACATGTGATGGAGTGCGGCCAGCTTCTTTCTTCTTGCATCGACTAGGACCCTGCCGTAATCTGCTTGGTAACAAATGCAAATTATTGCGTTGTCCAAAAATATTAAGCAAATAGCTATGTTTCACAGAAAAATGGGCAATAACACATATATAGTCTAAGTCTAGCCGATCCCTTGATCACTTCCAAAAGAATGATTATGGCAAATTAACGGTGTCCAATGAAGGATGGAGAAAAAGTTTCATGAAAAAACTTAAGATACCTATACTGAGCGGGAACCCACGTCAGGGGCCGCATCTCGGGAGGCACGGTGACATGATCGCCTTGGAGCTCAGGGCACATACGAACCGAGTCCATGATGGTGTCCACTCCCTCGAGTTCGACCTTGTTCCAAATCTCGAGCAGGTTGGGCCTGAAATAAAAGGAAGCAGCAGTAAGCGATGACACCTATCAATCAAAAGTGAAGAAAAGAGAAGAGATCGATGAGGATTTGTTGGGGGCTGGACCTGGTTTCATCGGATTTCATTTGGGCAATGAACATCTTGAGGCGAGAAGCGAAGGGGCTCCGTGGAAGTTTCCTGAAGAGCGCGGCGACTTCGGAGCCTTCCTGGCCACCGGCGGCGATTTTGGCGAGGATCCTGATGACGCGGATGTCAACGAAGAGCTTGTAGGTGACGGGGCTCCTCTGACCGCACGGGATGGGCAGCAGGAAGCGCTCGAGATAGTACTCTGCGTCGTCCCACAGCCTCGACTGCATCAGCTGCTTCAGATGCGCCGCGTCGAACACCTCCGCCTCTTTCACCGCCGTGACCCTGCGCGCGGAGGAAACGTTGGTGCGCTGATCAAGCGAGGAAGAAAAGGGGAGGGAGAGCGTACTCGCGATGGCGCTTGAGGAACACGGAGATCAACCGCCGGGTGCTAGAGCGCCGGCGCCGCCGCAGCGTCTCCATCGCTGCCGGCCGAGACGGGTGGGGGAATTCCTTTTTCCTTGTTGAAACCAGGTGGGGAATTCCTTCTTTTGACCTGACTGGTGGGACCCGACTTGAGAGAGACGGTTCGCTTTTGTTGCGATCCCCGGACCAGTCGTTTTCTTTATCCACGAGTACAGGACAAGTCTTTTTCTAATTAATACTAGTGCTTTTCATTTTAAAATCTAAATTAACTCATCCTAATAAATAAAAATACGCACTCAGCATATACCATTGATCTCACGAACACCTTTAACGTTAGTGCCTAATAACACATAAAAAAAGTTAATTGTAATTGTAACATCGTCTATATAATTTAAATCCAACTGAGTAGGTTCCATCAGAAAAATCTAACCAGGTGAGTCACCTCAGTTTGCATTAACTTTTCAGTTGTGAACATTTTGAGCCTGATGTACCATTTCTTTAAATATCTAAATTAATGTATTATGTCAAATTAAAAGGTCAATTTTATACTGTTTATAAAAGGTGCATTACTTGTATCTTAAATCTTAAAAGAGGAATGTACTTTGTAGTAAATTATAAGGAAAAGAGTTTCAAAACCCTACAAATATTTCAAGACATGTTGCAGAAACTTATAACTTCATGGACATGTTACCAAAAATTACAACTATTTTGATACATAGTTACAAGAACCTACAATTTTTCACAAAACCAGTGGATGACATATGGATCCCAACTTCTTCATATTGTAAAGGATGACAAGTGGACCTGTGACGAGAAAGTTGTATTTTTGTGTAACAATTGTTAAAATAGTTATAGTTTCTGCAATTGTTATAAAAGAATTATAGTTTTCTCTAACGATTGTCAAAGTAGTTATTAGATTTCTAAAATTTGCTGCAAGGAAAATGCTCGTGTTAGTCTTCAGATATTGGCTTGCTTAACAAGCATGCCATGCACGGTTGGCATAGCAGAGTACGTTGGCTGATTTCCCTGTGGGGCCAGGGATCAATTTCACTTCATTGTGTGGCTCTGTCCCTTACATTAAGCGATGCGTTCCCGAGGCTAATGACGTGTGGGCCAGCCGGAAGGTGGGGCCTGCCGTGACTGAGAGAAGGACGGTGAGATACGGTGGAAAGAGAAACCAGGGTGGCCTTTTCCGTGCTTCATTTGTCCATCTCGCTCGGCTCCTTCCTTCTTCATCACCTCCTTTTCCCATCGCTTTCTCCTCTCCCGTGTCATCGCGTCTCTGCAAGTGGAGGTGGAGTGGAGCCGGCCGTGTCTGGTCCGGGGATCGAGGAGGATGGCGGACGGCTTCAGCAGTAGCAGCAGCAGCGGCAGCGACGCCACGTCCCGTAGGATGAGCGAGGACGACGTCAGGTACTCCTTTCGATGACTTTAGTTCGGTGGATTCCCTTCTCGGTCAACATCGTCTGAATACCATTTCTGGTTTTGTTGTGTGGCTTGATTCAATTCTCCGCTGGTTTTGTGTGGACGGAAGCAAAAATCTGAAGGCGCGCGCATTAGCTAGCCATTAGAGATGATAGATTTGCCTTTTGCCGATGTCACTGAACATGCTGCGTGCACTACCTTGTGAGTAGTCAGATTTGTTGGTACTAGTATTGATATGATCTCTAGTCTGTGAACTGGTTTGCTGCCATCAAATGGAATGAAGTAATATATATGTTGGCTTGGGAGATGCATGCTGTTGTTTGTGCTTATTATTGATGTGGTTCTCATGAATCCTCGGGGTTAATTAATTAGTTGGGTACCAGTGTTAGATAATTGTCGTTCGATTGCAGTTGGCTGCACTGTATAATGCGTGTGGATCGATGTGATGATTCATACATGGGGAGGATGCTGCTTTTGCCTTGAGACCGGAGGATTGTATATGTTATGCTGAAGAAAAGAAATTACTAGTATTCATTCCTGCAGGGAAATGATAGCATGGGACAAGGCGCGGGCTGGCAACAAGAACACCTACTCGGCGGTCGATGAACACTTCACGTAAGCATCATCATCCATACGAACAGCTTGCTTGCATCCCAGAGATACTGAAATGAAACCTGATGACATTTATATTATATGCAGGCTGCTGCAGTCCCTGGGATCGCTGGGCTTCTGCGATGTCCTGGAGAGGATGCTGCACGAGGAGCGTTGGCCGGAGATCACCCGCTACCTGCGCCGGGCTCTGAGGTTCCACGCCCAGGACGCGGCCCAGGCTGTGGCCTACCCGCCCGCTCGTGCCGACGACATGCGCCAGGCTCATCCCGAGATCTACGTGCTGCTCCGCCGCCAGCATGCCCTGGACCTGCTCCACTACTACGGCGCGCACGGCTATGCGTGTCACTACTACGAGGAGCACATCCTGACTCGCCTCATCAACGTCCGCCGCAATGCATATGTGGACTCTCTCCTCACAAGCCTCAGGGAGATCCTCGATGGAGACAAGCTATTGTAAGTACCAATTCATGCATCATCCGTCAGCTAGCTGTTTGCTTTTGCTGATCATCAGTGTTATTTGGTAATTCAGCTACTGATTATTGCCTATCATCATTAATTCAGCTAGCTGATTATCATATCTCCAATACCGGCCGGTATGAAACGATGTTGCAGGGACCACGGTGGCGAGGTACGGTTCACATATCGAGCCATCAGAGACTACCTTCAGCTCTACTTTCCCCGGCTCTGCAGCTGCGACGAGACCATGAGGGAGGGTTCCACTTCCTGGAGGATGCTGGGGCATGCCGGGAGATTCGGCCAGGTGTGCCAGCTGGATCTGCTGGGACAGTATCCCACGTCTATTCGGTGCCTCGTCTGCCACGCACGCCTGCCTGAGACTGAGACGACGACCAACGCGGCGTCGCTCGTGGAGCACCTCCACATGCGCTGCCCGGCGGTCACACCCCGCCTCCGCATCCTCCTCCCGCGGCCCATCAACCCACGCCAGGCGACCAGGTGGAGGCAGCTTCTCCAGCAGGACCAAGCTCATGCCGCTGCCGGAGGAGGCTGACGATGCTGCTGATCCTGCAGAGATATCTCATCAGTCCGGTAGTATACCTACTAGAAGCAGGCCAGCGAGAACCTGTATTAACCCCTGCCTATATAATTTTGCAAATCACTGGAGTGCTAGAGTTTTCACAGCAATTGGGTCAGGATATTGTTTATTTGTTCTTTGTGGACCTGTTAATTGTTTGCTGCTCATCAGTTTTTGGTGACAAATTAACATTCCTACTAGTTGTCAAACTGCTAGTACATTCAGTTGATTTGCTAGTTTAATAAACAATACTCCTTCCCTTATTAGACACATGGCCACGCCTGATCTCCTTTTTGACCGTGTGTGCAAATGGATATTTTAACAAGCTCTGGAATTCATTTTGTAACAGAACCATGCTGATAATGATGTACGGATTTTGACCACCAGAATTTTGCACACTCGATCTAGCTACCACTCTACCACAGAGAACGGCCTTTCAGTACGTTGGTACTTGCACTTTTTTATTCCACACCTATATAAATGTACTAGTTGATAATCTCCTGCGTTGCAGCGGGACTAAAAGATATTAAGTTTAAAATTATAATCTTGAACTAAAAAGTAGTTAAGTGACTACGAAAAACATGATCACATGCATCAGGTAAGAATTCACGTTTATGTCTCACTTAAGTGTTGAATCTTCTACCTACAATTTTACGTTGAAAAGTAAAAGGCAAATGAATATCTAACAGTTGTATTGTATACATATAAGCAAAGAATAGGGAAAAACAAATTTGTATTAATGAAAGGACACACAAAACCTATTTATAAAAGTGAATCAGATCAAATCTACAAAAACACCCGTGATAACGGTGTTATTATACCATTTTCAGTTGCAGCATAACACAAACAAATTGGATGGATAATAGAATGATGCATATAATCTGGACAAACCCTGACTTAAAGCCAAATCAATTCATTGTCCTATGACCTTAAATAGATTTAAGAGGAAGCGCATCAATTGATGAATCAAGAGATGAGTCAAGAAAAGAGCAAATGGATCTTGTTGTTCGTTTTGTTGACCAGGATGGTTTTGTAAGAAAGCGTTTTCTAGATCTTATTCATGTTCATGATACTTGCTCTGATACTCTTATAGAAGAATTAAGCACTGTATTAGCATTCCATAAATTCAGAATATTCATGGACATGAATATGATGGTGCTAGTAATATGCATGAGGAGTGCAATGGATTGCAAGCCAACTTTAATCGAGAGTGTCCATATGCTTATTATGTTCATTGCTTTGCCCACTGGCTGCAATTAGCTCTTGTTGCTGCATCCAAAGAAGTAACAAAGGCTCATAATTTTTCCGAAGATCTAGCTCTTGTTGTCAACACTTTGTTGTCTTCTACTAAAAGAAATGATGACTTGTATGACTATCAAGTTTCTGAAATGGAGCTTCTAATTAAGCTCGATGACCTTGAAACTAGAAATGGTGCTAATCAAATTAGAACATTGCAGCGTCCTGGTGATACTAGATATAGCTCACATTATGATTGAGTTGTAGCATTTTAAAGCTTTACAAACCTACATACCTAGTCCTAAAGGATATTGCTATTGCTAGAGGTCTAAGAACTACTTCAACTTGAAGAGCAAAGGGATCTAGTGCTGCTAAAAAAATTATGTCATTTGATTTTGTTTTTATCCTACATGTTATGTGAAGATGCAACTAGGCTCCTTAGTGCGTTTTGGTGATAAATGACAAAGAATCAAAACTTCTAATGTGTTCTTAAGTACATGTGTAGGATATCAAAAGGTCTTTACCCACATTGTAATAAAGCATACCCCTCACACAAAAGATGGAACAAGTACTCAAAACCAAGAGCTAAAAATAGATTTGTAGCTTTTTGAGTATAGGTGTGCCAAACTATTAAGAGGGGTGAAACAATCTTACATGCAGGGAAGAATGTGCTCTAGTTACCCAAATCAGCTTGGAAACCAAAAATATTAAGAAAAGCCAAGTCCAAAAAGTCTACCTAAACCAACATGCTCGGAGGGGACGAAGTCCCGTCCGTGACGGAAGTTCCGTCTATTCTAAAGAGTTTCGGCGGAAGTTCCATCACCAACGGAACTTCGATCTCACGCTTGAAACCCATGCATCAAGTCCCGATGGAAGTTCCATCAGCAACGGAAATTCCGTCACTTCCGGAAGGTGTCGGATGGAAGTTCCGTTCCAAACGGAACTACCGACCCGACCGTTGCTCTACATTGATTCGAGGGAATGATGGAAGTTGCGTCCTTGACAGAAGTTCCATCAATCTCCATCTTGACCTAGCAACGACTCTTTTTCTCCCTATCCTATATAAAGCCTCTCCCAACTCGTGAGACAAGAAGCTGGTCCTTTCTCGAACTCTCTAACCTTACTCAAGCTCATCCTCTCACTCCTCTCCACTCCCCTTGAGATCCAAGACCATTTGTGAGAGTCCCCATCTTGAATCCAAGCTTGAGAGCATCACCCCAGACCTAGAGCACATCTTCCCCTTGCAAGCAATCTTGATTTCACTTGTTACTCTTGGACATTCGTTCTCCTAGATTGGCTAGGTGTCACCCTTGAGCTCCCAAGATTGTGGTAAGCCTTGGGAAGTTTGTGAATGTTGTGATTCGCATCCGGAAGGAAAGGAATCAAGAGAAGAAGAAGAAAACCAAATTTGACATTTGTGCCCACTTGGGAAGGATTAAGGTTGATGGAGACCCGGCTCTTTGTGAGCTCCTCAACGGAGACGTAGGAACCTGTTTGTGAGGGGTCCGAACTTCGGTGAAAAATCCCCGTGTCTCTCTTGTGTTTTGTTGTGTGCTTGTTCTTCCTCTCTTTGGTTTGTTTGTGCCCGATCTACGTGTGTGGGGCTTGTCCGTCAAATTCCTGCAGGTACAACACTTTTAAGAGGTGAAGGAAGGTTTTCATTCAAGCGGAATCGTAAGATTCCTCTTTCTTTGTGCTTCCCTAGCATTTTGCCCTGCGCCCTAACGGAAGTTCCGTCCCGGGCGGTCTCAACCGTTTCATTTAAGTGTTGTGATTTTCAGGTTTTTAGCTAAATTACCTATTCACCCCCCCCTAGGCATTACACCAAAAATCTCAAGACATTGTCAATGCTATGGATGATGTTTCCACTACCAAAAAGTTGATTCAAAATTTGAGGGACAATGGCTGCAATAAATTAGCGATGTGACATCATTTTGTAGTAAACGTGGAATTCAAGTTCTAGATATGAATGCCTTTTATGCTGATTAGATCCGGTCTCGTGCGAGAGAATGAAATGACGGTTGAGCATCACTATAGATACGACATATTTCTAGTTGCAGTTGATCAACAAACATATGAATTGAATTGTAGGTTCGGTGAACAAGCTACGGAGCTACTTATTTTGTGCACAAGGATTCATTTAGCTCATTTAAAATTGATGACGTGTGCCTACTAGCATTAAAGTTCTATGGTGCTGATTTTTCCGAACAAGAAAGAGTTACATTTAGACATCGGTTACAATATTATGAGCTTGATGTCACAAAAAATCCTAGATTTCAGGATATGTCCACTCGTTGCTGATCTCTATCGTCGACTAGTTGTAACCGGCAAATCAAATGACTATTATTTGATTGACGGGTAATATACTATTTCCCCTACTTACTTCCATTGTAGCATAGCTTATGTGTTAGTACATTTATCCATGACATGTTGATTTGCCTTGTTCTAACATAACCGGTTTCTACTCGCAACAATCGAGCACACATTTTTTGCTATGAAGCTTGTTAAAACAAGACTTTGAAGTAAAATGGGAGATGATTTTCTAAGAGATTGTCTATTAATCTACATTACTCATTGATGAGTTTTATGATATGAAGGAACATAGAGTACGATTTAGATAAAAAAAGGAAAAATGCTATAGGTCCAACCCAATTGTACAACCAAGTGTGTCCAACTAAGACACAAGTAATGTTTTTGGGTCCATTTATTGTGATGTCGTATGTATTGGCCGGACGTTGGTTGGACAATTGAGTTGGACCTATAGCACAATATAAAAAAAGGATAGATTTATGTAAGCATTTGTTTCTATTAATTTCTTCTCGTAGTGAGATAGTTAAATTTATGAGATGGTGTTGTCATGCAATTGCTTATCATAAATTTATTTTGTGTTAAAATGTTTGAATTATGGCCGATGTGATATATTTGTTGTGATTATATTTGTATGTTGTTTACCTTGTTGTCCCCCCCTCCTCGTAATATAAACTTCCCGGCTCGCCCCTTGAGTGGGACCCGTATTATTAAACAACACCGAGCTACTAGTGTAAGCTAGTTGCAATGCATGTTGTTATATGCATCTTACATGATAAAAACAATAATGCAGAGTGAGATGTTGGTGAAACCTGAACTACCTAAAGGCACCGCACCGCACCCCTCCCCCCCCCCCCAAACTCCTTACGAAACCGAACCAAAAGGAGAAAATCAATACCTCTTCCACCGCGTCTAAGCTTCCCTTGCCCCCAACCGCCACACTCTCCGCAAGCTCTTACACTCCCGATGCCAACAAGGCGACGGCAAGGAACAGCGCAACAACCGCAGAGTGAGACTCTTATCCATGCTCTTTATTTGTTTTTCTCGTCCGATGTTGGATTGCGCCGGTCGGATGAGGATGGAGAAGATCGAGCATCCGGTGCTGGTTAGTCGTTCCAACAAGCTTGGGTGAAAACCATGTGAAGTGAAACTCCTCGTTTGTAGTGTTGGCGGAACCGCCACCCGAGCATGCTCTTGGCCGCCATGTAATTTCTGTCTCCCCTTTGTACAATGGGTCAATCGCATATCTGGTCTCGTTTTGGATCCCAAATTACACGGTTAATCCCGTTTTTTAGAGTTTGCATATCCGGCCCTATTTTTTCAAACTGAAAACATTGGTTAACCATGTTCCGTTTTCACAAGTTAACGGTGTTAAATATGTAGTAAAAAGATTCTTTTAGCCTTTGCATTGTTGACCCTATTTTCTCGTGTTAAGTACATGAATGACCCTAATTTTGATAGTTGATTGTGCCAAGATTTGAACAACAATTTGTACATTTTTTATAACTTTAAAATTTCTGTTTTTCTATTAAAATTTGAAATTGAAAAAATTCAGCAGCAATTTGATTGTAACTTGAATATATTCACACGCACATATCACATATTTATGCAACTTAATTGAAAATAATTTTCAACCACATACACAGTCACATATCACAACAATTACACAAAGCTAAAAAGAACACAACCCATCGAAGTTATAGTTAATAAATCATCGTCTGGTGCTGGTTAGTCATTCCAACAAGCTTGGGCGCAAACCATGTAAAGTGAAACTCATCATCCGTTGTGTTGGCGGAACCGCCGCCCGAGGATGCTCTTTGCCGCCATGTAATTTATTTTTTCCCCTTTGTACAATGCATGTCAAAAACATTTTCTCTCATCTTTCCGGACTGCCCGTCGAACACGAATTGGGTAACCCTTTGCTTTATGTCAGTCATTTATATTTTTGCTGACCCGACCATTCATTCTTGTTGCGCTCATTTTACTAACCTGGTCCATCATTCTTGTAATTGGGTAAGAGACCCTCGGAGCTTCTTACTGGGTGCTGTTGCTAATGATTGTACTCCCTTAAGGCCAATCAAAATCCAAGTTTGGTAAGGGTTTCAAACTCATTAAATGACATACCACGTAGACAAAAATGATGATGTGACATGAAATTTATGAAGAAAGAGGAATGTGATTTCATCCTCATGAAACCTTGTTTGCACGCTTACCTAAACTTAGAACCGAAATGAAACTCAAAGAGTAATTTGTTTCATCTCCACATATTTCACTAACTATCATTAGTCACTTAGACGCAACATTGAAGTGATACGTTAGCCTATGAAATCGCCATATGAAACTTTGGGAGAGAACTTATTTCATTTATTAACTTTAATATTTTTACACGATATGACATACTTAGAAAGGAAACCTTTTTATGAAATCTTGCATGGAAACTGGTCTAATTGAAGCTTTATGACATGCCCGCACAACAACAACAACAACAACACCCGCACACACGAGAGAGAGAGAGAGAGAGAGAGAGAGAGAGAGAATTTTGTCCATTTCTGTCTGAATTTTGAGTGAATTTCGGACCAAAATTAGCAAGGTTCTACGTACATGTGCAGCTCCAGTCGAAAATTAGTCTTCTAGATAATGAGTCTGAAATTAGTTAACCTGATAACTTATTAGCTACTACAATTAGCTCTAAAGATTTGAAACAGAAGTAATATCATAGCTAAGATTAGCTGACCACCAAGTCACACGTCTCAGCGTCGTGCCTTAATTATCATAGGATCTGAGCTACCTCAATCAGCATACATTACATATCCTGCTTGTGCTTGGAACTGGTGACTCTGCAGTTTTTTAACCATGTCATGTCTCTTCATCTAAGGCCTAGCTAATGCAGATTTAATGCCCATCTGAGAGTACTGTTCTGGTTGCTTGATCTTTCAGTTGCTTCCGTGCATATTTACCGTCCAGAGGGTCCAGACGATGCTAGGTCCTTTCACGAACCTAACATGATTAAATCCATGCTGACATACATCATATGTAATGCAAAATTGAGCAAGCTTTGATAAACAAAACAAGACAAATTTCGGTTAAAAAAAAACAAGACAAAATTACATGTATAGACACAGTAAAAAGGGTTTAGGGGATCACTATCCCACAACCAAGAATGAATGGATATGGAGGGATCACTAGTTCATCATCCTCATTACGTGATACATCATGTCTTTTAGTGCCACCTACCACATGATACGTTAGGATCGTTGGAACAAAATTCTGGTTTATCAGTTATGCAGCAGCGGTAGAAGGCATGATCTTCATGTTAATTAATAAAGGTCATCCAAATATGTATGTCACATCACTTAGGCCAATCTCAATGGGAGTGTCATGTTAGTGTCATGAACATTAAATTTGTTGATATGGCATGAGAGAGAAGAAAGGGAGTGTTATAGGATGAGATATGAGTGTCACCACTATGACCCTCCACCGACATAGTTCTTAAGAATCTTTTCTTGGTAATCGTGTGATGACACTCTCCACCGAGACTGGCCGTATATAGTTGATCGAAGAGAATAAACTAGTGTTGGACCTACAATATTTTGAAACAACACTGAGCTAGTACTAGTTAGGTGACAAAACAATAATGCGGGGTGTGAGATGTTGGTGAAACCTGAACTACTTAGAGTATGAGATGTTGGAAGTGCAGTCAATGGTGCGTGGCGTAGCTGCCTTTCTTTTATTTTCTTGCATGCACGCAACAAGAGAATGAATTCAATCGGCGTTAATACTGCAAACAGGTGTGGATGCGCTGCACCACCGTGGGCAGCGGCGCAACTACAAGCTCTTAGTGTTCGGCGATTCGTTCATGGATGTTGGCAACCGTCAGGCGACACTCTGCGACCGGATCAAAGGATCCATGGAGGATTATCTTTGCATTGCATTGGACCAGAGGATCGGCTGCCTTGGTGTGAAGCACCTACGGCGGTTAGTCATTCTGGAGACCGTGTTTGTTGGAACAGAGCAACAGCAACAAAGTTCAATAAATATGGGAAGGTGACCAGCTTGGGTAATTCTATTTCCGTGTATTTATTTTCTCTGACAAAAGTTTTTTGCCTCCCTCCGACGTGTTTGTGAACGCCGTTCTATAGGCTGGACGTCAAACCATACTAAATGAGAAATGCATCAAGACAATTTTAAAGGTAACACATGCACAATCAATGCACAAGGAAGCTGATATACGAACATGATGCTTTAGAAACCATGAGGCCAGAGTTTTCAGAACGTGTGCCAGATTGTGCCAAATAGAGATCACAACTACAATGGTGACATACACACATTTAATAATTCCAGACAAGTCGGAAATCAAATGCATCACTTGTAAATGATACTGAAAAGTTCCCTGTTATCCTTACTCTTGAAGATACCAGAACCCATCAATATATCTCCCATCTGTATACCATTTAAGCCTTCAAGCATTGTGATGCACTTGTTAATTCCCTTTGGGATTGCTGAATCTTTTTCTGAGGATATATAAGAAGCCTGCCATGTAAAGAATATGTTTTGTCTTAGGTGCAGTTACCAACAGTAGTTTTTATCAGACCAACACTATTGCTGACAGCCACTATTTTGGCTTTGGTTGCATTTCCTTACTGAAGAATCAATTTTTTTTTAGTGTGCATTTCTTGAATAGAACATATATCAAGCAGTTCCTTATAGTTGTGTTGAGTATGACTAATTCTGTTATAAAAATTCAAATAAGCTGAAAGCTATAGGAGCGTGGTAATATACATTAAATTCAAATAAAATTCATCCTCGTAGGTGATTGAGATATCCTTCAAAAGTAAACACCAGCCTTTTGGATTCTACTAGAAAACTCATTCAGTATAGCTATTTCTTATTCTACAGTTTAACTTTCACTGTACCTGCTTTTTTATTGTTGACTGAAGTATTGTGTTAAATTAGACCAGAGGAGAACAAGAAATGAACTATGCTGCAAAACAAGGAGCTGCTGCCACTGCCTCCGTAGCTCCTGATGTACAAAAATTGCTCCAACAGTAAAGGTAAACAATTTCTATGTTCGTAAGGTCCAATTAGATGCATCAGCATGGGAATAAGCAGTTATCACTTAAATTATTAAGTGTATTAGCCTCGAATGTTGCAGATTCAATTGAATTAATAAGAAATCATTCAAGTTCTCTGCAACAAGTTGTGGGAGATCGACATAGATTTTCTCAAATAATCGGATGAATAAACAAGCTGTCTGGTTGATGTTGAGATTTTTCAACGATATGTCCTCAATGCAAATTGCCTTTGGCTGAAATAGTTAAAATCTAGAGAATCATCAATCCATTTTTAGCTTTTGTTTAGGCATGCAACTAGCTCACGTGCCATGAAAGATAGGTGTCATATTGTACATCTACTTTTCGTATGAAATGTATGTAATATTCTAAAATATTAACTCTTTGGTCTGCGCAACATTTGATCTTAGTTATGAAATGAAGCACTGAATACCAACCAGATCATGAGGCATAACAATGGGTTGAAAGTTGGGAACCTACAGATTTGCAGATTTTGTGTTTGAGATTTTCTTTTAAGCTTCTTTATGTTTCAATTTGTGCACAGGATCGAATCATAAACTGTATATACTCTATTATCGTTTGCCTCATTACAAATTTATTTCATGGTTAATCCACAATGTCTTTGATGTACAAACCGATATTACTTAGCTCACTGCCATTTGGGGCATATTTCTTAAATTTCCTTTACAACATATTTAGCAATTAACTTTTTTATGGTCTCTCTTGCTAAAACTATATACCCTTTGTTTTAAGCAAAGAGCAGATATTTTCATTTCGTTTGCTACTTTCTATAGCCCTTTTAGCATATCTCATTAATGCTTCTTGCAAGATCATGTCCTATTTGTTTCTTTTTGTGAAAACCATGTCATGTGATTTTCTTAATAATAAACTATTAACTGCTCTTTCACATGTTTAATATTGTGTTAGAGATTTCAAGGTGTTAATATCCCAATATATTGTCTTTTGATAGGCAAAGTATGCGTATGCTTTGATTGCTTTAGATGTGTCTAATTGAATGTAAAGTTTAACAAGACAGAAATCTAGAATCCGGTACTCTCGGTTGTCTTCGTGCATTATTCCTTACAATTCCTTATTATGATGTCAGATTTTAAGTAAGGTTATGTTATTGTATTCCTAGGAATACGCATATTCTTTATCTCTGTAGATGTCAGCTCTCATTGCGGTTGCAGTTAAATTCTGTATTTTTTGCAAATGTTGACGCACACTAGGCAGGATTTGCAGATGTTGGTGAAAACTAACCAGATTTGGAAGCATTCGTTGATGTTGCTTGTTGCAACATTGCAGATTGTAGATAAACAAATGTTATTTGAAGCTACATATAACATAACCGTGCCTACAATTGATTTTAGGTGCACTACAGGACCCGATAGCTAGCTTGCAACTTTGTATTAATACATGTTCTAACCAGTACATAACAATTTGTATGAATACCTTCCTTTCAACTGTACCTTCTAGCAAACAGCGCGCAAAGGCGCGCTGCATTATACTAGTGAAATAGTAAGTTTTAACAGAACCACAAATCAGGGTATACCTTGCTAAGATCCAAACAACACTTTGGACTTATTCCAATCCTGCATACCTGAACCTCAACACCAGGTTCCGATTTTCCTGAAAAGAAACAAAAAAACGAACGGTGACTGAATCAATGTTAAAGCACCATTAAGGAACAATCTCAAATAACATCAACCACGGCTGATGGAGTTGTCGTACTCCGCTAAATAATTAACAGCCAAAGAAAATGAATATAGTGGAAGTGATATCAGTAACATCCCGTATGAACAAATCCTGGTTACAAACAAGCAGTCGAGGAACAATATGACAAAACAGGAATCACATCTAGGTGAACACTGCATGACATGGTGTCACATGTTCTCCAGGTCCCAAGGGATCCTATGCCCAACTATTGACTCCCGCTGGAATGCGTTGTCGAAGCCAAGCCAGGAATAGCAGTCAAAGGACACATAACACTTTGCGCCGGTTACATTTAAACTCTAACTAGCCAATATGAGGAAGAATTTCCACTTCATCAGAGCTGCAGCTAAACAGAATTGTTACCAGTTGCCAGTTTAGGTAACTGGACGCATGAAGTAACAGTTGAACCCAGCTGATCATGTTCAAACAAGCCTAAGAAAGATTCCTACATCAGCCAGAATGTGGAACCATTGTTCCCTTAAATAGACATCTATATTTCCCACTCCGTCTATTCAACCATGCACAATTATATCACTGTCCAATTCAAGCAATGTAATGTCAAGTAAATAACACTGCCAATCTTGCATGACATGACTACATGAACAGCATTCACAGGTATAAGCTGCAGAATAAGGAAAACAACCTGCTCGAGCACTCGGAGGTTGCTCTTCTCCACATCCCTCGCAAGCTTTTCGAGCCTCCTGAGCATTCCTGCGTACATGTCATCCATATCCGCTGCCTGTCCTGCCGCGGAACCGATGATCCCTTGCAGCCTCTCCAGGCCAAATCCATCCACTGTTGCATCCACCGCCTTCTGCTCACCGATGGTGGTGTGAGTGTGCCGGGACGCCGCAGCCGGTGAGGAGGGCTGTGGAGGCGGCAGCCACGGTAAAGGAGACTCTGTGGTGAAGGAGTGGTACTGGTCCCGGAAGCTGGGGCCGACGTTGACGACGGTGAGGGATGCTGGGACGAGGCGGGAGCCGGCGAGGAGGAAGGCGCGGTAGTCGTAAGAGTGGGTGGAGTGGATGGGGTTGGAGGAGGGGGAGACGAGGAGGAAGAGGAGGGGGTGGGTGGGGGCGAGGGATTTTGACAGGGAGTGAGCGACGGCGACCTCGCGCATGGAGGGGCGGAGCGGGGTGTGGCGGCGCGAGGAGAAGAAGCCGACGGTGGGGGAAGCGGACGGTGCGGAGAGAGGCTGGAAGAGGCCGAGGGGATCGGAGAGGGAGGAGGGGCGGGAGAGGGAGCAGTGGCCGGAGACGGAGATGGAGAGGGCTGGGGCGGGCGGGGCGGCGGCGTGGTCGTCGTAATCGGAGAGGGACGGGGGCGGCGCCGGGAGGCGGGATGCGTGGCCGAAGAGGAGGCCGTCGCAGTCGCCGGTGGCGGCCGCGCAGCGCTGGAGGAGCGCGGCTAGTGCTGCGCCGGAGATGGAGATCTTGGCCACCGCCGGGGTGGCACTGTCGCCGACGGCCATGGAGTCGTTGGGTGTCGTGTGTCCGTTCCTCTCCTGTTCTGAAGAGTGGTGCGCTACTTTGCTGTTGGCGAAGGGGCCCGATTATGGAGCCCGATATTAAGGCCTTAGCCCGATTAACTAACAGCCCATTAGGCCCAGGTCATCAGACAGCCTAGCCCAGTAGCCCAAGAGAAGGCGACTAGTCTGCTTGCTTCACGACACCGCCACCCTCGCCGGCGGCCGCCGCTGTCCGCCCGGGGTCACGCCACTGTGCTGCCCAGGGTTGGGGTCACGCCTCTGCCCGCTTCACCCAGTCGCATCTCGCAGGATCTCCCTGCCTTCTATCAGGATCCCCCAAAGAAAAAGATGGACGGGGAGGAGGAGAACGTCGGGCCCTTCCGGCGGACGAGCGCCCGCACGCGCCGGATGGCCACGCGCATGGCCTCCGCGCTCGCCAGCTCCGACAACCGCGCCCAGGTACCAGGAGTAGTAGGGGATTCTTCCCCATTCAAAATCCATCCACCGCCCTAACCTGTCTGCTCCTCGAGACTATAGCTTTTCCCCTTCCTTCGATTCCTTTCCAGACTTGTTTCATACTTATTATCCCGTTGGGTCTGAATGAAATTGTTCTACTTTGCTGACTAATGCGTATGCCTCCATTTCTGAAATGCCTTGCAGGCTGCGTTAGCTCGCCTTGAAGCCCTTGAGAGTGACAATGCTGGGGTACCTGAGGTCGTCGATCTTAACGATGATGAGTATGGGTCCACGGATGAGGAAGATCCAGGTCAGTATCTTCTTCAATTGGAACCAAATTACCCAATGCCGCGGTGTATGTATGATTTACATCTTCAACAAGTTACCCTGTGCAAGCTACACTGCTAGACATTTTGATGAATTGTTGTGACCCATTCAATATGCTTTGCAAACTTCGTTACTGTGGTTTTGCTTCTTGTAGCAGCAGATTTCTGCTAAAATGTAGGAACAGAGGCCAAAGTGTTATGCAAAGTACATTTATGGGTAGGATGTATAATCTTTGAAACAACTGTCCTGTCTCCCTCAACAGAAGTCTTTTGAAAGCCATGCCCCTTTGTAATGCGTCGTGAGAGAACAAGGAACCCAAATTATGCAGATTTGATTAGAGTGTGGTGCCTTTACATTCAGTTAAATCAGATATTTTCCTTTTCTGGGCGTAAGTTTGACATTCTATTGCTTTTATTATATGGATTCACAATTTCTCTGGTATTGCATTCACCCTGCTGATTTTGACAGTTCAGCATCGAATAAATTTTGACACTCCAGAACTAGAAGCCAGTGTTAGCGTTTTACTGTTATAGGTTATGGATGTCCCCACTTTCTTGTGTTAGTGCCAATCTGTATTTTGGTTTCTGCATATTGCCTAAGAAACAACCTTGGTCCAAACTTTGTAGAAACAGAAATACATATGCATGGCAAAATTCATTATTGTGGTAGCAGAATTATGTGTTTCTGTTTCTATAAAGTTTTTTTGGAATAGAGGTCAAAGTGCTTCTGCAAAGTTTCTAGAAACAGAGGCCAAGTATTTCTCTGAAGTAGATTGATGAGTAGGATAAATACAGTATAATCTCTGAAACAGCTATCCTCTTTACCAAAAAATAAAGTCCTCAGAACCTCATGTCCCTCTCCCGGTGTAATGTCTCATGAGAGAACTAGGAACTCAAACTATGCAGTTGCTTAGAGTACGGCCTCTATTTTGACATCCTGTAGCTTTCGTCGTCTGGTTTCACCATTTCTCTGACTATATTCACCCTACCGATTTCGACAGTTCAGCATCGATTAAATTTTGACACTCTGGAAATCAGTGTCAGTGTTTTACTGTTGTAGATTATGTATATCCCTGCTTCTGTAAATACACGATTCAGTAAACCGGTCGCCATCTTGAGTTTTGCTTGCCTATCTGCAGTTCTTATGCAAAAGAAGCAGTCCAAGAATATGAAGCGCAAGACAAGGCAAGGAAAAGCTATGGAGAAGAGGGCGGCTAGGTCATTCATGGATGTGCTACATGAGGTAAGTAGGAGCCTAGGAGGTGTTTGATGATAATTCATAATCTTATTCTGGAAGTCTCCTTCCTGCCATTTTTCTTTTGTAACTGAATGTACCTTAAACATTTTCACTCTTGGAATGAAACAGGCAAACCTGGAGTCACTGCCTCCTCATGTGCCAACATATTTGA
This sequence comes from Chloris gayana, assembly GCA_031894775.1. Classification (NCBI taxonomy): domain Eukaryota; kingdom Viridiplantae; phylum Streptophyta; class Magnoliopsida; order Poales; family Poaceae; genus Chloris; species Chloris gayana. Next base: position 129,686 of record JAUNZO010004730.1, read on the forward strand.
GGGCTGTTGTGGGTCCACCAAGCACATCATCCCGACGTCATTACTGTTCAGTTTGCGGAAGTTCTGCGAACTACACCTGTGTGAGGTGTGGGACACGGTTCTGTTCATGCCGCTGTCAGGTTATACACAATGATACTCGCTGCCTGAAGTTTGTGGCTTGATCCATTTCGTGATGTCGACAGGACAGCTATAATCAATGTACTTCAGGTCCATAGCTACCTGTAATCTGTGCCTTGCCCAGAGGAAATGATAGTTGTGTATAATCTGTACTCTGTAGGATAGAAATCGTTTCATTTCCTCAGTAGTGTAGATCCTCTTGTAGGCTGTGGAAATAGTATGTCGCGGCTCGATGTATTTTAGTCCCTTTCTGTACT